>CM075696.1:7858502-8458502 GCA_037954015.1 Psophocarpus tetragonolobus
ATAACTATTTAACCACACACTCCTATAAGGAGATAAATACTAAAAACTAGAAGTTAAAAATGGTAAATGAGAAGTTCTAATCTAAAACATATATTAGATAATCTACATATGTAAGCATAAGACGACTCACTTCAAATGCTCTCATAAAATTATATCCATCATACACTACTTATGAGATGCTCCAAACAGACATGGCCTTGAGATGCTCTGAGTAAATGCTCTCACTAGACGCAGTAATGAGACTAAACATGCTCTCGCTTCCAAGGGAATTAAGTTTCTACTAGAGGGACATTGGAAGCACTTTCACAACAAACAAAAGCTTCTATTTGACTCACTTATAAACTATAAGAAGTTTTCACTTTTTGAAGATCTCATGTCATCATTAATCACTCATTAATAGAATTATGCAAACCACCAAAGGAAAAATGGATTGTTAACGTGTGGGTATTAATTGTTTTAGTGGATATTAAAATTTAATTCATTAGTTAAAACAAGAAAAGAAGAAGCAAGGAATTGTTATTTTTTAATTAAGAAGAAAAAATACATTATACTCAATTATAAAGAAAGTCAAATTAAATAATTAAATTTTTATTGAAATATAAAAAATTACAAAATTATAAATTTTATAATTACAAATAAGATGCATTAATAATCTTAATATCTAACAGTATAATATAATATTTTGTTAAATAGATTGGAGTCCAAGTGTGAGTTAAAGTTCTACATTGGTTAGAAATTAAGAAATTGAGTAATATATAAGTGAAAAAGACTCATAACCTAATGTCTTAAAGTTTTGGGTTTAAGGTGGTATTATGTTTTCTTATACATAGGCTTGAGTCCTATGATTATATATCTTCAGTATTAATAACACCTTTATGAGATCTGGTCTGTTTGTGCGCTATCAATTTTTTAAAGTTAAACTACTTTTAGAAATTTTGTTATCTGTTTTGAAATAAATTAGACATTTAATTTTACAAGAAAAGTGTTTATTAAAATTAAAAAATAGCTGCAAAAAGTTTTTTTTTTCTATGGAGCATGCATCATTTAGCCTATTTTAAAAATGGAATCACCTTTTTATAAATTGATAATATAATTTATGAAAATTCCTTTGAAGGAAAAATATAAATTAGATGGACTTACTCAACTTAGTATTGGATATGACTTTACAGTACGTACAAAACAAATTCAATAAACGACACCTGAATCTTGTGTTCAGAAATATAGGGACAAGAAAGGTGCATAGATTTTTCTAGCAGTGTCACAGTTCTATTGTACAAATCCCACTTTTTCTCTTTTTCAGAATGGTAAATACCACCACATATATTGTTTTTGGTTCTAAAACTCCTTCCGGACAGATTCCTCCATTAACAGTGATATTTGGCCAATGTGTGTTGGGTACGTACATGTAAAAAGACAATTTGATACTCAATTTCCAAACAGAGCACTAAAGTTTGGAGATTTTACTTACCCAGATCTATCTAAATTGGGATTATACAAAGTTTAAACGTGGCTGACTCACCATGGAGTCACAACATTCCAGTACCCTTCTCTTCCTATCAATGGCACATTGATAAGAGTCCTCAAAATTTCTTAATCACTTTTAATATGCTCTCTCTTTTCCCAATCACGCCTAGATGTTAACACATTTCAACTTTAATTACTAAACTCAACTCTTTTTTTTTTATTATTATTTTGATTGTCTCTAAAAACTAATATATTTACTCTGAATTGAGTTTTAGTACTAGAAAGAAACACATGGGTTGCTTTTGAAAGTTCATTGTTCATTGGTTGTATTTAGTGGCTGTTTAGATTGCCGTTATGGCAACTCCAACCTCCGTTTTCAAAAGCATCAAACTATGACGCAGCATTGCCTTCATGCTGCCGCAACTCTATCAGTAACATAGTAAAAGTGTTTAGTGTTCATTCAAACAAACTTTATTTTACCAGCATATTCATATATAAATCAAATTGTAATAAATTCACTTTTTAATCTAATTTAAGTTTACGACATTCTTTTTGTTCAAACTTATGTTTTCAAGCTTTTATTCCAACATACATGGCGTCTTTGAGATCTCAAGGTTCTAAAAACAAAATCTGACCACGGGTTTGATATCGAAATGTCAAGATTTTGTATGTGGAGTATTTGTGACTGCATCGATTATATTTGTCTATCATTTTTCATAATATGGAAAGTAAGATAAAGAAAGGAGAAATAAGTTGTTAAAATAATTGACAGTATAATGTAATAAGAAGAGAAAAAGAAAGATAAAATGAAGGATACCACTCAAGTGTTTACACTGTTTTGTCTAAATATCATGACTGCAATAAAAGATAGCCATAAAACTACAACCACAATTGTATCCTTAAAATTTAAAACTTAGGTGGATGAATGAAACATAAACCTTTCATGGAGTTGATCCAATAACTTTGAATCTAAATCTGCCAATACTCAAAGTTACTTAAATTCTACTTAAATTTTTTTTTTCTTAAAAAATAGGATTATATATTTTAGTTAAATATTACACTATCTCATCAAGCTTCATAACTTATAATTAACATGATATCCTGCAGACATTAACAGAAAAAATATATTTTATAAGAATTTTAATGAAGATATAATTTATAACCGTCTTTTTATTATATTAAAAATAATTATTAATATTTAATTTGAACTCACAACCTCTTCTCTGTTTGTTATTCTCTAAATCATACTTAAAAATCTTTTAATTTATAACAATCTTATATTTTAAATATAGAAAACTTCTTTAAACCTTTAAATTACATTCGGCCTCTGTTTGTCTAATTTTTAATTTTATCACAACATTTAACTCAAAGATGTGAATTGAAGTGAGTATGAGTGCATAAGGCATTTTCTTTTTTTTGTGACAGTGCAAGATCTGTTACAGTGGCTGATGTGTGTGATTGTAACCACCGCCATGATTAGTATGAGCCTGTCTATTCTTAAAGTAAAGTTTTTCTGCCTTTCAGAATCAGAAAATTTTTTCTGCCTTTAATGAGTGATTAATTGAAAATATCATTTTGTATAATTATAATTGTACCTCTTTATTAAACAGAGTTTCATCTACAATTCAATTAAGTAACAATTTTAATTTTAATGCAAAAAAAAAAAGTGTAGTATAAACTTAAATAGCTTATACACTCAATTCTTTGAAGAAGACTCATAATTTTATTGTTTTATAATAATTATTTAAAAATAATACTAAACATGAGTAGGAAATAAAATTAACTGAGATCGACATGGTAATTATTGCACATATTTAATAGATTATATAATACATAACTGCGAAATAGCACAATAATTGATTCTAATAAAAAAAAAGTGAAAGAGCTAAAAGATGGATTATCTTTCTCTTGAAAAACAGTTACACTTTTATAAAGGGACCTAAATTATTTAACAAATGTTGAATCCAAATTCGACTAAGTTGAAAGTATGATTAGAGTATCATGGAAGTAACTATTACTTTGAATTTGATATCTCACACACAAAAGAAAAAAATTTGCTAGTAACATACAAACAAGCATAATTAATTAAATTTCTTTATTTTACAGCAAGAATCAATTTCCAATATCATTATTCCTTCTGGTAAAAAAAATCATTATTCCTCGTAAAAAAATATAGCTATATATTTTATCATATATAAATTAGAGAAGAAACGTTTGGAACACACTTTATAATATATTTTAATATACTATTTATCATGATTGAAATTTATTAAATTATAAATTTTGATAGTCTCACATTTAGCTAGTCCAATATATTTTTAAGCATGAATAAAATCTTAAAATATGCATTTAAAAAAAAGTCAATGTAATTAAAATATGACTTTTGAAATAGTAAATATATTTGTTAATTAAAATTAAAATTAATTATTTTTCAAGTGAAAAATTAAGAATCCTACTAAAATAATAAAATATTGATTTTAAATATTTTATTTATAGGTGTAAAACAGAGTTTTACTAGCATGATGCTTGACTCCCTACTCATATTTCATCTAATATTTTTAATAAATTTTAAATAATAATAAAATTTATATTAGAAAGAATTTGGTAGATGATACAATTTTAAGAAAAAAACGGATTAACTCTTACATAATGACAAATCAAAGTTTAAATTCCTTTAAAAAAAATACTACATTTAATATATCTCAAATAAAATGATCTAAAAAGTACTTGTGGGAATAATAAAAAAGATATTGATAAAATAAAATGAAAATAAGGTGAGAATTTAACATGAAGAATTTAGAATGAGTTTGATTAAATAAAAAATGAATAGGGTTTTGATGGTTAGTGGAAGCACAGAATGGAGACACATGAGAGGATGCAAGGAACAGAAATTGATGCGAGTGTTATGAACCGACATGTTAGATTGATGGGCTTGTCTAATGGGCCATTGATGTTGGAGGTTGCTGTGATCAACATTTCGTACAACCCTTTCCTCACATATGGACCCCTCCCATAACATTTTGTTCTTTCCACACTCCACACTCCACACTCAAGTAAAGGGAATCTCCCGTCAATTCACTTCTCACATATTATACTATTCAATCACTATTGCTCCAACTCCAATTCCTGCTACTTATCATTTTTATTTTCATCAAAATATTTTTATATTCCTACCACCATTCCCAGCCAGAAAGTACTGTGAGTCACTTTATATCATTACGATCACTGCCTCAGACCATTATCTATCATGTTTAACAATTCTTAATCCACATGAAAATTTTGATTTACTCAACAATTGTATTAAAAATCATAAAAATACATTTTACTTCATTGGAAATAATATAAATTTAGAAGTTTTATATTATCATAATCTATTTGTGGTAATAATTATATTGTATATTTGAATTTTTAATTATATTCTGAATTACAGGTATAAGTTGTATTCAGTATTCACCTACATTATATTCTGACAAGTTAATGAAAACTTGTGGGGTAGCTACCCCTGCACTCCATAACTTCTGTCCTTATTGATAGTATAAATTTTATAGCAATATTATATGTTAATTAAACTCTAAAATTTTTTAAGTCAAATGAAAATTTGTAAATATACAGAAGAAATTTCTTTAGAAATATCAAAACCCTAAAATAAAATATAGCCCCGTTGTTTAAAATAGAAACAACGATTTGACAACAGACAATTCCTAAGGATATACTGATACCTGCGGAAAACAACTGAGCCATACCCCGTGAAAACTTAAGCCATATTTGTAAGTATGAGTTAATATATTGTTCCTATGCGTTTTTTTTTTTAAATTTTTTTTAGAGGCTGCTTCTATAATTGTTTTTATGAGAATTGTATTAATATAGAAAAATATATTTATTCCATTAGAAAAGCTAAATGAATAATGGCGTATATTCATAGCGACTACAAATTATTTTTATAGATATTAACTTGGCAATATAGTAACTGAGGAATATATTTAGCTAAATTTCACAATTATCAAGCTTCATCTTCTTCGACACAAGCTGAATATGCTAGAGATGTAAGTGTAGGTGTTTGTCAGTGCTTCGTGTGAACGTTAAAGCTGAAAAGTAAAAGCAAAAAGAAAATAAAATATACCAACAAAGTCCAAATTAAATAGTAAAGGGTCCAAGCATCCCATCACTTTATTTCCTTATTAATTATATGCACAGAAAAGTCTTTATTGAAAAAGATAAAATTCATTTGAATTATGTATTCGTTTCAAAGAGATTAGCATTTAGCTATTTACACTATATATTGAATACGAAGTTTTAACAATATTTATTTAAGAATAAAGAATACATATTTTAATAGTGTAATTTTTTTTACATTATTGTTCAATTATAGGTAAGTAAATAAAATAAGTTTATTAACTGTTATAATTATTTAAAAATAACATAAACGATAATTTTTTTTAAGTTAACAATGTATCTTTCAATACATATAAATTTGTTGTTTTGATCTTTTATATTTAGAGATTTGATAAATTTGAAATGAAAAGATACTTTGCAGATAAGATTTTATTAATTTTAGAGCACTTAATATCATCACTCTCAAACTTTTATCTAATTATATACAATTTTACTTTTTTTATTTTTTATATTAACTTCCTTTAAATTTAAAAACATTAAAGCATTTTTAATAGTGCTTGTTTCTTAACCATAATAATAATTCTTTACCACAACTACTATTGCATAAGAACACCAATTTTCCATAGTTAAAGAATGATTCTTTCTAAAGAACAAAACGTGTGAATATTATGAGATAATTAAAAATTAGTTAAAAACATAAAAAGCATTATAGTATTGCAGGGAAAAATTATAAGAACTCTTCATTAAGCCAAAACTAACTAATAACTCAAGTTAATTCACGACATTTTTTAAAAATATGTGTGAGATATACACAAAAGACGTGTAAGATTATCATTAAGACCATCATACTTGTTGACCATCAATAAACTGAAAGATCCACAAAAATATTTTAAGAATCTAAGAATGAAATTTGTTATTGTAGATACTCTTATACTAATATCTTATATCTCTTGTATGTTTAAAAATGTTTTACTAAACACATAAAATTTCAAAGAATATCATTATAATTTGTTCCAAGTTTATTATGAAAATGCCTGTAAATGATATCTTTTTTTATCATATTTAGTTTCTTGTAAGTATAAAACTACTAACTTGGTTAAGTTTAAAAAAATTAATTGAAAAACTAGATAGAAGTCGAAAAGTTAGATGGTAATTAAAATTTATAACTAATTATCCAATTATAAGTGATTGATGAAATTATATATCCTTAAGTATATAAAAATAATGTAAATTTACAAAAGTATAGAAATATAATAAATTAGTTATACTTTATATAGAAAATATTAAAAAATTATTAAGTATTCAAGGATAAAGAAAAATAAACATAAAAATTACTTGAAAACTAGAAGGTAGTGTTATAAATTAAAAACGTTACTTGAACTTTAAAAATTACTTAAAACACTTGTGTCAAACAAATTTTTAACTAATAAAAATAACTAAAAACTAACTAAAATACAAAAAGTAACATATATGGTTTTGAGCAACATTTATTTAATTATGTTTTCTAATGTTAGCAAGAGTGTAATCCAAAGATTTTGCAACTTGTATCTTACAATATGTTTACTGATTTTGCTTCTTTAGCATATTTAATTTTTCTTACGTGTAGAATTGCTCTTGTTGCTCCCAAAAAGAATGAAAGATAATATAGAAATTGTTTTTATTCCCTTTTACGGATTCAATTATGAGAAAGTTTGTAACATATTTTTAACATACTTTTCAAATGCATATTTTGATTAGAAGGTTTAACTATTTTTTGTTTCCTAATTTTTTAAAATATCCAATTTCTTATGACTATTATATATAGTTAGAGTCAATTTTGTAATCATTATCTCATTATTATTTTAAGATTAAATTTTCTCTCAAAATTCTTTAAATAACTTGAATGTTGTTTAAACTAATACAATAATATCCTTAATATTTAAATTTTTTTAAAATAACTTAAATGTCATCTCACAAAAAAATTTTATGATAGAATCATCCTAAGATAAAGTTATTTAAAAAATTATGAGACAAAATTATATTTAAAAATAATAGTGAGATGATATTAAAATTATTTAAAAAATTATGGAATGAAATTGGATCTAAAAAAGTAGGCAAAAATATTTTTAAAAAATAGTAAGACGAAAAAATAATTAAACCTCTATTATAATCATTAAAATTCACAAAACTATAGATATGTTACTCATGATTCAATAAACTTCAATAATATCTTATAATTTTTAATAAATTTCAGCTAAATTTTTTGAGTGTTAGAGAAAGTATGTTTCTATTACCCTTTTTCCTCACCCTAATGGAATTAAGAAACAATATTGTTGTTGTGAAATGATATTTTTTATTATGCACACAACTAGAACAAAGAAAGTGAATAAAGTATGTTTTATACTAGAGCAAAGAAATAATATTGTTGTTGTGAAATGATATATTATAATAATAATGGAATCAAGAAATAATATTTTAATAATCAAGCAAGTATATTAATACCCCTTTTTCCCCACCCTAATGTATAATATGGACAATTTTTCAATAATGTGTGTCTTGTTTTATGCGAGCTTGGCAAACATCGAGATCTGACAGTGGAAACTTCAGGACATTGAAATTATGGTTAGTTGTGACCTTTGATGCAATCAACAAAACAATCAATCGATTAAGAAAGAAGTGGTTAAGAATATCAACCATATATATTCATGACCACAGCTGCAAACAGAGTATATTTTTTTGTTTCAAAATTAATTAACTTGTCTGTTGTATTTCATTCTACAACCTCATGACATGAATATAATCTGCAGAATATAGTAAATGGACTAATCATTGCTTTCAAACAAATTAACTTTGACAGAAATTTACTATAGCCAAAAAAGAAAAATAATCTTGAAATGGTTTCTGAAAAACTAATCAAGATGAAAACTTTCAACAGCAGGCCATCTTTGCAGTTGATATATAGACTTGAAAGGATAGTAATTAGCAATATGTCTAAAAATCTACAGAATGAATTTATATAAGATGACAAGATATAAAATCATTAGACAAGAAGAAGATTAAACATTAAGGGTAGAGTTATTGACATATATATATAGGGTTACCTGAAATGGATATATGAAGAAAAGTTTAGAGATGATGGAAAGTTCCTAAGAGATCGCATGATCCAATAAGTGAACCTGTGAAGCAAGAAGCAGAATCGAGGAACATGCAAGTGCAGGGAACAACAAGAATTAGATCAATGCGATCCCTTTGGAACTCTCCACCAACAATAAGGCAGAAACAAGTTTGTTCTTCACCAAATTAAAATTGAGGAGCAGATCATAGCTATAGAGATTGTATTGTATTGTATTATGTGTGTGGTGGTCCAAAAAGTAGTTGTGGGTTGGTTTCTGATTTATAGAATAAGAAGAGAAAGGTGGGGGCAATTGGTGCCTCTCAGTTATGTCATTGTGAAGTTTGTTTCAATTCACATTCACTTGGTGTGACACTATGAAATGTGGATGAGTACGCAATGTGGTGAAATTACTGAAGTAGCTTTCACTGATATTTATGTGAACGTGAAACATTCTTCTACTGCGCTCTTTATCTTGTCTCTTCAAACTTTCCAACATAATGTTGCACACACGTACGTACTTTATTATTATGTTCAAATAAATTAATAATACTTGGGTTTAGTTTTAATTTTTTTGATTTATTGCTTGTGTAATGATCAAGTGTATAGTCCAACATACGAAGTGTAGAATATTCTTTTGCGACACCCTTCAAGAAAACTTATATTTAAGGCATTGATTCAACGACTTTTGATTTGTGTGGTGTATTCTTATGAGCCGTTGTGGAGGCATCAATCATGACATCCAGCAGATTAAATACTAAAGGTCTATTCAGCTTATACTTCAACGAATAATCTTGATATTTATGAATAAAAACAAGAACACTCTGCTGTGGGCCCGGTAAGTTAATTAAGACTCAATAATAACAGACAATAAATAAAAATATTTAATTTATTAGAAAACCACAAATGAAATTTGAAAATATTTTGAAAACAAATAATATATTTAAATAAAAATAACAAATTAAATGCCATCTTATATGTGGTACTTCTTCCATCCCATTTCTTTAGTTATTTTAGCTGTCTATTTTTTCCAAAACAATTGTTATTTTAGAATTTTCAAGTTTAATTAGCGAATGTTTCTTTCAAAATTTATTTAATGATAATAATACTCATTATTAGTGGTACAAATATAATAATTAAAGATATGAAAAATTAGTTCAAATATAATAATATATCTTATTTCTATGAATATTTTTTAATTTATGTATATTAAACATAAATACTTAAAGATATGAAATGGAAGATTTTTTGACATTCAAATAATGGAGTTGTTAACTTTTTTTGACAATAATGCCATAGTGCTGTTATTATGTAAAATGCATTCATAACTTTTGAAAATTAGGCGCAATCGCTTGATAATACAGTAACTTATGCAGTTAATTTTCAAAACAAAATCTAAAACATTGTAGTCAGAAACATCTTTTTTATGTTGAAGATTCGGCTAGCTATAGTTTACTGTTAGGAAAATACTAATAATTCCTCTTACAAGATTTGTTAAGGAGGGAAAAGTATAAATTTTTTTATTAAGATGAGAGTAAAAATACATTATTTTATATATTTTTAAATATGTTCTCATATATTTTGATAAAATTTATTTATTTTTAATATTTTAACTAATATTTGTGAAGATGAATCCTCTTCAATTTTAGAAAATTGGATGAAATTCTAGTCTTTCATTTATTTTACTATTTAATAATTTTATCATGCAGAAAAATAATAAATAATAATGAATTTGTAATGGATGGTTAAGATTTATTTAACTGTACACTCTTTAGCTTTTATAATAAGAGAGAATCCAAACCCAATATTTGTATGATACTGATTATTGGATTCTTACTTTTTCAATCATAATTATAAGTAGCTAATTTTTTTAAAACATAAGAAAATTTTAATTACTTTTATTTGATACTATCCTAAAAATAATTCTTAATTAATTATGTTTTATTTTCAATTATGTGTTTTTTTATTCTTAATATCAAGTTTCAGTTATTTTAAAAATATTTTTTTATTGTAAAATTAGTCATTTTTAAGAAAAAATATAGATACAATACCATAGGTACTTTATTTAAGTGCTGTTTTTCAATAAAATTTACAATTTCACTTCAATAATACACAAAATGTAAGGACCGATTTAGTTAATAGATTATTAGTGAAAAAGAAATAAACGTTACGGGGAATTAAATGTTTAATTATCTTATATCAGTATAACAGTGGATAATAATTGAGTTTATTTATAATATAATTATTAGTTAATTATTTTTTTTTAAAAAAAAGAGTTGGGAGGTGGGAGGTGGGAGTGAAATATAATAATTATTTCTTGATTTCAAAGAGTTTTGATTGAGTTTTGAGGAGTTTTCGGAAATTTGTTTAGGAGGAGATGCGAATAGCAAGTCAGAACTTACTAAACTCACCCCACTCCTTTTTCCTTTTTTTTCTTCTTTCTTTTTTTTTTTCCTTTTTTCTTCTTTTGTTTTTCTTTTCCTTTTTTTTTCTTTTCTCTTTCTTTCCTTCTCCTTCAGTTTCTTTTCTTCTCTGCCCTTCTACACTCCGCATCATCGTTTTTCTTGAGTCCTTTGCATGTGAAGCTTCTGGTTGATGAATTTCGACACGGTCTCTTCTATAACTCCCGTTGCTGAGTGATCGTTGTTATAGGTAAGTCTGATTTTGAATCAACGAACCTTTTTCTGATCGTTTTCAATCCTATCGTTTAAAAAAGAAATTTATTTGAAAATTTTAATTTCTTAGGTTTCTGTTTAAATTGGGATTTTTGTCAGGTTCCTGTGAATTTCTTCGGGTGGATTTCCTCATTTTCTTTTGAATTAACTTTGAAAAGGAGATATAGGTAAGAAAAGCTCTTTTGTTGATTTTTGTTAATAGATAAGTGATTTGGTAGTTGAGAGATTTAAGCTATTTGAAATAGCGAGTCTTTTGACTATATTTTGAGCTATTTAAGATAATATTTATTTTAATTGTGTTTAGAGTTATTTAATATAGTGCGTATTTGATTTTGATTTGAACTTATTGAATTAGCGTATATTAGGATTTCATAGTTGAGATATATGTGTGTTGTGTAGGGGATGATTATTATGGTAGTCATGTTTTATCTTAAATTGAATGATTATTGGATAGTTTGGATGTAACCATTATGATAGATTAATTTAGTTTTGGTTGAATTGATTTTCTGCGACTGGAATTGAATTATTAGAATGACGATGTATTATTTGAAATTGTGATGTAATGCATATGATTAGAATGCATGATAAGAATATATTTATTAATGTTGTTGGTTGTGGGCAGTTACAGTTGGCTAACCTAGCCTTGAATGATATGTTTAGTGAAGTACATTGATGTTAGGGACACAACTGGGGTCAATGTAATTCAGGATATCAAATGTGCAAGGGGATATTTTTGTGATTTACATTGTGGTCCTGGTACCAGATATGCAAGGGGGTGCCTAAAGGACATACTCAGACAACGATTGTGTGTCATAGGGTGTGAGGTAGACACTCGACATTAGTTTATAGTTGTCAGATGAGTATTGCTTAGACTTAAATTGGTGGTAACACAGACAGCTTGGATGCTTGTCGCCAATTGGAAAGGGTCTTAAGCCGCCTCGGTGTCCGAACTCAATGTAGATATTCCGAAATGTGTTGAGTCTGAACATGTTGTGTGAAATGCTTGTATTCAAGGGAATACAAGTATGATTGATTTGATTGATGATATTGTCATTTTTAAGTTTTCTATATTATGAATTTTATGTATTATTATGCTTACCCTTGCCATATTTGTGTATTTTGCGTGACTATGATGATTGTGATTTGCACGGGAGTAGATACCAGTGATGGCAATGCAGATCAGAATTAGCAGGATTGACAATGGATTAGTGGCAGTAGCAGAATTACTCATGTTGTGGTTGAAATATGGTATGTATTAGAATATGTTATATATATGAGTTGTGTAATAGTTAAGTTCTAACAGAAAATTGATAGGTTATGTCTCTGTTTTGCATGAGTTTTGCTTTAACATATTTTGGTGGGAAAAGGACATGAAATGTTTTATGTAAATATTATGTTATAAAATTTTGATAAATAAGTTGAAATATGTAAGCGTATAATTTGATTGTATGAAACAAATTTAAATAGAAAGAATTAAATGTTTGAATATTACTAGTAAATTTTTCTTTCATTATTATTTTAAATTTGAGATGTTACACAAAACATTTAATATTCATTAATTTATTTTTCATATTACAAAGTGAAACTCTAAATCTAATTAACGTGAAAAAATACCCATAATACCCTATCTTAAGTTTTATCCTTATTTTACTTATAATTATATCCTAAGGAAGTACTGTTATATGAGTCAAATTATTAATAATGTTGTGCATCGGAAAACATTCCTTACTACAGTATGTTTTCCTTTATTTATACGATAAAGTATTAAATATTTTATATTTTTAAGACATTAAAATAATTAACTTTATATAATACTTGTTTACGAGATATTACATTAACATTCTTAAAGGTTTTCTCTATTAATTAATAAAAAAATAATCCTATCATAATTTATAAAAAAATAATAAAAATATATACTTTAATGAACATAATTAAAGTAAATTACATTAACATTCTTTAAGATTTTTTCAATTATGCTTATATCTCCTTTTTTTTTTTAATCTTATAATGAACCTATTTATTAAGGGTTGTAAGTATAATATTTTTAAAACTTGATAATTACATGTATAATGTATAAAAGAATATTTAATATCTTTTAAAATAAAGGAGGTTTATGTAAGATTTAAACTAAGATGCCATTGTAATAGAAAAAACTTGAAGTGCCAGCTGTATGGTTTACTCAATAATTTATAACTAGATATAAGAGAGAAAGGAAGTATTCCTCTTTTATTTTAACATATTAATAGAAATAAGATAATTTATTTTGAGTTTCTAATATCCCTCCACTTTGTAATCCTATAGAAACTTCTTTATTTTTTTACTTTCAACACTTTTAATGTTTTACTTTTATTACACTAACTATTTCTTAAACTAAAATAATATAAAAAATAGACATAATGTAATAAAGACTAATATTGAGACGTATGTAATTTACTCTTTATTTTTAATAATATTTAATTAAAATAGTGCATACCCTTATATACTGCACACGGAGGGAAAAAAAAATTATCGATCCAACTGTCCAAGTGTCCAATAATAATAGTATAACACACAAAAAAAGAGAAAAAAGAAAAAAGAATGACAAGAAAACAATGGGGCCAGAAATAGTTGACATATGTCTCGAGGTTGGACAGCTTTAATATATATAGTGATAGTGATGACTAAAGTAGGAAATTACAACATTCCATACTCCTTTATGGTAGGACCGAATCCACAATTAAATTTTAAAGTTGGCCTTTACATAAAATCTATTTGTGGCTACTACTATATTGACACTAGAATATTCACTCTAACTATAAAAATATATACTCACTCTTATTAATATTGATCACTTGAGGACCAAGATAGATAGATCTATAAACAAGAAGCTTTATTAGCATTCCACCTAATTATCTACTCGCCACCAATATGATAGCCGACAAAAAGTTCTTTATTCTTTCAACCCACAATCCAAATCCTATCATTTTAGTTAATTAACATAGTTCACAAATCGTTTTATTGAGGATCCACGGGTCTGGTCAGATCATAAATGGATGTAGAAACCCCACCTAAGATTTGGTTCACAGGTTAAATTTTTCTTAACTTAAAGTTGAATTGATACTATAATAGATTTTTTTAAACCATATGTAATCTTACGATTTTAAATGAGGTTGAGGATTATGCCCACTTGTTTATTAGGTTAAAGTTTAATTAGTAATTATTGCTACTAACTGGTGCAAGATTAGTTTAGATTATTGATGATTTCAGGTTTGGATTTTTTTAATATATGCGTCTACATTAAATATTTATATGAAAATAATTTTTTCATCTATAATAGTTTTATTCGGTTTCCAATAGAAATTATTTGTGACATCTACTAAAAAAAGTTTAGTTAATAAGTGTGTACTTAGTTTTTTATTGGATTCATATAGAAGTTAATTAGAAGTTTGTATTGTTGAATACAAAACCTTGCTTTAAATATGATAAACTTTGAAAAGACAATTTATAAGTTTGTTGAGGTTATGTGATTGCTCTAACAGTTAATTCATTTTTTTTATCCTTGTTTTAATTTTCCTTAATTGTTTTCCATTTGAAATTAGGGTTTTAATTTTTGTGTGATTAAATGCGTTCATTTACTAACTGCCTCCTTTTATTCATTCGATCGATGGGTTAGTCGATTTGGTTATGCTATCTCTTGTTTCCTACACTCATTTCAACATAAAAATTACTAAGAAAAAATCGCCTTGTCATGGTTTGATCATACAACCTACAACTAGGGGGTACAAATAGTAAATGAACTATATCCATCGATTTGTCAGGATTTTTATTTAGGGGAGAACAATGTAAAAATATCACGACTTAGAATAATATTTAAATTTTTAAATACTCGACACATTCAAGAGATTTAAGATATAACTAATATTTTTTTTATAATTAATAAGATATAATTATATTGAGCGAAAGGATGATATTAACTAATAATTCTGGAATTGGTACCATACAAGCATCCAATGACTAGTAGAAAAAATAGAAGAAAGTAGAAAAATAGTAGCATCTCTTCACCTAATATGACAAGATTAGTTTTTAAAATCTTAAATCTAAAAGAAAGATTATGAGGTGAATTTCTTAAAAAAATGTGAGGTGAATTAAGACTATTTTTTTATATGAAATAAAAATGCTCAGTTCTCTTTTCAAAGTAAATAGACAACACATCTTTTTTATGAATACTGCTTTATGAAAAAAAATAAATTATAACAACAAGCTTGAAGTCATCAAAGTGGATACACAACCATAAAAAAAAATTATATATATATATAACCAAACTTTGTATATGGTATATAAATTTTATCTTGTTCATCAAATAGATAATTCCAACCTAGTGGATATATTCTAGGGTTACATATGAATATTAATTTTTCTCTTCTTCAATCCTCCAAGCTTTAGAAGGAAGTGGTTGGACAAATTGTTCTATAGTTAACACATTAAATACTAGCTAGTTATGTTTTTTTATTATCTCTTTATTTTCTTTTAAAAACAAGAGAGTCAATAGTTTTTTCATAGACATCTTTCAAGCTAACAGAAATATACGATGAACATAAAAAACTCTAAAATATATTCCAAAAATGAAAAAAAAAAAATCACAGATAACAAATAGTACATACTCAAATAAAATAAAAGAAAAAGCACAAATTCAATGATTTCATTATACAAAAACATAACGAAAAATTCTATAACGAAATTAAACAAAGCTAATAAGTCATGAAATTAAGGTTAAAAACAAAAAGTATTATATGTCATGAACTGATGATATGCAAAAATATGGAACTGAAGGCATTAAACATTTTTTGAAATACAAGTAAACTAATAATTCAATAAAACTATATATGCATTCAATAAAAAAATGAGAGGGAGTGACGTGATCATCATGTTTTTCAATGTGCAAGGAAGCTTAGCTGTGGCTGGGAAGCATGTTTGTGAGGGCGTCATTCTGGTGATTGATCATTGAGTGTAGCCTTAATGGGAAGGAACACATATATATATCCTTTTGGGAAAATGGTTTATGAAGGATTAGTGAGTTGTGATGGTCCTGTGCAGCTTTGTAGCTGTTACTTAATTTGTTTTGTAGCTGTGTGGGAAGAGACTCTTAAGCAAATTATGTTATGTTGTTAGTTAATTAATTTGTTTTGGCTAGAGACTCTAGTGAGTAGTGATGGATGACATTGTTTGATTTTTTTTGTTTTCGAAAAATGTTAGATTGTGACAAGAAGCATCCATAAGAACTATAAGTTCCCTTGTCCATGTTCTCTTTCTATATTACCAAGAGCTTGGTCATGCTATGTTTTCCTTCAGGCAACACAGTGAATACTTGAAATACTACTCTCTTTAACGTTTAAAGATTATTTTCATGGTTCACTGAACTAAAACTCAAGCATGTTGTTATGATCTTATATCTGAGTAGAGTTGTTATAGGTTACTCCTTAATTTCCTTTCACTTTTGGGAAATAATCTGAACTGAAAATGAAACCTCACGTTTATTTATTTACTTATTTTTGAAAGGTAAAAGGGATTATTATATATATAATGAGGTACAAAACAATGCAAGCTAGCTGTACAAACAAGACAGCAAAGAGAACCCAGCGACAGCACATAGGATTAAAGCAGATGAACGTTTATTAATGTGTCATCATCATATACTATCAATGTTATCACAATTAACGAACTAACTAGATGGAGAAATTGCTATTTAGAAGAGTTGAATTGGCCATTGATCCGTATACTTAATAATAATGGTCAAATATTAATATAGTGATCAATCTTATCACATCCCCTTGGTCAATTGCAATTTTAAAAAGTTGAATTCGAAATTAATCACATATGAGTGTATATCTAAAAATTGGATCGGCCGGTTCAATTGATTCAATAATTGGATAGTATTCTGTTCATTATTTTTAAAATATCAGAAATACAAAGAACTGATTGAAAATTAGCCAAAACCGATTTATTATTGACTTTTTATTTATTAAAGTTGAAATTATTTCATTTCGCTTTTTACCTTTCAAAAATAATAAATCAAACACACAATTAACTTGCTTGTTGTATGTGTCATTAAACACACTTTTTATTTCTTCCTTTGTGTGTTTATGATGGTCGATCGATTTACTTTTTGTCAATATGGGGTGTTTATCTTACACTAGCTGAATTGTAGATTTTGTACCAGGTTCTTGTTGCTCTTAAATGGACCAAAATCCACCTACAAATTCTAAATCATCTCATGTCGCCATGCATCAAATTGCTATTCCCACTTGTTTTGTAGATAAATTTACTTTTAAGTTATGTAATAAGTTTTATTTTATAATATTACCAAACTACTATGTCTTATAGTAATAAATGGTGGTAAAATTCCATTTAAATTTTAAACACAATAAAATTTATCTTTTTAATTAATTAATTAATTAACGGATGTAACTCAGTGGATACTTGTTTACACCTTAGTATACTCTGTATAAATTATTAATATGATTTTAATTGATTTGACTAACAAATTATATATATTTTTGCCATAGTGTGATTATTTGCACAAGAGTTTATAAAAATTCAAAAATAAAAATAAAATAATAAAATAGTTCATATTGTTGTTATGTATTTCAAAATTATATAATAATATGTTAATTTTGAAATACATAAATAAGGTATACGAAATAATTTTAGAACAACAAAACAATAATTTCATTGCATTTTTTTATGTATAATAGCAATAATAAAATTTAAATCTAAAAACTCGTATAAACTATATATCCAAAATTCTAAATTGGATATAAATTGATCTCTCATCAGTTTCTCTTTACATACAGTGGGTCTTAAATCTGCAGTTGAGTTTGTTATTAATTATGGGGACCAACAAGATAAAGGAAGATTATTTGCCTTAGAGGGAAGATGAAGGTTGCAATCAAACATCTAATGCTGTCATGGAGAAGCTAGGCATAGTCTATTTTCGATCATGACATATGCTCTATGATTGACATTTTCATTCACTATACCATTTTGCTTGTAATTAATTGTCATCCTTTATTCTCAATATCAAATCTAAAACCCAATTGTCATTAACATCGCTTGTTGAAAATCTAATTAAATGTTTTGATTGGTCTCCAAGTTTTTCTTATTGATTAGCTTTATTTGATTCGGTGGTTTGTAAGTTAATCAAAGGTTACGTTCATTCATATAAGGACCAATAATAGACTGAAAGAGAGATGCCATAAAATAGTGAGTTTTACTTTTTCACCTACACATTTTCTACTCCCACCTAGTCAAACTATTGAATTTCAAATTTTTTCTTTTTATTATTCATACAAAATCATCTCATTTTTGGATTAATTAATCTAAAATATCTTAGTTTTATTCTTTGATGTCATAAGATCAATTAATCTGAAATATAAAAAAAATACTTATTTATTTTTATAATTCCAAAAAACTTGATCCAGCACAAGTTAGTTGCATGTTCTAGATCAATTAATCCGCATAACATTCGTAATATGTTTTGAATGGATTAATTCAAAATGTAAAAAATGCTCACTTTTAAGTATTTCAGACAATTTGATTCAAAATACACTAGTTGTATGTTGCATATCACTTTATTTCAAACACATTAGATGTATATTTCAGATTAATTGATTTATTAGTTTTTTGCATCAATTGATCCATGGGGCAGTAGACTGCAATGGTGAGGGAGGTAATCGAGGTTGGTATTGGTGTATGGTGGTGGATCCAGAGGGTGAGCGGAGGGAGAAGAGAGGGAAATGAAGGCATATTGGGTATTTTTGAATTTATTAGAGGTGTAAATAGAAAAATGGGAGGTGAGAATAGCAATTTAAGGTTTGAAAAGGAAGAGTCAAAAAGTTTTCATGTCAATTGGATCCATTTTGGGCCAACTGTTTGATAGCAAGTGTATATACACTCTCTCTAACTGCTAGTGCACTCTCCTTCTTTGTTTTTCCACAATTACCCTTTTTTGTTTTCATATATTTAACTCTTCTAAGTGTATTATTACCAAGGAGTGCAACCATAAGGCATTTTTTATTTTACAGGAAGTGTAAGTGAAAAACCCCACCCTCCAATTTCTTATCTCCTGAAACCTACAATATAAACCCTACACAAATCAATTTGTAGCATTGTCTCCATGCAAAAATCCCTAAAAGCACAAACGTCGACAACACAAATAGTCTACACAATCTCCACCTTCATCATGTGCCTTGTTATGGCATATGCCCAAAATACCTAAAAGCACAAACGTCGACAACACAAAACCCTACACAATCTAAGTTGATATTGTTCACAACCGGTTCTGCACACTCCTTTTGAAGAAAATTATTACTTTTAGATTATTTGTTTCAGCAAACAATTTCCAAATAGACATTCATATTTCACTTTTGTTAGAAAAATGCTACTATGGGAAAAACATGAAAAGCCAAGTGTATGTGTATTAAGCAATTAGGAAGAGTGAATATAGCAATTATCCCATTTGACTGTGGAAACTATTTTTGTATAATTTTTTTGGACAATTCCAAGCTTAACAAATGTTATCATACAAAATAGTTTCTATAATCAAACAGGACAATTGTGATATCCACCTTTCTTAATTACTTACACAACTCTCTTCAAGATTTTCCCCTAGAGATGAGAACCAAATCATAAAAGGAAGTGACAGTTTTAGTAGGTAGTTTCTGATATATAGTAACTTATTAGTTTTCCTTAATCCACGCTAAACTCATTTGTTAACTATCAACACAAACAATTGCACACAACAAGCGAAATAAATACATGACTTCTTACATCATTTTAAGTTTGTCTTTCCATCAAATTTAATATATCCTGCACATTTGGTTTTGCTTGTCATTTGATACACTTCCACTAAGTACTTTTCACTATCCAATTTTAAGAGCAAAACTTAGTATAAGATTCTCTACGCACCAAATATAATAAAAAAAAAAAGGTGCGGTATTAGTACGAATACAACTACCTATGATAAATGGATAATGCATGAATATTTAAGGGAAAAAAAAAAAAGCTGTAGAGACTTATTGATAATAATTATGCATCATGTGATCCATAACCATACTAATGAAATTGAGGATTTTATCGTAATCTTAAATAGTTCAAATAATTATTAAATTTTTGTTTTTTTTATGGATTAATTGTTCTGCAGGATAATTATTGAAATATGCTGTCGAAGAAGTTGACATGGATATTGATCAAATTGACATGCATACATATGGAAAAAATAATATCAACAATTGTTAAATGTTAACTATAGTAAAGTATTCACAACAAGCAACAAAATTATATTAGTTAAAATTTTAATAGATTATTATTTAAATGAAATTTGTGGTTTGATGATATTGTCATTTATTTGGTATAGTATTTATCTGTAAAGATGAGATTATTAAATGAACTTGCCTGCCTATAACATGTTTTTGTAATTGTCATAATAAGATGTACAAGCAAGAATTAAGTTTTATGTCGTGTTAGAATGAGTTGTTCAAAATACTAATGGAAATAAAAAAAAAAAAGTGTGATTTTCCTTTTATTGTAAGAGGATGACTGCTAAAAAATACAAATAAAATAATTACAGATTGAATAATCTACAACACGTTATATATGACGGATTATTCGGCTAATCCATAAACATAATTTTCTAATATTAGATTTAATAATGTTATATAATGTTACGGATTATCTGACATATAATTATGCACTTGCAGATCTCATGATCCATTCTATCACACCCGATTCAGATTGAAGATTTAGTTATTCAAATGTATGTGTTCTGGATAATTAGTTCGGCTTTTATATGTTCTCTATTGGATGGTTACCGATAAGTCAGTTTAGGGTTTAGGTTGGTTCTTGAGATTTGTTTTGTCACTTTGGCCCAGACTAGTATAGGTGTAGGAAAATTGAGGCTCCAAACATTAGGGGTATTTTAGAGATTTTAAAAAATGGAGGTGATAAAGAAAAACTTTGGGTGCAAAAAGAAAAAGATGTTATTTGTAAAGTTATCTAAGCATTGGGTCGTGGACTACAAAGCATTTAATTTGTTATTTGAAGATTTTCTTTTTGCACCGATCCAATGAGACTACCCCGGTCAACCCACAAGATGCAGCCCACCCACTTGTATGAATAATAGATTTGACTTCCGGATTTGAAGGTCTGCAAACGAGAATAAGCGTGGAAAAAAGAAAAAAACATTGCATATTATATCATTCGCAATTATGTAATTGCATAATTATAGATATTATGATTTGTAATATAATTGACTTAAAAAAATTAATTTTACAATTAAATCAATTAATTTGTAAGTTATGATTCTCTAGCTTATAAGTTGTAACCGTGAAGTTGTTTTTCTATAAGTTTTGAGCTTATGTGTTAACTTAACAGATCCATGTTTTTTAGATCTGTTTTTGTACTCAGTAATAGGTACTTCTTGTGTTTGTGGTTTTTTGTTGATCTTAATAATTTTTTTTATTTATAAAAAAAAACTGCAAAAAATTTTACTTATAAAGATGTCTTTTTATATATTACCTACCTTGGTCTCATAAGTGAATTAAAAAATATTTATTTTATCCATAAATTCGTACGTAACTTATAGATTTTAATCAGTAACGAATTTTTCTATTTAACCTACATGTATACGATTTGTTGGTCACATTACGTACTTAGTCCAATATTTGTGCTAGTGCTGCCAGACTGAGACACAAAATATACGCCTAATTTGACCATTTGAACGAGGTTCTGAAATTGAAGGTTTTTCACATTTGCTGATATATTGAGAATATAGTTATTGATGACATGCATGCATATACATGTACGATATATCATAGAGTGCTGGAAGTCTCTTCTTTTGTTGAAATCAAATGACAACATTGAAGTGAAGTGTACGACAATATGAAGCCTGCACGTGCAGAATTTTGGTCGGTTAGTCAACGTCTAACTAAAGATTTATATATAGTGAACAACTTATATTTATGGCAAAAAACAACACGAAAGATAAATCCATGCATTGCAAAGAAGAATAATAATAATATAAGAGTTTAATTTATATATATTATCACTATCAATTAGACTCATAATATAATATTACATATAATATATCATATATTTAATTATAAAATAACGTTAATATACACATTTTTATCTGTGATAAAATTTTGAATTGATACTAAATTACTTTAAAAATTATATGTAAGGTTCCTTATTGTGATTAAAGTTTCCTGTAAATTTGCAATAGAATTTTTTTGTTCACATAATTGTAATACAGAGTTATAGTACATTAATTTTAGTTCCTCGTCTTTAGGTATGATTTTCTTTAGTCTTTTGTTAACGTTGACTTAATAACAATGTCAATATGGATCGAGATTTGATTTGTCTAAGAAAACGTGTATTGCCTTATCCTCTAACTAGTGTTGAATATATTATATATATGTACGTGTAGATATTTGACATTTATAAACTTTATTCTATAAAATAATATCGAAATAATTTATAAGTATATTATTTTAAATAAGAATTTAATACTATCAGTTAATCTCAAATTATCATTGAAATAATTTTAAAGTAGTTGCAGTCATGAACTTACTATATGTAACTATTTATAGGCATGTAAAATTATTTTTCTTTATCAATTGTTTATTTGTTTGGTTTAAATAATTTTTTAGTATCTAGAAAATTTATTTTTTTAATTTTGGTATCTTAGTATTTTTTAATGTTTCATTTTTATATTTATTGTTAAATGTCTTTTGTTAATGGATGATGTGACTAATGAATGTCATGTTATCAAATTCACGTCATTTAAATTTGTTGAGTAAACATCCATGTTATTTTTCCGTTAGATATCATTTTAAAAATAAAAAATTTTTAGGTATTAAATGCAAAATATAAATAAATTTTAGGTACCAAAATAAAAAAAAATTAATTTTATAGGTACAAAAAATTATTTATATCTAGAAAAAGTTAATTACCATTATGGTTGTATCACATATTATTTTAAAATTTAAACATGTTTTAGGTTCTTAATATATTAGTGAGTTTCTTATAGAATTGTTTTTTATCTTTAGTTTCTAATAATTTTTTATTTTGTTTCGAGCTTCTAAAGTTATCTAAAATACGTTTTAAAGTATTTTAAAATAATTTAAAGTGTTATATAAAAAATAAAGGTTATATTAGTACATTCAAAAAACAAAAGGACCCCATTTAGTCATTAATTATTTAAAAACTAATGATTTATAAAGAAACATTTCAAGGTTCAATAGACTTTTATAGTGGTTTTGTTATTGATGTTGTATCAATGGTAATAGTTTAAGATAAGAAGATCAGCTGAGGTACGCATATCATATAACAAAGAATGTGTGATGAAACAACAATGATAATGAATATTTTTCTAGTGTTAACTAATTTTTTGGTACTTAAAAAGATTTATTTTTGAAAAATGTACTATCATAAAAATGACGTGGATGTTGACTCGAAAAATTTAAATAACATGGATTTGATGACGTGACATATCTGTTTGTCACGTAATTCGTTAATAAAAAACACTTAGGTATCAAATTGAAAATTAAAAAATATTCAATACTAAAATTAAAAAATAAAAAATTTAGGTAATAAAATAAAAATTGAAAATTTTACGAGTACTAAAAAGATATTTAAACCTATTTGTTTTTAGGTAATTGTTAGAACTTAGCCTATAATAATCATGATTTTTATTATCACTTCTAGATATCGCAAATAAATCCCAAGTTTGTGGGTAATTTTTTAACCTGTTTCAAAGTTGAGGAAAAGTCTTGAATTTGACCACACATGAGTATGGATATGGGCATATCCAATTTATTAAGTCATGAATAGGGATGAGGATGAATATATAGATACCTACTTCATTCCTATACTTTCTCTTAATTTAATGACTAAAATACCCTAAACTCTTATCTCTTATTTATTAGACCTAATTTCCAAAGCAAATAACCTTTTAAATTCTTGTTTTTCTTACAATTTTTTTATGTCAATAAAGGTTTCACATAAAAATTACAAATTGTGTTATTAGATAAAGGTTGAGTTAATATATTATATTCAAGTAGTTTATTTTGTTATTAAAAAACTATTGCAATTTATTTTTGTGTATACAGAATAAGTATGAGTATATTTGATACCTAATGAAAACGAAGATGGGACCTAAATCTCACACTCGTTTGGTACCGACTATGTCTAAACCTTCTCATTTAAGGTCTTATTCTCCTTCATTTTTACTTAAAAATTGATTTAATTAGGAAATTAGTCTTAGGTTTATATTTATGCATAATTTATCTTTATTTTCCTGTTTTTATTTGTTCTGAAATGGGTTTTGAGAAGGACTGAAGAAATGCCATATAAATTGGGCTTTTTGGTGTTATAATAATGTTTCAGCACCCAGTGGTTACATTTGAAGTGTCCAGTGCAAGGTAACAAAGAACTATTATTTTCGTTGTGTCACCACCCAATGTCTATAAAGTGATCGCCCAACGTTGAAGTGACTTGGTCCCCAAGTCTATGAGTTCCCAACAGTCATGGTTAATTTGGGTCCAAGTAACTTTGTCATCTAATAGTCATTTTATTATCACTTGGGGGGTGTTGTTTCACATTAGATGTCTAAACAAAGGCGTTGTTTAGATATGGAAAAGGCTTAAACACCTTTTTGACTTAGGGCACGCTCCAAATCCATTTTTCATCCATTCTCCACTTCATCCCCTCTAATGGTTGGTTAGACTTATTATTTGTTGGAGTTTGATGTGACTAAACATGAACTCAATGTATTTGTGTTTTTTTACTCAAAGTTTATTACTCAATGTTGGTGTTTTTCTTTACCCTTTGCTTTATTTCATTATCTTTCATGGATTTTACCCGTTGAATAAGTTCGGAAAAAGGTTTTGACTTGTAAAATAAGAAGAGTTTCCAATGAGGTTTATTGCTCGAGAGAGAGCAAATCTTATTGACCATCTTAAGCTCTTTTTTCTTAATACAAGTTATTTGATTTTAGATTATGTGAGAAATCAATAGTCTAAATCTCAAATACCTTAGTTTCTTTCTTACAAGAGATTGAGATTATGAATACTTTTATGGGTGATGGAAACATACATTGATAGTGAATGATGATTTTGAGTTTATATATGCAATTGAGAGATGATTTAGTGAAATCAAAATCAAACTAAATCTCATATGTTGCTTACTTTCTTTTATTTACATTCCATTCAGTAGTTGTTAGTATAAATTTCTATCATTTTTGTTTGTATAAGTAAAAAGTATTAAGATTTTTGTAGTATCATTTTTGTAGGATTGACTGGATATTTATTGGATATGCACTTGTTAGGAATACTGTAAAAAATTTTGCATTCATCGCCATTCCCGTGCTATTCCTAATCACTTCCACATTTTCATTTTAATTGAAATTTAATTCATACTTATAATTTATTACGTATGTTATTCTTTTAATTGATGGACGTAAATTAATATATATATATATATATATATATATATATATATATATATTAATATTAGGAATGCATAGGGAGCAGCTAAAACAAGATAAGTAAGGTGGGTAAACACCAGGGTATTAAAATCTATTACTTAGGATAAAAAAAAAGAGATAAAATATAGTAAATTGCATAGTCAAATACTATATTTTTTCTTGGATCCTCAAATCCTAAGTTGAGGAAATTACTGTGAATGTGAGTGAATTTTTTAAACATGATCTGATGCGTTTTTCTATATAAAAAATTGTTTTTAACATTAAAATTACATTATTTTCATCACTCATAATCAACCATAATTAATGTCATATTAAAAAATATAAAATAGTCATTAAAATAAGTGCAAGTACAAAGGTGAGGTGATATAGATATTTTTCATCATCATACTTATGACTAATCAAATTGAAAATTTCGTCAACTTCAAAGTAAATTAAAAAATTACCCACAAAAGGTACATTTGCCATATCTATTATAAATTGGTTTTACCAAACATATTTTACAATTTTGAGAAAACCAAATACCGAAATTTACACTCACCTAAATTTAAATAACCTCAGATTTAAAATATTCACAAAAAAATAAATTGCTTCTTTAATGTAATTATTTATATTTAAAAAGATTTCTAGTTTACTCTTTTTCATTAAGTTCTTAGTAGTTAGTTAATATGACCCTTCTCACATAGGTTTCCCTACACATATCTCAGTTCCACGTTAGGTGATATTGCACACATCATAATACTTAAAATACCCCGTTTTAAATGGTTTGCTTGTGTCCTATTTTTATTTCTCCTAATCATTGGTCAGCGGTTTGAGTTCCGCTAGCAACAATTTAGCTGGTTCATGCCATGGATAGTCCAATGAGTAAGTGCACATGTGTGTATGTGGACCATCAGTGTGATGAGGGAAATAATAAAAAACACTGTTCATTAGTCGTATTCAATTTCCTTGGAATTACCCATTAAGAGCTGACTTGTTCTTCAACCAGTCTAACTTATCGGTTTGCTTCAATATTTTTCAACTTTATCAAAGTGTGGGAATCCTAACAAACATTTATTTAGGTACTAAAATTAAAATCATTCATGAAATAAAAATTTAATTAACCCTATATATTTAATAAATAGATGGTGTTTGGTATACAAGCATTGATATATAGTGAAAATTGTTATCTCTTTTTATTGGAAATTGTATGATATATTAACCTACGAGAATTGATCTAGTAATAAGGCTTGAGTAATATGTATATAGTCTTAATTACGTTAGATCTTATTAGAAGAATTGTTGACATTTGAGATATATATGTTGACTTTTATATAATGAATAATCCGCAGTTACTGAAAACTTTCTAGTGTATAATAAAAAAGATTGTTGAAAATTGCCCTATCAAACCAATATCCGAATTATATATGGAGAAAATATACATTTAATCAACCACGGTTTCTGCATTTTCAAATTCCAGTCACGCATGCTTCATCCCAAGAACATGGGTACATCGAACATGGCCAAGTATAAAGTTTAGAGCAACTATATAGCTCGTGGTGTTTTTTAAAGTTGACGTGAAGAATAGTGGAGCTGAAAGGATTCACGCATTTGCGTTGATTCTATTCATTCTAAGATGGATCACGTTTAGCAAAGGGATACCGTGCATATGGTTGAACGAGGGTTTGTAAAATTGTTTTCAAATTAATTGCTTTTCCAAAATTGGTTAAAATTGACTTGGCACAGCGTGATCTATCTTTAGATGTTTGTACTTTAAATGAGAATTAGGAATTAAAAAATTCAATGTAAAATTATTTAAATGATATAAAAGTTAATCTAAGTTGTTTTAACTCCATAATCAATTTAATATCTAAAATTAATTTTGAATTCGATCTTTTTCTATATGCAATACTAAACATATCAAAATTCATTTGAAAATAATCAATATAGATACAAAATTAGATAACATGCAATCAAGTATATTAATAAGAGGGTTACTCAAAATATTCAGTTTTAAAAAAAATAATCATAACTACTTATATAATAAGTAGTTATTAAAGAAATGGTTAAATTTGGTTTTATAACTAATTATTTTTAGTTATTATTAAATTATTTTAATTTAGTTTTTGTTTTTTAAAAAAAAGTGTTGGTTAAACTTGGTTTCATAACTGGTTATTTCTAATTATAACACGACCCATACCTTGTATCAATGACTACATCCTGTGAAAAATGCGCTAAAAAGGACAATCTTTTTTCCTAGTATCATCCATACCTATGTGAGAGTAGTGAAAAAATGCACTAAGTAGAAAAATCTTTTCTGACACCGCTCACACCTTTATGAGAATAGTCCATCCCTGTAAAAAAAACCGTTGAGAAGGAAAAACTTTGGTGATATCTCTCACACATTTGTGGAAGTGTCCACAACCTTGTGAATAATACATTAAGCAAAAAAAGCTACATGCGACTTACACATCTTTCTTAGAAAGATCACAACATTGTGAATAATTTGTAAGGTAGAAAAAACCTTCCCTAATGTATCACACACCTCTATGTGGCCACATTCATGTAAGAAATATACTAAGTAGAAAAATCAATTTTAAAAATAATTTTATTTTTTAAAATTGATTATTTAACCAGTTATGAATAAATAATTAGTTAAATAACTGGTTATCTATATATTCAATTATGTAACTAGTTATAAAAATATAACCAATTATATAATCAATTATTTATAATGATATCTGATTATAATAAATCATAACCAATTATTATAATTACTTACATATATGGTTATTTATAGGCTATAGTTAGGTATATTGAAATAATTTGATAACAAACAACTCTAGTTAATCATCATCAGCTTTTGGTATCATAAGTCAGAGAGTGTTCCAATACCAATAGAAGGAAAAAGATATGTGTGTAATTAAAAACAAATAAAAGAAAACAAAAGACAAAAATAAAAAATAAATAGTTTGTGACCTACAACATTTTGTGACCAATTATTATTTTGGGGTCCTTTGTTTTCAAAAAAGTAAAAAAAAAAAAAACTTCTCATTTTATGATATATTGTTGCCTCTTTTGCATCAATTCATTAAAATTTATCGTTTTCTCTCCTCATTAATTCATTTTTGAGCTTCATCTCTTCTCTTTATTCTCTCTTCAATTATATTTTTCTCTTGTAAATTTCATTCTTCAATTTCTATGACTCAATTTAACAAATATCAATTGCAACATCACATAACCGTTTTTAAATTTCTCTAATTCTATTACTTAAAGTAATGAAATATACCTTTATCATATATAAGACATTTTTAATTTTCACTCTTGAAAGTGTTCGAAATGGCCTTATATAGTTTTTTTTTCTGTTTTCTTTCTTAATTGTACAAAAAAATAATAATTGTGAAGGTCCTAATTTTGGCCAACCTTACTATATTGAATTCCACTAATACTACGTTCCTCTCTCTCTTTTTGTTCTTTATTTTTTTTTTATATAAAATAGTTAATGTATATTGCATCTTTTGTGGGTACTTGGGTTTTGTATACGATTTGCATGCATGTGTCGTAGTGTTATTTTTCATGCTTTTTTGTTGTTGCTTTTTATATGTTATGTAACATAATTTTCATTTTTTAAACAATTTAAATATTATTAGCTCTTATTTAAACAGAGTTGTAAATTATTATAATTCTTTTTATTTTGACGTGATAAGGCGTATATTTTATGAGAATTATAATTTGTATAGGATAATTAATATCTATATAAAGTTACATAAAATTAATATACTAAATTAATTGTATTATTATAACTAGCAAAAATACAAACATTGTCACATCTGTGTATTTACATTTCTATTTTAATGTATAATTTCTTATAACATCTTTAGAGTTTTTTTATATGGGTTGATATATTACAGTAGATTGGAGAAATGATAGTCAGTTGGATAGTTGCTTCAGCGATTGCAACAACTATAACAAAAATTGAAAAAAAAATATTTCCTTTTAATTGTCGACTATAAAAAAAAATTATGAGATTTATGTTATTTGCATTCCGTATATATGGGATTTTACAAAGTTATTAATAGAAGACAAACCTCAAAAAACCGAAGAATTAAAAATGAATATAGAAAAAAAACTTAATTATGTGAATTGAAAACTAAACATTACTATGTAAAAGTTGCAAATGCTTATAAACATTCTAATATTATTGTCAAATTTATAGGTGAAAATTAAAAAATATAGTTTCATTTCATAAATCAGTTAAAAAAGCTATTCAATTAATCAAACAAATAGGTACAAAAGGAGTTCAAGTGTGAATCACATCACATATCGATGGAAAATAAAATGCATGTGTTGAATGGATCAGAGAAGGTAGGGCTGCTTTACAAACCATTCGAGATAAAATATATTATTCTTGCTACACGGTTCAAACTATTTATGGGATTTTAGGGATCAAAGTTTGGATATTTTCAAAATAAAGAATAACTTATTTTTCTTTATCTTTAATGTCATATGTGTGTGTGTGTAATAATGTAATTTGCTAACTTATAATGTATACACACACACACACACATATATATATATATATATATATATATATATATATATATATATATATATATATATATATATGAGTATGAGGAGGTTAAGAGGGTACGCAGGAGGATATCCAATGAATTTGGTAACCTATAATGTAAGAGGATTAGAGGGTGCTGTGAAATGGAGGAGGATGAGGGCTATGATAGTGAAACAAAGAATTCATATGGCATTGCCTGTAGGAAACAAAGAGAGAGAGAGTATAGATAAGAGAATATGTCAATCAATTTGGAGGAACCCTGAGGTCCAGTGGATTCACTGTCCAACAGTTAACACAAGGGGTGGGTTGTTATGTCTATAGAGTGATGAAATGTTTACTTTAAATAATCACACAATAGGAAACAACTACATCATACTGGAAGGAAAATGGAAGGTGGAGGAATGTGATATGATCATAGTGAACATATATATACCCTATGACATAAACCAAAGTAGACGGATATGGAATGAACTAAGACAATATAAACAACAAAGTGATGTACAACTATGATGCATACTTGGGAACTTCAATACAGTCAGTTAAGCTCTGAGAAATCAGGGGAACTTCTTGAAGGGTTTGGGAGGAATGAAAGAGAATAATTCAGTGACTTCTTAGAAGACATGGATGTGGATGATGCCCTAGGAGGGGAGCTGAAGGTTTACCTGGTTCAGACCAAACAGGACAGTCAAAAGTTGCATTGACAGAGTTCTGATATCAAACCAATGGTTATTGAAATGGTTAGATTCTGCACAAGAAACTTTAAACAGGGGCATCTCATATCATTGTCCTATTTTGTTTATAGTAGTGACTGTTAATTGGGGGCCTAAGCCTTTTCGTGTTCTAGATTGTTAGTTCTCATATATAAGAATTGTACAATTATAGTGCAAGAAATCTAAAGGAATCTACAAGTTCATGGATGGGGAGCCTACGTGATCAAGAAGAAACTCATAAAACTCAAAGAAAGCCTGGGTAGATAGAATAAGGAATCATTTGGGGACATTAGTAAAGAATAAGAAGAGGTTGTATTGAGATTGAATGAAATTCACACAAAAGGTGAAAGAAAAAATCTAACTCCTAATGACATGGAACCATTGAAAAAGTTATAGCAAAAGTTCTGGGCGTTGTCTAATAGGCTAGAATCCATGATAAGGCAGAAATAAAGCACAAAATGGCTCAAAGAGAGGGAAAAGAACACAAAGTTTTTCCATAATATGGTAAATTGGAGAAGGAGAATCAACCATATAGCTAGAATTAAAGGGAGTGGTCAATAGGTCAAGGACCCAACCTTGGTCAAATAGAAAACAATGGAGCACTTCCAGCAAAGGTTTGAAGACACATAGTGGGATACACCGTGACTCCAAGGTGTTCAATTTCAGCAGATATTTGTGGAAGAGGGTCAACATTTGATTGAACCTTTCTCCAGTGAAGAGGTTAAATAGAAAGTATGATGGATACAACTTTTATTTCATAAAGTAATAGTTTTGGGAGCTGTTGGATAATGATGTTATGAGATATCTACGAGAATTTCATATGAATGGGAAACTGTCGGTTGGTTTTAACTCCTCATTTATCACATTAATCCCAAAAAAGGATAACCCTCATGGGCTTGATGAGTACAAACCCATTTCACTAGTCAGTAGCTTATACAAGATTCTCGTCAAGGTGTTACCAAGGAGACTGCAAAAAGTACTGGACAGGGTTATTGACAAACGTCAAAGTGCCTTTCTAAGAGAGAGATGACTTATGCAGAACGTTGTGATACTTAATGAGGTTATCGATGAGGCTAAGAGAAAGAGAAAAAAGTGTCTTGTATTCAAAGTAGATTATGAAAAAACGTATGACTCCATTAATTGAAAGTTCCTATTATACATGCTCCAGAGAGTGGGGTTCCTAGATAAGTGGATTAGCTGGATATTAGAATGCTTAAAGTCATTAAAGGTGTCAATTCTAGTTAATGGTAGCCCAACCAAAGAGTTTAATGTTAAAAAATGCTAAGGCAAGAGACCCACTAGCTCCCTTCTTATTTATCATTATTGCAGAAGGGTTGACCAGATTGGTAAGAAAAACAGTAAAGAATAGGTTGTACCAAAGCTACACATGCGAGAAGGATAATATAGAAGTAAACATACTCTAGTTTGTAAATGACATTGTCTTTTTGGGTAAGGCTACATTAAAGAATGTAATGACAATTAAAGCTATAATGTGGAATTTTGAATTGGCATCTGGGTTGCGAGTTAACTTTAATAAACGTTGCTTTGGAGCTGTTGGCCTTTAGCAAAGGGACTAACTAATCTACTTAATTTAAACTTTTCATATACCTTTTCAAAATAAAAATAAAAGTAAATTTTTATTTCTAGCAAAACATAATACACGCATTGAAATATAATATATATATATATATATATATATATATATATATATATATATATATATATATATATATATATATATAGAGAGAGAGAGGTTGAGGAATTAAAAATAAAACGTTTTATTGAATTCTATATTAGGAGGGTATTGAAAATCACAACATATGTGTATTAATTAATGTCAATTTTAAGCAAAAACTTCTATTTTAAATATCTTAACCAGAATCTTAAAGATAGTGTTCAGATTTGTCCATTAAAAATCGTTGGAAAAAAAAAACTTTTTATATATATAGTAACAATGATGGAAAAAGTATTCAAGACTAAAATTGGTGACTATAACCTATATATATATAAAACTTTTTTTAGGTGGTATTTGTTTTGTGGTTTTTGCTTATGCTTGTTTATAATTAGAAAATAACTAAAAATAAAAAATAAATTATTTTCAGTATTTCAAAAGTTAACAATATATAAAAACTTAATAACAACCTTATAATTATATAAAAAAATAATATATAAATGTATTTTAAATTATATATGTAAATAATTTATAATATTTTTGTTAAAATTGATTAAATTTAATAATATTATTTTTTGAAAATAAAAATATCAAATAAAAACAAATATATTTTTTAAATATTAAAAATAAAAACAACTTTAAAAAAAATAAAAATAAAAGATATTTTGTGAAACCAAAAGTAAACTTTAAGTTTTAAATTATGATGTGAGTCGGTGGCATGCTTGTTGTGGGAGAGTTATTGTGGCCACGTTTAGCATTGTTCTAAGAAAGTGGCGTGGGATACTGACAAAAATTGAGAAACAGTATATGTATGATGGATCACAGTCTTATTAGAACAAAGTTGAAAATATTTTTGCGTTGCTTGTTATTTGTATGCCTCTACAATTTTGCTATTATCAATCGAGAAGTGAAGTATATGCCACATTCATCTCCATCATTGATCAATCTATCACATGTGAAAATTTACCCAAAATGGTGGTTGCGGGTCTGATTCAAATTAATCACTTTATTATTGACATGCAAAAATGAAAAGTTCTGTGTGGTGCAAGATTTTGTGGTTTATCTTATATCTTTTTAAAGTAAGTATTAAGTGGTTGTGATTTGTTCTTGTTTATGTTGCTCAATTAGGTTTTTCTACACTATCAAGTTTCTTTTATTCTTTATTTGTTGAATATATATATATATATATATATATATATATATATATATTATTTTCTTAAAATTTAATGTTTAATAATTAAGATTAGTTACCTTATTACTATAACCATTAAATGTTTAGAAAATACAATAATGTAAGGTTCTATTTGAAAATATTTGGAAAACTAAATTCAAATGTTTATTTTGAACAAATTGTTTTAAAATTAATTACAATTCTGTGAATAATTAATGTAAATATCATATGGATACAATAACTCAATGAAAAATAGTTTTAATTAATTCTTTCATCAATCAACTTAAATATATCATTGACTTGACTGATTGATGTTAAAAAAATATTAATTGATTACTATAAAAAATGTCAAACCTAGGCCTAATATAATCAATTGAAGTTGTATAATCAAATTACTGTTTTGAGATAATGAATGTAGAAGCTATTATTAGTAAAATTATTATTCTCAATAATTATTTTCATATATATAAAGTATGATTGAAATTAATAAAATATTTTTTGTTAAAAAAACACTATTAAGGTAACACGACATCTCCTTGTGATGATTGCATAGTTACAAAAAAAATTGTTTTCCTGAAGCAATGAAAAGTTCAACCTGATGTGAACTGTCCACTGTATGTAGCCACATATATATAACACTTTATGAATATACATGAATCAAATATATCCACTACTTTTGATGCGACAATAACTGGATGGATTGGTAGAGCTTTTGTAACTTTTATACGATTTTAAATCTCAATCATTTCTAATGGACAAACCGCAAACGTAAGCTAAAATATTAAATAATAAAAATTTTTCACAATTAATTTAATTTACATAATTATTCCATCACATTTTCTATTAGCTAGATGACTATAAACTATTATTTTATATAAAAATAAGTGTAGAGTAATACCTACTTTATTTGCAATAAATCATAGACCAATTTTCAAAGAGTCCTATTAATTACATTGTTTATTTTTATCAGTTTTGATTAAGAATTGTCTCATTCATGTTAATCACCAGTTTCGTACCATACTAGAATGGATTTTTAGCAGAGTAAGTGTTCATACGGGCAAAATTTAAGACAGCTTCAAAAAGGTAATTATTTGCCTGACATATTGATTGCAAGTTTGGAACACGTTAGATCATATAATATTTAATTTTTAGATGGAGTGCATTATTATTTTAATATAATTTTATGAATTAGAGTGTTTAAGTAGGGAGAAATGCTTATATAATAATTTTTACACTGTCTTAATTTTTAAATTTTGAGACTCATTAAAATAATAATTTTAATATTAAAGCAATCTTTTTAAAAATATGTGTTTTTAGAAAATGGATATTCATTCATTTTCTTTTTTTGTATTTACTTTATTTCATTTTATTTTTATGTTTTTAAAATTTTTAATTAAATAAAAATTATATAAATTTTATAAATATAATATTTATGTACTTAAAAATTTAATAATAAAAATAAATAGAGAAAAAAAATAGAGATGATGTTAACTACTCTTAAAAGGTATAATTTTGATGCTTTGTTAGGTTTTAAAATATTAAAATAATTAATCATCTTTTAACATTCAATTATCTTTTATGTGATTTTTAAAGTAATAATTAATAAAAATCCTATCTATATGCGTGTTAGTAGGATAGGTTGACCTAACAATCTAAATACTACATGTTTATTTTTGTGGCAGATCTTATACATTAGAGAAAGTGAGAGTGTGATATGTTTGAAATTGCATTCATCTATTTAGACATAATACTCAGGGTTTTTTTTTATCATTGGAGTAAATTATTTTTTTATAACAATGATGTATTTCTTTTTCATTTTTAATGCATGTATTTAAGGTTTTAATATCAAATAAAACAATACTTTAATTAATTATTTCCTTAATTAATTATTATATACAATAAGATATTTGAAAATTATTAATAAAATGATTTTTTCAATCATACTATTTTTTTATTTTTTAAAATTAAAGAAGTATCTATTTTAAATTTCAATCTTTATGTTTAATTAAATGTTTATGATTACATGTATAAGGATACAAAAGATATTTGATAATTATAAGAAAATAATTAAGATCAAATTAAATTTTATCTCCATAAATAAACTATATTTTTGCAAGGCAATAAAGCATTTTGTTTCATGCTCAATGATATGCAAATGCCCTTATATAAATAAGAATCAAAATAATGAAGTATACAATGGAAATATTGAAGAAAAAAGAAAATGTCAAAGATTATAGTTTAAGCAAGACTTTACACTGATTTAGCTACTATCACTGTGTCCCACATTATCCAATTCTATGCACCGCGCACCGTTGGTGTTTTTCACATTCATTCAACAATTTACACCAATTAATAAACATTTCTTGACTTTTTCTAATTATTTCCTCGGACACACAAGAACCAATGAAAGAAAACCCTTGAATCAACAAAACAAATCACTAAGGTAAAAAAGGAATTCACTTGATTTAAACAAATCACACAAGTTTATGTATTTTCACCTTTCTTGATCAGTGAGAAAACAATCTATTAGCACATGAATTCCTTTGCAAAAAGTGTTTAATTATATATTTAGATATTTGTAACCTTCTTATGGTAGAAACCAAAGAAGTTCACTTTTATTTCATTAATCAAGATATACATATATATACAATTGTTTTGCTATTTTTAAGCTTTTGTCACCGGTATGTGATTGATTTTTTATATTCAAAATTTTATTCAAGAAACAACTTATGTTTAAAAATAAAATCAATATAATAAATTATTTACTAAATCATTATATATAATCACCACTCTTCAACATGTTATTGGTTCGAGTAATTCAAACTCTATAAGCAAAATTTCAAATTATAAGTCTTATAAATAAAAGAAAATGGTTGAAAGGAAAGAATAAAACATAACTAGTTAGATTTATTAATAGAGATTAATTATTAACAAAATATTGGTAAATATTTAACATGCATCTTAAAAACCTTTTAAGCGATAACTATAGAAACCTTTTCTTTTACAATATAGCTTTCTAATAAGCCTGTAATCTACGATGAAAATCTTGTTAATTAATTGTTACCCTATTCTTATATTCTCTCAAGCGCTTCAAATAGGTATATGTTGACATTGTGTAGTGGATAGTTCACTTAAGAAGGAGGGTTTGTAATTTTATGTACAGTTGATATCATTGACTTATACTATTTAATATATATTAATTCTCTTTCTAAAATCCTATTCTTATATTCTGAATTCTGAAAACATAATAAGAACAATGTAATTGTAATATATCACAACAAATTCGATCGAAATGCCAGGGTTTTCATATGCAACCCCCCAAATTTGTTTGTTTATAAGAACGAATTAATTTAATAATTATTTTATATTGAGACTTAAATTTAATAATAATGATTCTTAATAACATTATTTTAAAGATAAAACTTCGTTAATTCCTAATCAACTGTTTGGGATTTATATATCTTGCCCTTGTTGTATATTTTTTCATTTTTATTAAGAGTATTCTTATAATTAGTGAGTCGTTTGGGAGTTATCTTGCTACTAACATGAGTTGTTTGTTAATATTTTCTAAATAAAAGATAAAAAATGGGATTTCCAAGAATAAAGTTATGAGTTTAATCGGTATATTTTATTTTTTACACTAACATTTAAAATCTAAAATTATCTATATATTGTCGAATTTGAGTAGAAATTGTACGTGTTAAGCTATACTCTAGTGTTAGGTAGATGATATAACGAAACTGCGTCTATAAACTTTCTTAATTATGTGTCATTTCTGTCGTGTGAACATTTACACGTAGCATAGGATGCTATATTTTAACGCTGGGCCCTATATATGAAACGCTCACACCCCACAATTAAAATTAAAACTATCAATCTTTGCACGGAACATGTAACCTACTTTCAGAGCAGGATGTCACAATTATCGCTAACAAAAGTGATAATTTGAAAAAACAGAAAATAAAAACAGTCAACTTATTTTTATAAAAAGAAAAATAAAGTATATAGAAAAAAGTAAAAGATAAACAAACTGATGAAAATAAATAGTTTTTAATTATATGCATTGAAAATTAAAAAATAAAAGAAGATTAAACTCCCTACCACCTTATTAAATTGGATAAAAGGTGAAAAGAAAATAATAACAAAGTGATGTGATACTTTTTATTTTCTAAAATTAAATGAGTAGAATTTAAATTTGGATCAAAATGAATAAAAATAAAAACAAAATAAAATATTTCTTATAATTTAAATTTCCATTATTGGAAGAGATAAACTTCTTATATAAAATTTACATCATTAAACTTTTGCTTAAATATATTTTATCACTTGTTTTATCAAATTCACAATTTTAGTTTTTCTATTTTAGAGAAATACACTTAGTCTTGTATTAAAAAAAATCAAAAGTTTGGTTCTACACAAATCTTGTCTGTATTTGTTTTTAATTTTAATTAATTAAATTATTTTGTAATGGTAAATGAGTATGTTAAAATTGGACCAAAATAAAATAAATAAAATGTAAAAAAAAATTAGAAAAATACATCAAGATACTGATTTTTGTAAAAAATAAAATAAAATAAAATTAAATGTTTTTATTTTAAAATAAAGTGACCAGAAGTACATATTAAATAAAATATGAATGTAAAATCGTATATATTTAAGTCCTTTTTTTTTATTTCTTCTTATTATCCACTCAATTTTATCTTCTTCATTCTGTTTTGAGTATAAAATTCAATGTTCAAACTCTTTATGTTTGCTTTCACAATTGCAATAGAAAGGAGGAGTGTGAAGGCAAACTCGCAAAGATTTTGTTTTGGAAACGAAATGAAAGTGGAGTAACACTAGTGTTATTACGACAGAAACGTGCCAATAAACTGATTGGACTAAATGGACGGGTTAATTAAAGAGGACAACCACGTATACAAGCCAATGGGACCTAGCACGCCAACCCTAAAAGATTTTGTTTTCCAAACCAAATTAATCAAAGTGGAGTAATACAAGTGTTATTTCTCATGTATGATTTATATTTATAAGCATATTTACTAATTTTTTATTAAACTTATTGAAAACCACATCATGAAGTATGTATAATTATGTAATTTTTAATAAAATTTAGTTAATAATAATAATTGTATTAAAAAAAACTTAATAAAAAACATAAACAGTAAAGTTAACACACAATTATTACTTAATAAAAAAGTTAATTTAATATTTTAGGATTTAAATAAGTATTAGTGAGTAAAAGAATGAACATATAATACTCACGTAAACAGTAAAATATTAAATTAACTCTTTTATTAAACAGTAATAGTGTATCACACTACCTAATTTCTTACACATGACGATTCAACACACAATTAATCATCAATGTCACAAAAAAAATATCAATTGATACATTTTTAAAATTTAAAGACATAATATAACAATTTTAAAATACGAAAATACAATAGAAAAAATTTTGAAGTCATCAATTATATATAAGCATTAAAAAAAAGTGTCTCATAGAGGTCTTCACCTAATTACACCTGTACATTGAACGTTCACCTTTCGGCCAAGGTGGGAAGACGATCACAGCCAAATATTCGAATAAAAAGTGTCGTTTATAGAAGAGATATTTAGACACGCCTGTAACTTAATTATCAAGGAAAAAAAGACATATATTAACGATTTAATTTTAAACTTGCCTTTATTAATATTAGCAGAAGTTATAGTAGTTATTTAAGAATAAAAGATTTAATAGTAGTTATTTTAAGTAGACATCAAAATAGGGTATTCCTATTATAATAATTACAAATACGATATATAATATAATATTATACATCATAGATTATAGATAGTATAAGGTTGATTTAGTGATAAAATTTATATTTGAGATAATAGAAGTTATGGGTTTAAATATCTTTTTTGACAAAAAGTAGTTGTTTTTTTTTAATTTTTAAATAGATAAAGATAGAATAAGTATTTTAAAGAGCAAATATAAAAAATGAATTCTCTTTATTAAGAACTAGCAAAAACACAGGCAAAGTCGCGCTTATATATTCGCATTCTATTTTGATATTATAAAAATTTTAAAGTTTTAATTTAATATATTTTTTAATAACATAATAAAATATATAAATAATTCACCATGAATAAATATTTTGAAATAGTTATAAATGTAAAATAAGTATTTTAAATAAGTATAAAGATAAAATAAGTATTTTAAAAAGTAGACCTCAAAAAAGGATATTTATTTTATTAATAATATAAATATAATAATACTTATTTAATAAATATTAAATTATTAATATTAACCTTACATATCTTGAGACATAAAAGTAATATTAATTAGTATATTTGTCAAGTTTTTTATTTTTTATATTCTTACGACCTGTGTTTTACGACACAGAAAGTAAAAAGAATTGTATCTCATGACAATTTGTCAATATGTAAGAAAACATAAAAATGTCTGACACGTATTTACGGTCAAACAATTTTTATGACACTATTTATTATCCTTTTAGGAAACACTAAAATTTTGACCTTTAGAGCATGTGATTCAACACTTCTAATATTAACTTTTTTTAAGTTTAATATACACAGAGAAAATTATAATAATTCTTTTAATTTTTATTAAATTATATATAACATCACTTTTTTTTTATTTTTCTACATTAATATTCTTTAAATTTAAAAATATTACATTAACACTTTCCATATAATTAAAAACATTACATTAACACAACTTTCAAATTTTATCTGGCTGTTACTTTAAAAATATAAAAGTAATAATTAAAAAAAATAAAATATACATATAATTATACTAAACTTTAAGAGTACTATTATAATTTATTCTAATGTATATAAAATATGGGTGAATCTCGTATAATTTTTATGAATCTAAACTTGCTCTTAGCGAAACACAAATTGCAAATATTTATTCGACGATATTTTTGCAGGTATGATAAATGTATTACCGCGAATAAATAATTAGGCTTTAAAATATTATATAATATAATTTGAATAGCTGACCACATTAATTAAAATTAACACTCCTTTTAATGAACAAATATATGACAATAGTCACTGAATTTGTACAAAGAAAATGCAAAGTATCAATATATTATGTACACATCCTCAATAAACAATCATTTTTTAAATTTTCTAATAGAAAATGTAAACAAACCAAAAAGCCGTTGGGTTGGTCAATATAAAACATGCAGCCAAGCAAGCTATTATAGATCTCAAATTTGGTTAAGAATCAAGATAATTGAGTTCTGGTATACAAGAAAACTTCTACAGCAATAAAGTAAACAAAAGAAACAACCAAAACTAAAAACGAGAAGAAGAAAAAACTACCCCGGCCACTTGCAAAAGAGAACCCCTAAGATCAGATTCATTGGTGCTTTGTTACCACACCCATTAAAGCTATCATATCTTAGATTAATTGTCTTTGAGATAACCTACGTTCTAAGAGAGAGGGAAAGGGTTACACCAAAAAAGAGAGAGGGGAAGGACACAGGCATGTGGGCATCGGACCTCCCTATAGAGCGGCCCAAATGGCTGTGGTTGGTGTCACAGGGATGTGCATGGTTTGTACTGACTAATCTTGGACTATTTATTAATGTTATCATTTGCTGACAAGAGAGAGAGAGGAAAAAGTGGTGAGATTGAGAGCTATCATTGGTTAATTTGATCAAATGCAACGAGAGAGGAAAATGTATACGGAGATAAAAATGGGGACGGTTTCATTACTAGCGAATAGTATAAATAAATACCCTAGTACGTACTTACTAACCTTTCACTTTACACATAAAATAGTCAAACCTCTTTTAATGTTAATTATATACTTTATTTTGATTGGTTTTGAAGAACTATGACTAATTTCTAGTTTGACGGTCATAAAAGTGTGGCTAATTAATGAATTATTGTAATTAAAATCTTTTCCTTACAGTGGGCAACAAATGATCGCTTAGGCACTAGAAGCCTAGAAAGCTAGGAGTTATTGGAATGGATTCTGTGGGTTAACCCGCCTAGAGCATCTCCACTAAAAGTTTTTTATGATTTTTTTATTTTACAATTTTAATATTTATTCTATTTTTTACTCAAATAAAAAATTACATTTTACAATCTTAGAACACTTTTATAGATTTTATTATCTTATTCTTAAATATTGGGTTGTGAAAAAAGATAATAAAAAATTATTATTTTTTGAATAATTAATTGATTTTATTTATTATTATAAAAAATAAGATCTTCACTTAAAAATCAAATGTCGGTCTTCAATTAATGATCTTGTTAATATCAAATTTTGATTAATCTTTAAAAATATTCATTAGAGTTGATATTAAATTGTAACTTATAAGTGATCGAACTAATAAAAATGAGATCATACTAAAAGGAAAACTTATTTCAGTAACATTAATTCCTCCAATAGTATCATCAACCACCACTATTTTCATTGAGGGATAAGTAAATAAGGTCAAAGTGTTTGTTTTACTTTTCAGTGTAGGACTGGGAGTTTTATTCCTTACATGCTTCAATATGAAGATATAACTGGATTTCACTTACTGATATACTCTTTTTATTTCTGCATTATTTCACCTGTTCCTGTACTGCACATTTGTGCTAGTAAACTATTATATTTCTTTATATATTTTTGAGCTTACCAAAAAAAAAAATGCTAGGTCTTTCAATACTCAGGCACTACTTTCTCAGCAAACCTGATTTGTATCTTACTAATGAATGTATTGCAAGCCTTAAAACTCACCATAATTGCTATATAGAAATATATATAGAATGAAGTTGTATGTATACTTGGATATATATACTTTAAAGGTAGCAATGGATTGTGTATAGACATGGTGTATATGTTGGAGTGCAAGTGCGAGTTGAAGTCTCACATTGATAAGAAATTGGGAAGTTGAGTAATATATAAGTGAGAAAGACCCATAACCTAATGCCTTAAAGTTTTTGGGTTGAAGGTGGTGTCATGTTCTCTTATATATGGGCTCGTGTCCCATGGTTATACATCTCCCTGGTATTTATTATCAGAGCCGATGGTTTCAGGAGGTATGTCCCCTTGTGTTTAAGGACGGTGTGAATAAAGGGCCGTCATTAAATGTGGAAGGGGGAGTTTACAATGTGAAATAGACTCACAAGCTAGACATGAAATGTGATGAATTATTGACCATTCTGCTTTCGATCAAATTCAGATTTTAATGCATGATTACGGCTACTAACTCCACTCCTATTATACCTGTAAGTATCCCCTGTGTTATGACTTTCTGTGATGCTTCTGTTCCTGATAGTTCTTCTAACACTCCTCTTGGAAACAACACACTGCAGAACCAGTAGCTATATATTGCACGAGTCACCAGCTAGAAAATTCTCATCCAATTAATACCGAGAACTTTTATTATCTTTCTTTATTATTATTAATATCGTGCATATATTAACCCTAACTATGTTGATAATAGCTGCAAGAGAGAGCCAATTGATCAAACTATAGATTTTCTTGTACTTTTCCATTCATATATGAAATCATACTAGGCCTAACCAATATATTCTTAAGTCTACGACCCAGTATATTTTTAAACAGATAATAATATTTTATTAAATTAATTTAGATAAAATTAATATAATTAAAATAGACTTGATATAATTAATTAAAATATATTTTTATTAATTATATTAATGAATAATTATATTAATTATATTAATGAATAATTATATTAATGAGACCCAAAAAGTATTAAATATTTTATTTTTGAAGAACTTAAAAGAGTTTTGTTTTTTTTAATTAGTCCTGAATAGTAACGAAACAAAATGGTTACATTAATTTATTTATAAAGAATTAAGATATAATTATCGGTAAATTAAAGCAAGGAAGAAAGTAAAAATGCATTTGGGTTCTAAGTTCTAACCCAGATCAAAGCAATGGTTTTGTAAGTTGATTTTCTCTTTACAAACTTTATGTGATCAAGAGTGAGTTCATTGCACACAGATAAAGTTATTTCACACTAACTTTAAAGTTTAAAAAATTGAAAGAATGTTTAAAGTCCGCTGTTTTATAAAGTGAATAAGTTGAAAAAATTACAGAACAATTTTGACTTTATCGATCTTATTTAGACTCCTAAGCTGGTTTTTTTGTGATTTTTTAAAAGCAGTATTAGAAGAAAAATAAAATTGCAGCCTCCAATTTTAGTTTACTTTAAACTGTTATTCAAGGTTAGATGAAGTGCCATCAAAATAGACAATATTCCATGGAGCAGCCTCCAATTATAGCTTGAGCAGTATCTAGATTAATTAATTGCAAGTAACTTTTCCATTTAATTATACGGAATTAAGTAATTCAACATCGTATAATATACAATACATTTTATTACACGTGTACTATTTTACAGTTGACTTTTGATTTTTGTTGTATATTATATTTTAATTTAGCATTCGATTAAAATATTATTTCTATATCTTAGTCTTTTAAAATTTACTCTTATTACTACACACTAAAAAAATTCAAATTAACCAATTTAGCTATAAAACTTCTACATCATCAATGGATGTGTGAGATAAGTAGTTAATTAGCTAGAAAAAGTAATCTTAATTAATTTATAGTCAATTTTAAAAGTAATTATAGTTATGCTCTAGTTAATTTGTATCAACATTAATTAAATTTTACGTAAGAAAATGATATTTATAGATAAATCATAGTTAATAAATTTAAAATAACTACTTGTAACTAAAATTTTAGTGACATGTTATGTGAATTATTTCAAAAGACTTACGTTTACAAGGAAATAAAGTCATAGAGAACGAAAGGACCTTTTTCACATTTCATATATCACGCTATTCTCCTATAACTTGTAAACATATATATATATATATATATATATATATATATATATATATATATATATAAATGAACTTCTATAAGAATCGTAAAAATAAGTGGATTTCTCCATTAAATAAAATTTATTGAAAATAAAAATTTAAGTTAGTGTTTGTTTTGTAAAAATAATTTGTTTTTACTTTGTTAAAACAATTTTTATTTTTAAATTTTTAATATTTAGAAAATATGTTTGTTTAAACTTGATATTTTCTATTTTCAAAAAATAAATTATTATATTTAATCAATTTAATAAAAAATATTATAAAATATTTATATATAATTTAAAATACATTTATGCATAATTTTTGTTATAATTATAATACTTTTATTAAATTTTTATATTGTTTTAATATTTGAAAATACTGAAAACATGTTTTTTTTGTGCTTTAAGTTATTTTTGAAAATATTCTTAGAAAAAATGTTTTCTAAGTCGTAACTAAATCTACTTTTACTATTTTTTTCTGTGAAAACAAAATAAAAAATAGCTAAAACAAATGTACCTAATTGTCTTTTGCTCTCTTTCACTCCAAAATCCAACTATAAGGAATATTTTAAATTATATAACACCCCTTCTTATATATAATTTAAACCCTAAACCCTAAAAAAAGAGCTTTTATAGTTATGTTTTCATTTTAAAAAATTTTTTGACAATTAAAATATATTATTTGATTTATTAAATTGTAAATAAATTGGAATGATAAAGTTAGTTTAATAACAAAGTTTACATGTGGAGAAATATTTGTCTAATAACAATATCTACATGTAAAAAGAAGGGAAAGAAAGAGGTTGATGAGGTCGTGGACACACATACACACACATGCCCACATCTTTTCCTTTCTATATATGAATTTTGATACTTGATCAATCTTATATAACTGTTATCGGTAAGTAATAGCAAATAACACTAGGATTAATTCTAATAAATTGTACACACTCATGATTTCTCCTTTCCTCTTGTTTCTTTATATAAATTTTTTTACTGGATTAACCTACACGTGCAACTTCTCCATTCTTCTTTTTTTTATATGTAAACGTTGTTACTTGATCAATTTTATATAACCACTATCGATAAGTAATTTGCAAATAACACTAAAATTAATTTTGATAAATCCTACGCACACGACTTCTCATTTCCTTTTTCTTTTTCATAAATAAATTTTATTAATGAATCAACCTTATATAACTGCTATCAATAAGTAATTTACAAATAACACTAGGATTAATTCTGATAAATTATATGTTAATTATATTCTATACTCTAAAAATGATATCTAGTCTTTCAATAAATGATAATATAAAAATTAATTCAATAAAAAAACTCATCACACATCAGTCAATCCTAATCAAATCAAGCGAAATGTCGGCTTTTAACTTTTAAGCCCTCAAAACCCTCTTAAATTACTTTATTCTTTAAAAATAAAAGTATTTTGTATGAATCTATTATAGGTGGAAAAGATTTAACAAGAAAACCTGGTAAAACCTACAGCCAATAATATCTTATTATAAATCTTCTCTTAATAATTCCCCTTTTCATCTTATGCCTTCCACGGAATCCACATCATTTACTTCGTTTAATACTCCACATTGAACAGCAATACACCAAACCAAATTGAATCATGTAAAGTCTGTAACAAAACTCTGGTACTTGGCTACGTCATATGGTGTAGCTAGGTTAATTAATTGCTATACCCTTCCATCCTGATGATGTGATTCAGTTACATGGACCATTTTAGGTGTCATGTGAGAGACTATGGAAATTTAACCAACCTAGCTTAAGTTCCGTATGTAACCCCTCCATAAAAAACCCTTCCTCTTCCTATATTCATTTTTTTCTCTTAATATACATTATTACTATTCTCATTGCACGTAGTAGTTTAAGTGTTCAATGTTTAATGTTAGTCTATTAGTTTAATAATCATTAAGCATAAGGCAAATTAATTATTAATTAGTTTTTGCATTTGTTTTCTAGTTAATAACTTTTAGTTATAAACAATGTTTGAAGAAATATTGAATGAGTTAACTATGTTATTAATTAGAAATAAATGTTAAGAGAAATTAAATATATTCAATGTCTCCACGCATAACATAACGAGTTTTTATTTTAATTTCGTTTGAATCTTTACAATATTTGTTATTATTTATTTTAGTTCCCACCATGAACATGTTAGAAATTACGGACCCCCCAGCCCCCATGGCAATAAATTTTTGGTTTTATGTATTTACAAAATTAATAATTGTGTTTTTAATTCCAACAAATATAACACATTTTGTTTTTTAATTATTTCTTTTATGTACATGAAGATATAGTATTTTTGTTTTCAATCTCTATATTTAGGGTGGAAACCAAAACAAGTGAAATAAACATATTGCAAGGAACCAAAATGAAAATTAAATAAAAATCTATACATGAGACTAAAAACAAAACTGCTATTTGCAAAGACACAAAACATATTTAAATCATGTCGTAAATAAATTTACATTTTAACAAATACAAACTTAAAATTAAAAAAAAAAAAATACAACACTAAACGTTGCAAAAAAAACTTATTTTAAAAATTCTCTTTAGACCATTTTTTATATTGATTATTGAGTTAGCCGCGAAAATATATATATATATACACACACAAGTTTGACACATAGTGCATTTTTTATTTTTTATTTTCACGTTAAGGTGCATGATAATTCAATTCAATTTCTTCCATGAATTTGATAAATTACTTAATGATATTAGCGCAGTCACATTCTTATATTAAAAATATAAGTTTAATTTCAAGTATTATCAATGTATTAAAAAAATATTAGTTTACTTAATGATATTATTGCGGTCACCGTAGATTTTCTTATATTAAAAATATAAGTTTAATTTCAAGTTTAATTATGTTAATATGACATTAAGAGTAATTATTATATGAATCAATAATTTTATTATTCATAACAATATAAATGATGAGCTTAAAAATATCCAAAGATCATTTTATATAAACGATTAATTAATTTTAATATGTTGGTAATACATTTTTCAATTTAAAGACAATAATTAGAAAGTATTTATATAGTTTATTTGTTTCTATATAAGAAATAAGAAATGTATCAAATAAATTAATATATATATATATATATATATATATATATATATATATATATATATATATATATATATATATGGAATCTTCTCTCTCTCAAAGTACCGTGTTTTCCAATTTTACTCCAAACCAATTTTCTTGTGAAACTAATCAGATCCACAAATTCCTTTGGATACTTATTCTTTAACACAAAACGTGATAACAGAATTATATGGCTTATAAAAAATGTGATATTAATTTAGTCGAGTTTGGGCATGCAGGAATGGGCCAATATTTGATGACAGGTCTTACTTACCATTTTTAAGTAGGGACAATGATTGTATGTGTATAAAAAGTATTGTTCAATCACTAGCATAGAGCCTTTAATTATGTGGTGTTAAACACGTAGTTAAATTGCACAGCCTTAGTATTGGACTATGTATGCTCGAACAAAATACAAGACTACAAACAAACTCAACAGTACATGGAAGCCAATCATTCATTTCGAACTTGTTAGACAAACAAAAATCACTTTGATGATCCACCCCACCTCAAAATGTTCGATGCAAAACTACAAGTTACCTACATATTCTCATCTCTCATATCTTCCTTTGTAAAATTATATAGTAAAATTCTACTACAAATGAATCACGATCCATGAATTAATTGATATATATATATATATATATATATATATATATATATATATATATATATATTTATAAAATAAAGTGTTTCATTTAGAATGCATTAATAACTTATTAGAGATATTATTTTAAAATATATTGATCGTGTGATTTATTAATGTACAAAAACTAAAATATGTGTGTAGTAATGTATACTTTGTCCGTGAGACTTCATATCATATATCCATTTTTTTGTTAGAATATATTAATAAGTTATAAACATAGATTACGTTAAAGTACACTCACGACCTATAACTTACAGATAAAACAATATAATTAATGAAATAGAGTCACACACAAAATGTAAGTAATTAATGAAATAGCTTCTAATGTGCAATGAAGCATACAGCACAGTCAATAGAGTTTTTTTTTTTTTTTTTTGAGAGTCAATACAGAGTTATACACACATTGTAATATAATTAATGGAAGAGTCATTTTAAGGACTAAGGAAGAATGAGCAGGTTTAAAAGCATGGTCACTAGAAAAAGTTTTACAAATTATAGATAAAACTTTCAGCTAATTAATATTAGTTACGAATTGAGAATAGGAACGCAATTCTATGAAATCTTAGCTATCACGTATAAAAAGAAGTATATGAACGGTAGGAGAAAATAAATCTAGATTATATATAAATTATAAATTATAAATTATTAAGATTTAATTTAATGATTACATAGTTGTTTAGAAAGTCACATGTCTTTGAAATTTAGGTCCGTTTTTTTAATTTTTTTTTTCTATAAAATAAGTAATTTACTCCTCTTTTCTTTAACCCTTTTGTCGGTTATCCTTTGGGCCATGTATTGGGATTGTTGGGTTATTCTGGTTATATTTTATTACTATACCATAGGTATTAATGATCTATAACCAAGGATTAATGTAATTGGATGGTATATATTGCGTTTTTCCATTTTCTCTTATATATTTATTTGTTTACTGAAAAATAAATACACATAAGTAATTTTTATTTTTTAGATATGTTTATTTAAATTATTTTTTAAAATATTTTTTTAAAGAGATATTTTATTCAATTCCTTTAAAAAATGTTGTTGAGAAAAAATCCAAGTCTCACATTAACTAGTGATATGATCAAACAATAGTATATGAGTAAGATGCAATCTCACCTTACAAGCCCGGTTTCGTGGAGTTGAAAATTTTTACTGATTAATATTTTAAAATTCTTTTACACAAATAGTATATGAGTGTTAAACTGTAAACAAAGAGAAAAGCATGTATACATTATCAATGTAAAAAAAACAATTATACTGACATTCAATCACAATCTTTTATATATGGTAAGTTTATTGACTTTACTAATTAATATTTTAAAAGTCATATAAATAAAAGTTGTTATTGAATGTTAATATGATTTTTTTTACATTGACACTGTATAAGTGTTAAACTCTAAACAAAGAAAAAAAAACATTTATACATTATATCATAGTAAGAAAAATTACAATTTTGTTCAATCACAACTTTTATATATGGTAAGTTGGTTAACTTTAACCACTAATATTTTAAAAGTCATGTAAATAAAAAGTTATAATGGTTCATAAGAGTAAAAACAATGTATAAATGATAAACTTTTCCTTTAAACAATTTAACTCTTAGTTTTAAATCTTTACAATTTTATCTTATGGCTAACATTAGGTAATAACAACTCTCACCATAAACATTAAATCCTAAGTAATAGCAATTGTTAATAAATAAACAAAAACGTGATAGGCAATAATATACAATTGGAATATTACAAATTGTTATTTATAAAAGGATTTGTAACTTACACTTCTTAGAGTAATTAACCCCAAATATCAAAGACTAAACGCAATAAAATTGTATTTAAATTAAGTCATGAATATAAAATCAATCTAATCCACAAAACTCCATCTTTAAATTATTTTAATGCAACTATTTGTGCAGCAATTTGAAGTTTAGTTCCCTCGTGTGTGTATGTACAGACGCATTAATTAATTTTATATATATATATATATATATATATATACACAAAAGCATGAATTAATGCATTTTTCCTCTAATAATATCGTGATACTTTAAAAAAAATAAGTACGAGGAAAAAGCATTACAATTTTATAATTTTAATCACGTATTATTTTTCTATTAAATCTTAAAAGATAGGAAAATAAAAAAAAATAAAGAAAAGTCCGGTTGTTTCAATCCTTATTTAGAATAGCTATAGTATCAAATTGATCTAAGACTTATATATATAATTTTTAATTTTTATTATATAGAATTATTTTTCTGTTTTGGCTTTATATATATATATATATATATATATATATATATATATATATATATATATATTCATTTTGGTTACTATTCCTATTAAGTAATAAATATTTTTTATATTTCCTAAATAATAAATAGTTGATAAATGTTGATTAAATGTTGGAAATGATAATTTTTTTATACTTGCTATCTAATTTCATAAGAATTGAAACGGTAACATTAAAAAAATTTAATTAGTATATAGACAGTTTAAAAAGTTTTATATTAATATTAGATCACAATTCATTATTTATAGTAAATTTAAATTGATTTTATTAATTAATATTTAAAAAGTTAAATAAATAAATATATATGATTAAACGTTCATATTAATTAAAATCATATTAAAAATTAAAATGAAAACAAGTCTATTAATTAATAAGAAAGTTACTTAAGCCTTAATACATGTATATATAAAGGTGGAAATGGAATAGTGTTTTTACGTACAGTAATGCGATTATTCTAAAATATTTTGTATTCCCACCAAATTAAATGCGTCGAGAAAGGGACAAAAGTGAGAAACACAATATGAGAGTCTAAAAGGTCTAGCCGAGAGCATTCTTTGGAAAATTTTCAAACTTCGGTTTGGACTTCTTCATTGGTCAAAACTCCACGCATTTTTTGCTTGCAGCCCAATATCTCACTCTATAAATAACCCCAGTTTGCACTTTGCTTTTCCATATCTAGCACATAGAATTTGAGCTGTTAGCATTCCAAAACCTTAAAAAGAGAGAACCAAAAACTTATCAGAGATAATGGAGTTCTTACTGCTACCTGGAGCACTTGCTTTCTTCGCTATGTTACCCCTTCTTTTGCTCTTGAAACTAACTTTCTCATGGTGGGTTTCTCCTGTCCTAAAACATCTTAAGCTTCAAAGATGTGGGTTTGGCGGGCCACCCCCAAGTTTTCCTCTTGGAAACATTCCAGAAATGAAAAAGAAGAATAGTGTTAGTTCTTCATTAGGGTCCTCTAAACACACACATGATATACACTCCTCTGTGTTCCCCTATTTTTCTCGCTGGCAAAACTCTCACGGTATGTTTTCCATAACATACATAATGCAAATTATACTTTCTCATATTTAAAATAATGATTAACTAATCAATTATTTGCTCTTAAAATATCTCACCTTAACAACTAAATATTCCTACAAGTCTTTTAGCATTTCTTTCCTGAATTTTTTCACGTTAAGTTATGAAGACTAACACCTTTATATATACATCTACTTTGTATGTATTATATGTATGAAAGTGTTTTTGTTTTTTTTTCACAGGGAAGGTGTTTATCTATTGGCTTGGTACAGAACCATTTTTGTACATTGCTGATCCAGAATTCTTGAAGAAAATGTCAACAGAGGTATTAGCCAAGAAATGGGGAAAACCTAGAGTGTTTAGACACGACAGAGACCCTATGTTTGGAAATGGTTTGGTTATGGTTGAAGGCAACGAATGGGTTCGTCACCGACATGTTATAGCCCCAGCATTCTCTCCTCTTAACTTGAAGGTTTTTATCTCTCTCTATACCTTGACATAGATACTACTATCTAGCTACAGAACATGGATTCTATGATGTTAAGTCCTAATTTCAACTTGCAATCTTTGCATGACTTTAATTTCAAAAACCAATTTAGACCATTGTGGCATTCTATCAGAAGTTGTCTACACGGCATCATGTTGAAGTTTGAAATGTTTGTATACAATTTTAAATTGTTTGTCCATTAGACATACTAAATATAGAAACATTACCTAATTTGTTTTCTAACTTTATGACTCCTTTACCTCAAAAGTTAAATAAAGAAAGCCAACTAAGGAATAGTACTATTTGTAGGAAGGAATCTATGACTAGCCCACACCAAACAAATTTCATTTGAGAGTTCATCACTAAACTTTCTCCTTTAATTAAAAACTCTTACTACAATTTTGTTCCCTCTATGTTATCATGAGTGTCACCAATTGTCAAGAAAATTTAAAAGGTTAAAGTCATATATTTTTTATTCTTCTAACATGTACGATTTTATTGTGTAATATGATAGGCAATGGCAAGCATGATGACTGAGTCTACAAATCAAATGATAGATAGGTGGATTGCACAAATTAACTCCGGCAACCCCGAAATTGATGTGGAAAAAGAGGTTGTAGAAACTGCCGGAGAAATAATTGCAAAAACAAGCTTTGGCATGAAGGGCAAATATGCAAAAGAAGTGTCTGAAAAACTACGTGCCCTACAAATGACACTTTTCAAGACTACAAGATACGTAGGTGTTCCATTTGGCAAGTGTTTCAACGTCAAGAAAACCCAAGAGGCCAGAAAACTTGGGAAACAGATTGACAAGATCTTGTTATCCGTCATAGAATCTCGTATGAAATCAATCAAAAGAGAAACTCAAGAAGACTTGTTGGGATTGTTGTTGCAAGGAAACCGTCATGCTGATGGCAAGTTAGGGAAGACATTCACCACTAGAGACTTGTTGGATGAGTGTAAAACTTTCTTCTTTGCTGGCCATGAAACAACGGCTTTGGCTATCTCATGGACTTTATTGCTTCTAGCTATGCATGAAGATTGGCAAATTCAATTAAGAGAAGAGATAAGAGAAGTGGTCGGTGATCCTAAAGAACTTGATATCAACGTGCTTGCGGGGCTTAGAAAGGTAACATCATAAACTTAACCTCATTTACTCAATATGCACACATCATAAACGCTAAAACATGTTATGCTCATAATAGGAAGGGGTGTACATATTCGTTTGTTTGGTTAAATTTGTTTTGTGTTTTAAAACATCTTGGAAAAATTCTACCTTGTCTAGGTGATCTTTGACCACCAAAATTATACCACTATGTCGTTGGTTAATAAGTTCATTTAGACCGTTGTGATAAATTATGTTCTTAGGTTAAATGCATGACCTATACATGGGAGAATGAGAAAGGGTCTAATTGACTTAATATGGATTCTCACCATGACTATGTCCCTTATTGACCACATATGTATGAGACATGTAAAGCAAGTTTAACATTCCAGATTCATAATACAACTGCTTGGACGACTATTTATGTTAAAATTAAAACATTATAAGGTGGTTGAGATCGTCAAATTCAAAATCCTCTAGGAGAGGTTAATGGGTATATTAAATAAGAAAATAAATTCAAACACAAATAAAAGAAAAATAAAACGATGTTATTTTAAAATTAGCCAAGAAAAATTACAACCAAATTAATAGCTATAGGATTTGAATTTGTGTTTTAGTAGTAGTACGATTTACATTTAGTATGCGTCTTGGTGATTTGTTGAACGACATTAATTACTTGGTCAATGTTCATATCTTAGATTCGGACGTGGCGTATATTTGTCACTCACGAATCACGATAAACAATAATTTCAAATATAAAATTGAAAAAATGGATGGCCCACACTACAAAGTAAAGCTTGTGTGAAGCTGCAAAATCCGTTTCTTGTTGTGCATGTTGTGCCACGACACTAAACCCTCACCAGTTTTTTTATTTTTTTTATTGATGTACGTATATGTTAGTGTATTAATTGCATGAAACAAAACATCACTTTCCACATGGCACTTGGTCAATGCATTCACTTTTAATGTTGGTCATTTCATTTTATTCCTTTTTCTTTCTTTGTATTATAGCGCAATAAAAGAGCAATCAAAGGTCTAATCAAATTTTGTTCGCCGACAATATAAACACAAGAAAAATTACGAAAGAGAAGCATAAGAAAAATAATTAATATAAATTAACTATAACTATTAGTACAATAAAAACTAACGTGTTCTCGTGTGCCATGCAGATGAAATGGGTGATGAATGAAGTTCTAAGACTCTACCCAACGGCACCAAATGTGCAAAGGCAAGCAAGAGAAGACATTAAAGTTGATAACTTAACAGTTCCCAACGGTACCAACATGTGGATTGATGTTGTGGGCATGCACCATGACCCAGCATTGTGGGGAAAAGATGTCAACGAGTTTAGACCAGAGAGGTTCATGAATGATGTCAATGGTGGATGTAACCACAAAATGGGTTACTTGCCTTTTGGATTTGGTGGTAGGATGTGTGTTGGTAGGAACTTGAGCTTTATGGAGTATAAGATAGTGTTAACCCTTCTTCTCTCTAGATTTAGTTTCAGAGTTTCACCTGGCTATGATCATTCACCTTCTATCATGCTCTCCCTTAGGCCCACTCATGGACTTCAACTCATAGTTCACCCCCTTAGTTAAACCTTCTTTTCCCTTATAATTTTTATTTAGTTCTAGGCTTGTCTAGCTAACTTATTTTAAATAAAAATGAGTTAAATAATCTTATCAAAATTAATTGGTGCAATTAGTACTTATAATAAACTATCTTAAAGCACATAAGGGAATTGCACCGATCAGTTTTTATGCCATTTTAAACTTTATTTTTACTTAAAATAAATCAGATGTCCCTTTTAATTGTACAAGTATTTTGTAATTTTTTAAAGAAATATTTCCAACTCCGTACAAGTAATAAAGAACATTTAGTAAAAAAAAATCGCCCTCTTAAATAAATCTTTGTAGTTGGAGAAATTAACAAATACTCAAGAGATTCACTCAATAAGATGTACAAGTGTTTTTTTATGATTTTTGGATAATTTGTGTACGATATATCGTAATATGTAAGAATAAAATTGCTTATTATCTCTTTTGGACACATGGGTTGTCTCATATATAATCAAAACCGTGCAACTTTCTAATACAAGATTTTAAATTTGACGATCTGCATAACCAAAATGAGTAAGCTAGCTAGCAACGTGTATGTGGAACTTGGAGCCAAATTAACAGTTTTCTTCGATTTCCTTTGTCACATTTGTCAAGATATCCAACTTCAAAAGTCTTACTTATTCAGTGCGAATATAGCAATTTAACTGTGTAATTCACTATTGTTAGTCTTCATTCACATGAATGGGAAATTTTGGGTCACCCAGAGTGTGATATTGACATTGTTGCGCTATCTTCGACACCATCAAAATGGCTATATTGCCATTAGTGGTACCCCTACAGTTAGGTCTATTAATTTTGAATGTATTTTTAATTATTAGGAAGGTAGAATAATTTTCTGTTTTATATTATTTATGAAGGGTTTGGATTAATTTGAATTAAAACACAATAAAATAAACTTAATGATTGTAATAATTAATGATTACCATCCAGAAAAGGACCCAAGACATCATTACAACATCAACTCCTTGGTCTTTTATTGGGGGAGGATTATATATGTAGAACCTAAAGAAAAATTAAATAACTAGCTACTCTTATTATTAATTAATTATAGATATTTTCTTTCACTTTTTGTGGCTCTCCTCAGATCCAGAATATAGTATAAGAAGATTTTATAAATTTTTGCTTTAGTAGGAGAGCTTATTTAAATTCTTCAATTAGTTTTAACTTTCTGATAATAAATTCAATTTATAGGAAAAATAAGTGTTTATTTGACAACAGTTTGAAAACTCAAAATACAATTAGAATATGTTATTTTTTATTAATGAAATTTTAATAAATATGAACGAATTTTTTTTTTTATATCTTCAAAATAATTTTTAAATAACACTTACCAAACAAGTTTTTTTTCTTTTTCTTTCTAAAAATAGTTTTTGAAAACTATTTTTGAAAACTCTTTTAAAAAACTAAAAAAAAAACCAAATCAATCAAGGTCTAAGTTCTTAAGAAAAAATTATTCTTCCACGTGCTACAATTGCTTAGAATTATATTTATTTTTTAATTAATATTTTTATACTCAATTAATGAAAATAAAAATATAAAATGTGATTTTTTAACTTTTTTAAACATTGAAACAAAATTATAATGAGTAGTTTAAATATGAAAGGACATTGTAGAACTATAAAAAATAATTTAATTTCTTCTAAAATACTCAATATAAATATCTTAAACTCGAACTATTCAAGATCCTTTTTTATTTCTATTTAGGTTTTATTGTTTTCATATTATTTTATGTAATTTTTTATGAATGTGATTTTTATTATTCACTATAGTCCACACCCATTTGAGTTTGAGAGGAGGTAGTATCATGTAACTAACTGTTTGGTATGTTTAGCTAAATTCACATTATTTATTATGTTAATTCGAGTTTATTGCAATTTTTTTTTATTTTGATTTTCATCGTGCAAGTTTCAAAACAAAATGTATTTGGGGAAAAATGGAATTGAAATGATTTTTAACTTGGTTTTAAAACACTTTTACATGATTATTTTTCAAAATAAAGAGAAAATATTTTGTTAATTTAATTTCTAATTTTAAAAAATCAAACTCTTACTATTACCATAATTCCTCTTCTACCGTTACTATTGTCATCACCACCCAATCACTGTCAATCTCACCATATCACTCCTTATACTAATTGTTGTTCCACGGCAATTACTATCATCATTATTATCGTTATCATTTCTACCACTACCATTGTCACAAATGATATTTCAACTACCATTGTTGTCACTATATTATTATTATTATCTTCGTCATCATTGTTACTGTTGACACTATCATCATAACTTAACTTTCATGATCACTTTACAATCATTATCATTGTCATCATAACTATGTTTTATATATCTTTATTATTATTGATATTGTTATGGTTATGTGTTACTTTTTATACTTATTGTTAGTTATGCCCATGAGCTGATCGAAAGATGAACAAAAAAAATAAGACTATTTATTTAAAGGATTGATTTTTGTCCTACTTGTATAAAATGTGAATTTCGTGGATCATGAAGGGTGTGTACCCATTCCTAGTTGTTATATATATATATACCAAAAAATGAAAAAAAAACATTATTCTTGTTTTTTTCATTATTTTAAAAAGTTCCATAGATTTTAGTTTGGAATGTTAGTATATTTTAGTTTGATAAATTTTAACTTTAAAATGATATAAAAAAATAAACTTCTTCCATTTGGTATATTTTTTGTTTTATTTTAAAATATTGGATTACTTCATTAGTTTGCAAGCTTTTGCAAATCATGTACAAACCTAAAAATCATCATTTATCTCAATAACCAAAACTTTTCTTGTCCATATAAAATGTAAACTTTATAGGTCAAACCTTAAATAAAAAAAACAAGTTCGCTTACCTACCTCTAATACTGCAAAATATCATAAGATTTTATTATAAGATACCCTTAATTGTATCATAAATTTTTTTAAGGAAATGTTATCATTTAATTAAATAGGTGAAGAAAAAAATTTAAATTTATTTGTTATTCTACCTTTCCCCTCCTTAACAAAAAGATATTGAAATTAGTATGAAATTTAAATTTAATAAATAGCATTATTGTTATCAATAAAACTATATTGGCCTATAAAAAAGCATTTACTTTTTATTTAGATTCTAAAACATGAAAATTTTGGATAACCATGAACTGAAAATATAATAATGTTGATTTATTTTGAAAATAAAGATTTTTCAAATAAATGCATGCTAAAATAGTACATATATATTCCGCTAAAAGTAATACAATATATTTATTTTAATTAAAATACATACATTACTTCTAAAATATATATTATTGGCAATACTTAAAATTACACAAATGTTATATAAGATAGTCTATGTCAAATAATAGATCAAATGAATTTTATCATTTTATATTAAAAGAAATGCTAAAAATATTTAATTATAAAACTCTAATAAAAATATAATTGACTAGAAAAATAAAATAAACAAGCAATATGAAATTAAGATTTGAATGTAAGTTTTATTACTTTTCAAATTTCATTATTTTTAAAACGGAGCACACACCACAATATCTTTATTTTAATAAAATATCATTCCAACCAAATGACAGCCCGTCTAAATCCAACATAATATATAATTAAGTTTTTTTAGGAGTCTAATTTTATTTTCAATAAAACAAACATTTGTCAATTTTTATGTATTTGTGTAAATTAAGTTTTTTAAGAAAAGAGTTTTCCACATTACTTTAATATTATTTACCATTACTCTATCAAAATATGCCACTCCACTTGAGTGGTAAGTATCTCTTATGGATTTGGAGAGTAGCAGTACGTAGCACCGATCATGAAAGAAATGGGTTCAGAATGAAAAGTTAGCTTAGTTAGGGTACATATAACTATAATTTTCAAGGTTTAGAGCCCACATGTTTTTGTTTATTCCACAAATTAGTGTGGTAAAGCTTCGCGGTGATTGTTGATGTCGGAAAGAAACCTAATCCTAAGTGTCAACATCATTATTTGTCTGTTCAAATATTGACCAAAAGCATTATAAACTTTAGGAGAATCATAACCAGTATTTTTTAAAGAATTATAACAACAAAATATTTTATTAAAATATAAAAAATTATAGCTACATATATTTTTAATAAAATCTTTTTTTAATTATTATTAACCGAAGTTTTAAGGCACTAATTAGGAATACCTGAACTTTATTTATCTCTATATTCGATCGTCCTGAAGTAACATGATTATGGCTATTAATTTCTTCAACCTCCACCTACGGTAACTTTCTTTCATTTGTTTGGGAAAATGTCCATTCAGCCGAAAAAAATTGAAGCATTACTGCATGTTCAAATATGTAGGTCAAATTCAAAACGAGGTTCTGTCATTTCAAATAGTTGTTAGTAAAAAGGCACGATAATTGGACGTAATTTTATTCAAAAGTTCGATGTCATTTAGTCCATGCGTGGAAGGGAAACTGCAACTAGGGGGCATATTCTATGTAAATACGTAACACTCATATTATGTTTTTTCTTTGTCTCTCATGTTAATGAATATATATGTAACAATATATATAAAGCTAACTTAAAAAGAATGAGGGTAAAAAAGAAAAATCAAGAATCCCCTCCACAATTTCAAACCGTCTTTAACAATGTTTCAAAGACGTGATGCACATAACAAGAACATATACAGAAAGTTAATTTTGAAATGATTGCCTTCCCTTTTGGACTATGGAAAGAATCATAAAAAACATAAGAACAAAATCTATCGTATTTACGACGACGGTTCATATAAAGTTTGCTTTTTATTATTAAATATGTAAGAATAATGCTATAACATAACATTGTTTATATCTTAGTACTCATTTTATTTTCAGTTATCGGTTTTTGGAGTATTATTTTGTACACTTTAGACAACATTCTCATTAAGTAAAATGTAAAATTTTACATAATTGTATTTCATGTATTTAAAAAATTATTGATAATGTAAAATAATTTTATATATATTAGCGAAAGAATATTGAGGGTCACAGAGAGAAAATGCGAGAGAGTGAAGACGAGTGGCATGAGGTTAGGAACAGTAGGTCGAGGTGAGTAAAACTCATTTTTCAAAAGGGCTAATGGTATATCTGTAATTGCTTATCAAGGAAGGAAATTATGAAGGAAGGAGGAGCTCACATCCTATTATTTTACACATTTTCCTAAAGAATACAGAGCAAGAGACCTATGGGAGGTGTTTAAAAGGTATGGAAATGTGAAGGAGATAGTGATTCCAAATAAGAAAGATAGGCGGGGGTACCAATTTGGATATGCACACTTTGTTGAAGTTCAGGACACAAGAATGTTGGCAATCAAACTGGGTAACATTTTTATTGGAGAGCTGAACTTGTGGGTCAACCAACCAAGGTTTGATAAGGTAGGTAGCTTGGTTGGTAGCGAAAACACTTTGAAACGGGAGCAAAAGGTTAATACAAAGGGTGATCAATAAAGAATAGACCATCCGAGAAAAGCTAAAGAAGTTTCCTATGCAAACATAGTGAAAAGCCCAAAAGGTGCATTTCGAAGCAACACAAAAAATACTGGGAGGTGAGCAAAAGTCCCTACCTACAATTTTTCTTATAAATCATATGCAAAAGTTGTGGCAAAGTTGGTAAAAGCTTATGTTGGGCGAGTGATAAACAAAGGAAGTTCATATGTAACACAACAAAAGTTACATCAAAAAGGAGTATTCAGAATTAGAGCTACTCCTTTGGGTATGAACTTAGTTTTGCTAGAGACACATGATGCAAAGGATATAAAGGAGTACATAAACGAAAGTCTGGAATGGGTTATATCATGGTTTTCTGAGCTCTCTCAAGGGAACCTTTAGTCAAAGACTCAGAACAGATGGTATGGATTAAATGTTTTGGGATACCACCTTATGTATGGAATGAAAATTTTTTAACATCTTTCTATGTGGAGTTCATGGGTGTTGATGAAGCAAAGAAGAGAAAGGAAAGGTTAGATGTTGCTAGGATAACATTGAGCACGAATGTCCAAGATGTGTTAAATTATTTGTTGATAGTTGATATTGACGAACATGTATATGTGATAAAGGTGATTGAAGAGGGGCCATTAGATTACAGGATAGTACCAAAAGCAAACAGAGAAGGCATAATTTCAGATAATAGCTCAAGTTGTGGAGGGGATGAAAGAGGACACATAATGGATATGGAAGACAAACTAGGTGCATTTAGGAGAGAGAACATTGTGGGGTGGGACTAGGTCAAAACAACAATTCAAATTTCAAATTCAAAAATTTAAATTGGAGTATGTTATCCGTGAAGTCGCCAAAGAAAGTGAGAAACAACTGAACAGAATCTAATTTGTTCTCTTACAATAGGGAGTGAAAAAAAGAAATAGGACCTGGTGTGGGTGTGAGCCCACTAGTGGAAATGGATGAAAGTAAGAACCAAGATTTGGGCCAAAAATAGGATTCAAGCAAAGACCTTTGTAGGGTGAAAGAAATGCAAACATCAAACTCTACAGTGCCAAACAACATTGACCAAGGATGAGGTGTGGACAAAACCAGATATCAGTAGTTCAAGCAGAGCAAGGATGGATTGAAGGAGTAAATGAAGATATGAATATGTTGGAAGCACCATTTTCAATGGAGGAGGTTAAGGAAGTTGTGTGGTCCTGTGAAGGAGGTGATACCCCTAACCCAGACGATTTTGGGATGATTTTTAATAAGTCTTGCTGGGAGATAGTAGGATTGGATTTGACAAAGGCGGTCCAAGAATTTCATATGTCAGGGATTCTTCCTAAAGCAGTTACCTTATTTTCATTGCCTTGATTTTTAAGGTGGGGAGACCTATAAATTTTTCTCAATATTGACCTATTTCATTGATTACTAGCTTGCATTAAATTATTTCGAAACTTCTTTCTCATAGACTTAAGAGATTGTTAAGGGGTGATTTCTCGGTTTCAAGTAGCTTTACTCCTGAGTAGATCAATACTAGATGAGGTTTTGATTACTAATGAATTGATTGATTGGGCTCATAGGTCTAAAAAATCCTGCTTCCTTTTTTAAGTGGATTTTGAGAAAGCCTATGACTTAGTGAATTAGAATTTTTTAGATTATATGTTGTGCAGGTTGAGATTTGGTCAGAGGTGGAGGAAGTGAATATCAACCATTGTTAGAAACTACAAAATATTGGTCTGATTAAAGGTGGTCCTACATCTAAATTTCAGTCGAAGAGAGGAATTAAGCAAGGAGATCCATTATTGCTTTTTTGTTCTTGATTATGGGAAAGGGCTTAGCAGGGTTATTTAGATCAACAATCCATCTTAGAAGGTATAAAGAGATTATGGTGGGAGACCATGCAAATTATTCAATATTGTAGTATACTGACTATGCAATCCTGATGGAGGAAGCTAATTTTCAAACAGTTTAGAGACTTAAGGTAATTTTAAGAGGATTTGAATTGGTGTCTGGATTGAAAGTTAATTTTCATAAAAACCATTTTTTTTTATTAAATATTGGTATGCACTTCTCACATGCTGTGGCATGTATGCTTAATTGTAATGTAAGTTCTCCACCATTTAAGTTTTTGGGGGTTTTGGTAGGGATAAATCCTAGACGTGTGGCTTCCTAGGATATGGTGGTAAAGATTTTTAAAAATAGGTTGGCACAATGGAAAGTAAGAAACATGTCATTTGGTTGTAAGTTGGTTATGATAAACTTAGTTTTAATGTGTTTGCCTTCTTACTACTTTTCTTTCTATAAGGCTCCCAATAGAAAGTGGTCAAAAAGCTAATTAGCCTAGAACAACATTTCTTGTGGGGGGGGATGTTGTGCGAGTTTTCTACAAACTCTCGACAAGTGCACAGGTTATATGTAGTATCCAATAAATATTTGGTCGATCCCACAAAGACTTGGATGATACTATGAAAATTTCAATGCTTTTTGTTTGTAATAAATAAAGACAGAATTTTTATACTATCAACTACTAAGACAAGTAATAATAAAAGCATGAACAATAAAATGAGTGGTTACACAAATGATAAATTTTGGCTGGTGTTGATTTCACTGTACCATCTGTCAAATGCATATATGAACTCAAAATTTGTGCCTACCACTCACTTTCTCATCACTCATAAAAATACCTTTTCCCCTGATTCGTCACAAGTAATAGACTAAGCTATTTGAGTATTAGATTATCGTTATCGCGCATAATTTAAAGTAAATAACTTGCATTAAGAAAGCATCTCAAGATGACCAATGGCTTTTACTATCTCCCAAGCAATAAATCTCATTGGGAGCTCTTCTCATTTTACAAACCAAAATCCTCTCTTGAGCTCATTCGATAAGTAAAATCCACAAAAAATTTATAAATAAAGCATAGGGTAAAGAAGAATACTAACATTGAATAGTAAACTTAGATTAAAAGAAAAAAATATACACATGAGTTCAAGTAGAGTTACGTCAAACTCTAACCAGTAATGCACCTAGCTAACCATGGGGTGAAGGACATGATCAATGGATGGAGGGTACAAAAATGGAAGTGAAAGATGGAAGAAATGGTGAAAAATCGTGTCTAGGTTGCTTTATAGTGTTTCATCATGCGTCTCTATGTGCAATTGTGTAACCCGTTCGAAAATAGTTTTGCCTTTTAATAGGGTTCTGACGCAACACTAACGCCCAATGGAAGAAAAGTGGTCGTTGGGTGCCCTAAACTACTTAGACCCTAATTTTAACCAACGTTAGGTGACATTTTTTTGGCCGTTTGGAGCCTGTAATTACATATGCACTGCTCTCGGGTTGACGGGCATTGGACACTCAAGCTGGCTCACTCCTCCAAAAATGTTGGTTCTTCTGACCTTTTCTTCCATCTTTTTGAAAACGTGACTCAAAACAAAGAAAATCATGAAAATAACATAAAAAATTACATAAATGAAAACCTAAGACTAATTTTCTAGATAAATCTAATTTTAATTGAAAACAAAGGAAAACAAAGCCTTAAAAGAGGAAGAATTTGGATAATTATTTTATTTTACCTATGTAAAAATAGGTAATTGTTCATGTAAACATTGTTTTGGAATCATAACTGGATTGGTGGAGGTGTGCTTGCTAAAAAATTTCCAAGGTTGTTCTCTTTGGCGTAGGATAGGAATATTATCATGTATGAAATGGGGAGACAAATGGGTGGAACAATTGATTGGAAGTGGAATTGGAGGAGACAATTGTTCATGTAAGAAGAAGAATTATTACAAAATTTGGAAAGATTATTGCAAAGCTTTCACTTAAGGCAACAGGATAATGATGAATGGATCTGGCTATCTACCAATAACTATCCCTTTTTGTAGCAGGTGTTTACAAATTATTCAATGCAACAGATTCAGGTGGAAGAGGTAATGACAATATGGCCCGAATGCTTAAGTGGTTATGACAAATTGCCATATAAAATTGTAGCTTTTTTGTGGAGAATTCTACAAAATAAAATCCCAACACTAGAAAATTTGAGGAAAAGAGGTGTGTTATTACAACAAAATCTCCACTATTGTGTCCTTTGTGGGGAGTTTTCAAAAGACGAAAAACACCTTTTTCTCTCCTATCACATAGGTTAATCATTATGGTACAAGGTATGAACTGGATTGGTATACCCTTACCTCTACATGATGATTTATTATACATGACACAGTTGGTTGGAACTTGGGTGGTTGGGAGATCCAAAAGAAAATATAGATTTCTTTTCTAGCATGTGGTTTTTTGAGGTATATGGATATCTAGAAACTTTATTGCTTTTTATAATAAAAGAGTGGAGTCTTTAGATATTCTGAAATTCATACCAATGTTATCTTAGAAATGGATATTGTATAGGTTTGGTAGTCATACATGTTTTGTATTCTCTTATTGGAGTACTAATCCTTTGATGTGCTTAATGAGCCTTTAGATCTCATAGGAGGAAAATGAATTGGTTGAATGTACAATTAATGAATGGTACTGATAGATCTTGGTTTTGAAGTGTAAAGTAATTGGAGTCTCTAATTTTAAAACCAAGCTTGGAATGTAATCTTAGACATGTTTTGTAAGTGCTCAAGTTTGGAGTCTCATAATCTCATGGTTTGTAAGTGTCCAACTGTAAATGTAATCTTAAACAAGTTCTATAGATAGACACTTAACCACTGCAACTTGGTTTTTCAGATTTTGCATGGAGCTAATTTTCTTTTTACTGATGTACAAAAGTGAAACTACTGATTTCATTGAATATATATATATATATATAGAGAGAGAGAGAAAAAAAAAAGAAAAAAAGAAAGAGTTTAATTGGTATACACTGTCAGTGTAAAGAATTTTTACACTGACATTCAATCATGACTTTCATTTTTATGACTTTTAAAATAATAATGAGTAAAGTCAACAAATCTACCATGGATTAAGAGTTGTGATTTACTGTCAATGTAAAAATTTTTACACTGACCGTGTATACTAATTAAACTTTATTTATATATATATATATATATATATATATATATATATATATATATATATATATATATATATTTTGATGATGATCCATATGGTTGTTAGCATGTCATCTGTTGACATATATCTTAATTATTTTTTTATCTCTTAAATATATAATTGTTAAAGGTGTAATTACATCATAAAACATATATATTTTCAAAAAAAAAAAAAAGCATCATAAAACATATGTCGTCATTTTTTTCATGTATCATTGAACGGTACATTAGTAAAATATTCATAAAGCATTGATGAAGAGATCAAGATTACATAATTATGATTTTTTTTTTATATACACAATTTTGACATCTAAAAAAACATATGTTTATGCTCATAAAATATAGGGATGAAATCGAAAATTTCGTACAGTATCTATAAGCCCGAATGTTAAGCCTTATGAAAATTAAAGCATAAACTATTGACTAAATTATATTGTACTGTTGATAGAGTCTGTATAACGTTATTGTATTATTACTATTAAATTTTGTTAACTTATTTAAAATTTCGTAAAATTCTCTCCTATATTGTTCTCTTTTTTTACTTATACACTAACTTTCGTTATTACATTAACATTTTCTACATATTACACAAACCTTTCTTAACTATATAAAACACAATACATTATTTATTTTTAAAACGTAAATTATTGGAAAATGTTAAAAAAATATGAATTCTAAGTAATCTGAATAAACCTAAAAAAGTCAATGCAATTTGTTTTGTATACGACATTTAGAAATGAATAAAGGAAAGAATGGAAGCATGGCTGGTAGAAAAAATGAATGAAGTGAAAGAGAAAGTTGAAGAGTTGAAGATGAAGGTCGGTGCTTCAGAGAAGGAAACAGCAGAAGGGTCAATTTGGAGTTGTACGTGTCAAAACTTACATTCAACATTGTCACCATTTTCAAACTCGTGACCCGTGACTCGTGGATCCTCACTTTCATTTCATCTCGTGAAACATAACAAACCCTAATTTCAATTCGTCAGATTAGTCTATAGTACTACTGTGTACGTACCACCACCACACACACTCTTCCAAGATTATTAGACTAATACTTTTCTTTTTTTGGTGAACTATAGACTAATACTATTTCTTCCTTTTTAATTACTCCATATTTAAGACTATATTGATTACTATTTTTATATTTCATTTTTTTTAACATATTTTATATTTCATTATATTTTTTCTTACCAAAATATATATGAGTATAGTTTATGACGAATTCTCCAAGATATTCTTCATCCTTTACATCCAGTATTTATAGCAAAAATATGTTCTTTATCAGGTGGTTATTACCTGCTTGACTTTGTATAATACTTTTACCCATCGTGATTTATCTTGTTTACTCTGCTCAGCTTTATTGGGGTAATGTTAATTAATAATTATGCTAATCAATCTCTTAATTAATTTTGGTTAATAACTTATTACAAGATTTTGAATTTAGGCGAAACCGAAATCCTTTATATTATTGACATTATTTCTTTTGGAGGACGCCGTTCTACATTTTAGTTTTCGGTCATGCCCGAAATCCAAAGTCTCAAAGTCTCTTTATATCTTCCTTTTTGTTGGTGCTTTCAATTTATATTGTTAATCTAAAATCTTTTTCATCTTGATTTCTTAAAACGTTCTTTTATACCTTATTTTATTTTTCAGTTTTTGATCTTGTCGAAATCTGAAATCCTTCTTGTCACCCTCTTCTGAAGGTATTTAGGTCCTTCTACCTGTCTTTTATCCTTATAACTATATAATACTCTTATGTGTGCAAAATCCCTATTATAATGTTATTTTTTTTAATTTAATTGATAATTAGGTTAAATATGAATATTTTCATTTTTTTTATCTTATAATACAAAGACTTTGAAAATATTAAGTTGGAGATATATTTAGAAGAAAATATAAATTTATGACATTGTTATTGATTTCAACTAAAAAATTGCTTTTTTAATTTTGATAAATTAATTTTTTATCCTATAATAAGGATCAGAGCTAATAGATAAATAAAGTTTAAGGGTTTTTTCATAATATAAATAAGTCGTTACAAAAATAATTTATTAAAATGATTTAATTTCTCTAGTTAAATGCATTGAATTGAAAACTTACAACAATCACTTTTGGAATAAAGCAATTCTCTAGAAAAAATTAGAAATGAAAATTTTAATATTACATTAAAACTATAACATTAATCATATATATTTTTAGAAAAAATTCAAAAGTTAAAACTGATAACACTATTTTTTTTAAAAAAAATAGTATTAAAAAACAATATATATATATATAAACAATTCTATTATTAATAAATTTGAAAAATAGATACTAAAAAAACGACAATAAAGGAGTAGAGATCACTCAATAAATGAAATAGCTAGTCGCTACATTTAATTGACAAATTCAATGTTAAAATTTCATATTTATTTTTATTAATTAGATTAATTATAAAATTTTCATATAATTTTAAAATTATTTGATAGTTTATCACATCACTTAATTTTAAAGTATAATATAATATTTAAAAATATATAAATATATATTATTAAATAGAATATAAAAAATTTTCAAATTATATGAAATTTGATAAATATGATCAATAATATTTACATCATCAACAATTGAATAGGTTAAATTTTTATTCTATAAAAAACTATTGAAAATGTAATAAGTTGACTAAGTTTCATGTTTAATGTCAAATCCTACATATTGTTTCATTTATATAACTTTTAAAATATTAATTTATAAAGTAACAAACTTATCCTAAATTAATGATTGTGACTGAATATCAGTATAAAAGAATTAAATTTTACACTTACCTTGCATACTGATTAAACTCATATATTTATAATCTCCTCTAGCTATCATGATTCAATTCTAAATAAAAAAAAATTCTTTTGACTTTAAATATAAATAAATTTTAGGTTAAATTATAATTTGTACCCTCAATTTATTAATTGTTTATATTTTTGTCTTCCTATCTTTAATTGCTCACATTTTGTTCTTCCATTTTATAATTTGATAATATTTAAATTCTTCATTAGAAGATAATCATTGATAGTTAAACTATTAACATTCATTTCTAAAGTTTAGAAGGATTAGACACACAAACAATTTTTAACATAGGAGAATGTGGTGTAACTTTCAAAATTAGGGGGTTCTACAAACCCTAATAATAAAAAATTTAAACCCCAAAATTAACTAAAATCATTTTAGTAATGTCATTTAATCAAATTACATAGAAATTTGATGTTAATTGTTAACCGTCAACCATTATTAACTAATGAATGATTCAAAATTTGAACAATTAAAAATAGGGATCAAAATGTAAACAATTAAATAAAAAGTTTAATTAGTATGCTCTTATAGTAAAAAGAATTTTATATTGAAATTCAATCACAATAATTGTTGATTTTACTGATTAATATTTTAAAAATCATCTTAATTAAGAGGTGTGATTGAACGTTAACGTAAAACTTGTTTACATATTAATACATACTAATTAAATTTCTAAATAAACTAAGAGACAAAAATTAAAATTTCAATTAAAGATATTTTACAAATAAAGTTATTTTATATTAAAATTAATTAAATAATTTTAATGAATATAAAATCAATTATGTACGGATGGAGTATGTCATAATCATGTTTGTTTTATGTATTGTCAACATTCATAGATATATGTGTGTGTAGATACAAGTTGTTCAACTGTTTCACAGATGCTGCTTCTCCAAATGAAAGCGAGGTTAAACCTACGGCCGAAATGAAGGAAAAGCACAATAAAATATCTTAATTATCTGCGCCACATAGCTTTCTTTTACAATCAAAATTAACAAACAATTATTTGTCATTGTCTTCAAAACTACTCTTTGAAGATCTTCACATCTAACGTGAAAAGATGTGCCGCCAGTTGGAACTTAACAGCAAATGTAGAAAAAATGCAGTTTATATTTGTAAAACATTAAGAAAATGACTAAATCAGTATTTAAGGCCTGTTTGATCTCGTGGGTCGGAAACAATAAAAAGTAAAGGCAAATCAAAGTATCATATTTAGTTTAATTAGTGGTCTCATCAAATTTGTATTTTTACTATATACTTGTATTATACGACTATATAAAATAGACAAAAAGAATATCTATAGTACCATAAAAATAATCATATAATAGAAAAATAGGAAAGCCTTAAACATAATTGTAAAATTTGAAAAATACGAATAAGTTTTAAATTCACCCAAGAAAGAAAGAATAATTTCAAATTGTTTATTATCCATGTTTGGCTCAGGTATTTTAATTTCATTCTCATTCAATACTACAAAACATCCTAATAAGATATGATATAAAGCAGTCGATTGAGCCGCAATTGACACCAACTCTTTGTTTTGCTTGGTGGCTAATTTTTTTTTATAAATAATTATTAGTGTATTAGTTTTATTAATTAGTGGAAGGATTTTGAATGATTGATATTTTTTTTCTTATTTTATCAAGTTATTACTAAATTGACCTTATAAAGCTAAAAATATTATGAAAAGTAAGCAAGTTGACATGTATGTAAAAATCAAAATAGATTTTTGAATTATATGATAATTCAAGTTTTTACTATGTTGTTATATGCAGCGTATTATAAAATTAATTTTCCGACATTGACATCAAACATAATTTTAAACATCATTCAACTGAATCAATGAGACAACCTAGAGTTACTTGTAGGTCTTTCTCTTTCATGCCCCCGTACGAGAGCATTAAAATATATATATTCATAATACTGTTTTTTTTTTTAATTGAAAACTGAAGGTGCATTTAGCTTGATTAGGTATGCATGGATTCAGCTTGGAAAGTAATTAAGTAAACAAAGGTATAGGACTGATTTTTCACTAATTAACATTTACACTTCATTTCACCCTTCTTTATCTCTCTTTTTGTACATACATTACACATCACACATATCATTGCTTGCTGTCTGTTTGCTTTTAAAAAATCTCTTTTTTATCATTCCCATGAAAAGTTTGAAATAATCTTCACCCGATATTATTGACTATTGATTATATACTGTCTTCGTTTATTATTTTATAATAGTCCTGTTATCTACTTCAAGGACAACATTCCCTGCTCATATAGTCATATAGGAATCTGCATTTTAATGAATATTATATCATTTTGACTTTTAAAGTACATTTTATATCATTTAAAGAAATTTCATACTGATCACCCTTTTTTACTAGTGAGGTTGGTATAGAATAAGATAAACCAATATAAAGAGTGAATTAATAAGACATAAAAACATAGATATGAAAGGGTTAGGGCAATGTTGTTTTTTAAATATAGTAGAGCTATCGCAGTTGTAATCTAAACAGTAATACTATTCGAAAAAGAAGAAAATTGTGAGTGTCAGCGGCGTCGAAGAAGAAACATGAAAAGCTTAGATTGCTACGCTTAGCACACGGGAAGAAGGAAACCAGCCACTTTCAATGTATCCCATCAAGGTTCTTAGTGTAAACATGCAGACTTTCAAAAACATGACTCGTCAACACAATACATAAAGAAATTAATCAGAATGTACACAAAACATAAAATATTTAGTCTTTCGATCACGTAATATATGATAATTAACTTTATTAGTTTGATAATAACTATTGTTAAAGTCATACATAAGATTAAAAACAATTGATTGACAATGACATTATAAAAAAAAATTATACTAATAATGTATAAAATTTAACAAATTAATAAATAAAGTTAATATCTTTTTCTGTTGAATCATCGACTTAGAAGAATAGAAGATATTTAATAGTGTTACTAGATTGTAGGGGCAGAAGGATATACATTTTGAGGTCATGGTTATTTTCAATTATTTTATACATGTTTGGTTAAAAAAAATGGAGGAAAATAAAATATTAAAAAAAATTGTACATCAATCTTTAAGTGAGAAATAGAAGAAAATGGAGGGAACCAAAATCTATCTTCACCCTGTTTTAGATTCATCCAAAGGAATTTAAAGGAGGAAATTAATAAATTTTACATATGAATTTACTAAATTATATTTAAGTTTTTTATGATTATACAACGGTTCTTTCTCTCCTAAATATTCTTATTTTTATAGATAAATTCTATTATTTAACTTTCATAAAATCAGGAAAGTTAAAAAATTACACATACTTTATGTTGAGCACCATATTGATGTAGGTATGTACACAAAGGTAAGGTAAGGGAGGCACGCTAAAGGGTTAACTCTAACATTGTATCACAATTTATATAAGATCTAAAAATTTTAATTAGTGGAGGTATAATATATATTTTTAAAATAAAAATTATAAGAATCAAAACATTATATTATGGCACAATTTATATAAGTGTGTGACAATGATGGCTCTAGAAATTTTAAGTAGCGGAAACATAATATATATTTTTAAAATAAAAATTATAAAAATCAAAACTTTATATATGTATATCTAAAAATTTGACAAAGATAAGTCAAAAAAATTTTAGATTTGAGAAGAAATTTTTCACCAAAAAATATTATATTATTAAATTAGAAATGAAAATGTAATTTATTTATCTAAAAAAAAAAGAGTCATTGAGATACCATAGAAGTAACACAAAAAATGAAAGAGAAAAGCAAACCAATATTTTTTGTTAAGATGAAAAAGAGCAAAATTGTTAGTCTTTATGGTACAAAATAATCTTAGTGCCCTAAAATTCGAGTAATCCCAAATACAGCAGAAAATCTGGTTTCTCTCTTTACACTTCCATAATTTCTCCTTGCACCTCCATAATCGTAGGAAATACCTAATACCCTTAGGTAAAAAAAAAGTTATCTTTCGTCTTCTTTCTTCTCCTTCAACGATTGTTCTAGTCACACTCTTGGACGCACAAGTCTGAACTACCTACACTTCTTCCTTCGTCTTCCTCTATCCACAACACTCGTTCGTACTTCTCCCTCATTTGCATGCAACGAAGCCTCTACTCCCCCTTTCGCTCACTCCATTCAAATTGATAAAAAGGCATTAATACAAACCTAAGAACTCCAATCTCGCATTATCACTGACACAACCCCAAGAACTCCACTCTCCCACGCGACCATTGATACAAAACTAAGACAATACAGTATGAAATAGACACAATTGATAATGGCATACCAAACAAGGGAGGTGGCGATGCAGTGGAGGGAACTTTGTGCAATGTAAAAAAAAATTGCAATTACAACAAGTCCGAACACCCCTGTCCAAACTTGTAAAAAATTTACAATTTTTTTACAAGTTCAAATGGGTTTGTCCGGACCTGTAATCACAATTTTTTTTATAAATTCGGATTACACAATCCAAACTTCTAATAATTTTTTTTTTTGCATAGGGAATTTTTGTAATTTTTTTTACAAGTCTGGATGGGTCTGTCCAAACTTGTAATAAATTTTTACTCTTTTTACCTCATGCATTTTTGTCATTTTTAAAAATTATGGAGGTGCAAAGAGAAAAACCCTAGAAAACCAAAGCAGGGGGAGAAGTCAATGAATTTGCACTACAATTGGTCCATGAGGCCCAATCTCATGCACATAAGACTTCTTCCTTGCACTCTTGTTTACTTGTTTCAAACTTTGCTCAAGTAGCTTATCTAAGCAATGTGGGATTTTGACTATTGTAATATATAGTTAAACTTACAACAAAAACTAATGCAATTTGAAAATATTAGTTTAATCAAAAAAAAAATTAACAACTTTAAAATATTAACTTATTTATATCAAAATAAAATATTGATTTATATTTTAATTTTTAATGTTAATTTATCTATTTAATCGCTATTAAATAAAATTTACAACTAAAAAATAAAATAAAATATTAACTTATGTTTTAAATTGTTTTTAAGTAAATATCTTCATAACTACTATAAATAGTGAAAATGTTACTACCACATCATTAATGATTATAATTTAATAAATAATTAATTTTAATCATTCATTTTAAAATAATATATATGCAACTTTATTTTCACCATTCATTCTCATCTCATTATTATAATGAGTAACTATTGACTAATTTTAACCTTTAAATTTAAAAAAATGAATGGTTAGAATAAAAAATAAGTCATTTAATCTTATTCTCAAATCCTATTTCATATTATATTATTTTATATTATATTATATTATATATATATATATTAAATAATAAAATTTAAAAAAAAAAAAGTGGAAACAATTGTCCCACACTTTCATGTATGGATTTGTCCCTGTGTGAGACTTGCAAAAAGAAAAGTACATTAAATATTTATATCACAAGAATGTCACATAAACCATATAAAAGAGATGCAAGAAAAAAATACTTTTTCATAGCATCTATGCTTTTGTGAACATTTGTGTCGCATGTGCTTTGAATATAAGAAGAATAAAAATATAATGAACTTTTAAAATCTCTCGATTTTGCTTTTAAACCAGATAACAATAAAGTTATTTTTCTTCCTTTCCTTCCATAGAACTAGTATGGTATGTAATTAAATTTTCTCTTTTTCACTTCCCTTTCTAAGAATTAAATATAGCCTTGATCCAAACTTTAAACTCAAGCCTTTTCTATTATTTATTACAACAACACTTGTTATTTATTGTAATTATATATATATATATATATATATATATCCCTTTTTTTAGTCAATATGAAAAACCTTCTATTTTAATAATTTTGTTACACTTCAACCAATTTCCTCCTCAACTAGCATCAGTTTCATTGATTTTTTATATCGTGTTTTGCATATGACTTTAAATAATAAAATAAAGATTTTACATATACACTCTCTATTATTAATATACGCTCTCTATTATTAAACTTATGAGAATGCAAACAAATAATATTAAGACACTAATTCAGAATAATTAATAAATATTAAATTTTACAAAAAGTTTATAAAGAACTATAATCATGAATGTGTTTTAAATATCCATCAATTTTATTTAGAGGCAAAAATCTCCATCAATGCATACCAAAAAATATTAAAAAAATTAAACATAAAAAATTTAAAATTATTTTATATTTTTTCTTTCATTTTAATGCAGTTTAAAACTAAAAATAATTAAATATAAAATATAAAAATATTAACAATATAAAACAAACAAAAAAAACTTAAAGGAAAAAACAACAAAATTTAAAAACTTGTTACAAAAAATAAGTAGCTTACGTTATTATTTTCCTTTGTTGCTTTCACCTTTAATTTACCTTTTTTATATTTATTTTATATTCTTATATATTGATATTTTATGTTTAATTTTTTTTTTAATTTTTAACTGTGTTAAAATAAAAGAAAAACTGTAAAAAACATTAAAATTATTTTTTATTTAATTTTTTATTTTTTGTGCACATCAAATAAAATCTCAATTACATTTGTATAACATTAATGTGCATTTTATTTATTCTCAATTACATTTCCATAACATTAATGTGCAATTTATCTTCTAAATAAAGTAAAAACACATTACTTAATATTAAAATTCATTTAATTTTAATGTTACAATTAATTAACTATTGTAAAATTCAATATTCATTATCTATCATTAACCCGATATGAGTGTTACAAACTCACAATAACAAGTTGGGATAATAAACTAGACAGGTTGTAACTGAAAGTGAATAGGATTCTCGCTGCAAGACTAAACAATCACGATCCAGTAATAGGAGGGACGGGAAGCCTAAAGGGGCACAAGAAAATTTGGGTAAAGGATGATGAAAGGAGTTCATCCCTTTTTGTTTTCTTCAATAACATCAAAGGACAAAAATCATTAAATACCCAAATTATAGAATATCAAAGTAAATTATTCAACAGCTATGAGAATAATTTAGAGACACTAATTTATAAAGTGTTATAAGATGACCTAATGTTAAAAAAACTGAGGTGAAGCAAGAGGAAAGGAAGAAGTTCTGAATCAAATCTCTCCCATTGATAAAACTAACAACTAAACATTAAATATTTGCCAATAAAAAAAGAGAGACTGATTTATAAATTAAAACAAGAAGGTCAGGTAACAAAAAGCAACAAAAAGACAAAAGAAAACTCTTTATTTTGTTATTATCAAATTAATGTAAATGGGATTAACAGTGTCTTTGATGTGGCAGCCACACTGAAGACATGGCAATAAACCTAAATGGCGAAGTTCCATGCTATGTTTTAGATACCCAGGCCAATATGTCCACAGTAAGAAAAGGATAGGTCATAAGTAAAAGGTTTAAATGCTACATAAAATTAAGGTTCCAAAATCCTGACATTGCTATCCAGCATTCTATTGATAGGTATGCCCTAGAAAAGAGGTAAGCTTGGAGGGAAACGCACATGCATCCACTGTCTCTCATATGTAGCTAAATGTGTCCATCCTATCTCATCAAGCAAAGATATTTTTAGTTCATAGAATTTCTTCTTAGCAAGCTCTGCATCATCTTGAATTATGTCACAGAGTACCTGAATCAAGGGAGAAGAGGTTCAGAAGTAGTTGTGTTAGGAAGCTAAATGCTAGGTCTACACTACAAAACCTAATTTAGAGAATAATAACATAAAAAGGGAAATAAAGACTAAAACAATGTCCAGAGATTTCATTCATGGATTGTCCCTTTTCCTAAAAGAAGAATACATATATCCTAATTGATATCAATAAATGGATAGTAATTACCCATGTGTCAATATCTAATTATTTTAACATAAATAAAATAAAAACTATTATCTATGTTAAAATAATACAAATATTTAGCTCTACCCAATGCAATATTTAAAGTTTGTTAACTTTATCAATTAATATTTTAAAAGTCATATTAATAAAGAATATGATTGAAAAATTTTCTACACTGTCAATATATACTAATTAACTCATATTTTAATCATTTGATTTATTCTTTTTGGACCTATAGCCCATCCAAACAAGTTGCATATCACCTATCATCATCAAAATATAAATAGACTTGCATTGAGGACTCTCAAGAGATACATCATAATTATAGATTGCCTAATTATAGATTATAATAATCTATCTCACAAGTTTTATGACTTTTATGCATTAATCAGTAATCACATGTTACAGTATGCAATGATTAAAAAAAATGTACCAGACCCAAAACCAATAAACTGAGTGCCCAATTCTTACAATCCACAAAACCAGACGACATCCCTTTAGAGTTTCTTTTTCCTCTTTCAAAGGATATTGTCCATAAAAGCAGATGACATCCTTTCAAGTTTTAATTTTTTTTTTTTAAGGACTAGCTGATATCGTGTTAAATACTGTGTTTGAATTATTTTTGAGTATGATTCTTTTTCGTAAATTTACCAATCTTATTTTCATTGTTTATGAAATATGATGTGTACTGTCAGAGCCGACCTTTAAAGGTCCGCCAGCCAACCTCTAAGCTCAGCCACGCTTGATAACCTCTATACATTGAACACCCACATTAACGGGCACACAATGGTTACAAAACTGTTACTTAACAATCATGGAATATAAATATACAATCAAAGGGATTAAAGACCCATTAATGACCAACAACGGTCAACCTCTCCTATATATTACACCTCTAAAGGTACGAAAAAATTCAATTAGACCCTATCACTAAAAAAATCTTCCTTACTTGATCATCGGAGTCCCTTTTTAGGTACTCTCACTCTCTTAAAGATTTGGATATTTGTGAACTTTTCAGATAACTCATACTTCGGTTTACCGGTGAGTACATGATGTATATTATTACTCTTACTTTATTAATATATTCATTTATTTCCTAATATATTATAAATATTAAAAATATATTTAATTGCCCTAGTTTAACTATAGTTAAAACATTGATGTATCTTTGCTAATTCAACAATTAGTCCAGTTTTAAACCATCCATAATACGTAATCCTTACAGATAAATCTCACCGAGGATCATAGAATAGTATCAAATAGACATACTCAATTAGACTCCAGTGTCATATGATATTTATTACTATATGCAGCAACTACTGCAAGACTTCGTAAAATAAAATACCTTCAACGCTGTACCAAGCCTTTTAGCTCGCCTCTCACGTGTTACTAAGAGGATTCCATATTTAGTTGACTTCACATCAACCCATTTCTTCAGTTCTTTAAAATTTTCTTCAAACAAATCTGCTTGACCACGATTGTCTGTAGATTTTTTACTGTCCTTGTCTTCTTTTGTCCCGTCTGAGGCACCCAGAGTCGGGGACTTATCTCCGTCCTTTGACAATATACACCAAGTCAAGTCTGCCAACTTTTATTGGTAAAAAAATAATTAAATGTTACCACTATCATAACGGAAATGAGACTCATTTAAGGAGGATCTCTGCATTTTCTTCAAAAGCATAATGCAGATGATTCAACTCAAACTAACCAAAGGAAACTGTAGATTAAATGCCAATAACAAAATCCATAAATACCATGCTCATGATAACTGTAGTTTAAAAAAACATTGTGAATTTAATTAATACGCACTGTAAGGAAGATTGTGGTTTTAATTCATATACAGTGATAGTGAAAAAGTGTATGTAATTCAATGAGATTTAATCATGTTACAACACCAACCTCCTCAGTTTACAATTTACAAGGATATTTCCTATTCTTGGATATTTTTAATAATTATATAATATCAAGCACTACTGCTTCAAATAAGTGCTCTGTCAACCAAACATGACAAATGGAACAGATTTTTGCAATATCATCAGCACGATTCTTCAGTCTGTTTAGCATTTAAATAATTGATGAAATGTAGAATAACTATTTTAAATAGCCTAATCAGAAAAAGAATAAAAGCTCAAACCTTTAAAGACTCGATTTCTGCCAGGGCAAGACCCTTTTGGTACAGTGCATCAGCCAATTGGTCTCGGGTTAACTCCATCTTTTTTCTGATATTCTACAGTGAGAATGATAGATCATTAAATGCCACCAAATTGCAACTTACCACTAATGGAAATGATAATATATAGCTTTGTAAACAATAGGAATTTTAAAGCATTGGGAGTACAAAATAGTCCAAAATTCCCTTTTATACTTGTAAATATAAGTTGTAATTACTTTATCATACATGTAAACATCAGCATGCCACGTGCAATCAAGCATTTCACAGAAATATCTCTTGAAATTTATTCTTAAGTATGAAAATGCTGTGTGAATTTAGTACAGAATTTATTTTCGACGAAGATAAAATTAACTTCTATAATAGTACAGCTTATAAAAAAAACTTCTTAGCACAGAACAATGTTAACATTTGATAAGTCACTGTATAGAAATATTTACACCATAATTGTTTTTACAATTTCACACTTAAATAACTGTTAAAAGATATTAACCTAATCTATAGTAATAGAACTCAAACTATTATAGAGACTTTTCAACAAAGTCCCTATATTATTCGAGAACTTTCAATTATGTCCACATATTTCATAAATGTGCGAATACATTCCTTCCTATATTATTCGAGAACTTTCAATTATGTCCACATATTTCATAAATGTGCGAATACATTCCTTTAGCTTATATTTATATTATACATATATATACCCATGCTTAATTAAACCGACAACATGAATGTTTATTAGATGCATCCGTGCTTAATTAAATAGGCAACACACTTATATATCCATGCTTAAGAGTATTTTTGCAGTTTGCACATGTTAATTGTTAGTTTCAGAACATGTTACATAGGTAGCTTTAGAACAACTGTCTCCAAGACAGATAAGCTGTGATCAGTTGATAGGCCACAATTAATTAAGAACTGTAATTGCTCCCCTAATTTACTGTACTTAATGCATTAATAGATTTTCTTTTTGGTTTGGCGAAGCTTTATTGTACTAATAGATTGTGTATTCAATAACATGCAGGATTTCTGCACATCTTCTGTTTCTTTAGTAACCATTTCAGAATGGGCTATGGAAATAACTACTAGTATTGAGTGCAAGATTGAGCACCTCTGCTTCCTCCTCTTCTGGATCATTTTTTAGTGCAAAAAACTTTGCCAGCTCTTCTCTGTCAATACTGTTGATCACCTCATTGGCAGCACCAACTACCTGCAAATTGCAATCAAGATATACATAGTTTTTATCAACACCAGTACAAACTTCTATAGGATAAACTAATCATACAAACATGTTAAGACTCAAAAAATTAATCTAATAGAATAATGAAACACCAAAACTCCAGACGTCAACCATGATTAAGTTTAGTTACATGTTAGAACCATTAGAATTCAAGAAAATGAATAGTAAGGATAAAAAGAACTTAGACTTACTCTTTGAGTAGATTCCTTTTCATATATATATATATATGGTGAAATAATGGAAAAACAGAGATGAGGTTAACAGTAAAAACATAAACATTACTTCTAGAAAATGTACCTCTTCATCATGACGGATTTTATCTTTGACATTACTCCTAGAAACTAAACTTTCCAAAATCGTAGCAAGTAAGGGAGTGTACTTTGGATATTCTGACTGCAAGGAAACAGAATATTCATGTATAATAATACAGATAATAGACAGCTGAATACATTTATCAGAAAAATTTTATACAGCTAATTATAATTTTGAAACTTCAAAAAGATAAAAAAAACTTGCAAAAGAATATAAAACAATTATTATGGGACTAGAAAAATAAAATGAAAGAGAAAGAGAAATTCAAACTAAATTTTTTGTACTGACTTTAAGTACGGCAGATAGCTCTTTCCACTCCAAGCACTCTTCATTGGTTTCTTGTTTTAAGCTGGCTAGAACTTTTATCTTTGCATCTCTTACCTGTTGAACAAGTAAAATTAAAGAACCAACAAGACATAAGATAGACAATCTAAAATCTATAGAATAGAATCTGCATCATGACAACAAATTAGTGGCACAAATATTACGAAATATATTTACAGTCATTTGTTTCATAATATGTGTACAATACAATATACATATATGCTCGAGTTAAATGTTAAAAGGCATTAAAAGACACATGCATCACTTTACCAAAAAAAGGGGGGAAATGCATCATTCACTCATTTCAGCAGACTCATCCATTTTATAATTATTAAAAAGAAATTGGGTGAATAACCAATTTATAATTTAATATTAAAGATTAAGAAAGATTCTAGAAGACACACTTTGAAACACAGAATTAACAGATAGAAAATTTTCCATAAAATGCCATTGATTTGAATCAAGAAAGGTGATTAACTTCAATGATAAAATAATTCCGTCTTAAGGTGTACTTGAAAACCTCACCCTTGCATAATTAACCTTGACTTGAGACACCCTCATTCACAGCCATTTACCAACATTTCAAAATGCATTTTTTGAAGTATAACAATAACAAAGCAATCATGGAGTGGATAATAATGCAATTCCCTTAAAAAACAATGCAAAAAGAACATATATTGAACCATAAGTAAAAACAGGAAATAGGATAAAAACCAAAAGGAAGCTCTTTAACTGGTGTATGACTAGAATAGTACCTCTTCTTTTAAACGTTCTGACACATTCTTCTTGGAAGATAAGGAAGAACTTTTTCTCTTTTCCTCATCAATCTTTCAAAAGACATGTAATTAGACATTAATATCAGTCATATATTATATGATAGTTGATTCAACTACAGTAAAAGCCCAGTGCTTGCTCAAAGCACCCATTTATGACTACAGGACATGCAATTAACTTTACAAAGCATACAACAGGACATGAAAGCAGGTAACTTAATGAGGCAGAGTGACCTTATTTGGGGGAACTAAGTAAGAAATCTGATATGATGCAGGGTGCTTTTTGGGATTTTTATTCTCTCCTTGACCAGCAAACGATAGCTTCCCATATGAAATTGCCCCTAGCAAAACAGATCCTTGTGGAGAATTCTGCAGAAATTTTACAAATGCTGTTACTACTGTCTTTGGCAATATCAGAAAGGTTGACAGTGGACAGCAATGTACCTTGGGAAGTTTTTCTTTTGGTGGTGGACCAAGATATAATCCTTCTTTTATACTACCAACAAGCAAAAGTCAATATAACAACACTAGAAGACATTTGAACCATATTAGGACTACAAACCTACTCACATACCCTGGAACTAGTGATGAGGATTTAAAGGAACCATTTCCCATCAGCGGGCCATCAGGTTGAGAAAAAAATCTTAACTGAATAATATCCTGAAAACAAACAAAAACGTGAATAACAAAATGAATAACTAAATAGAAAGAACACATAATCCAAATATTAGTAGTGCGTATAGAATTTGTATAGTTAGACAGCAGAAGCAGTATTGGATGAAGGCATTATAGCTCAATTACATATTATTGGGAGAATTACAAATACTTCTCAGAATTCCAGGCAAAAGGTTCTTTAATTTGTGCATATCTAACCCAACAACATCATTTGATCTTTTGTGGCTATCACGTGATTGAAATATACTAGTATAGTAAATTACCATTTAATCATATTTTTTAATCTCTCCCCACAATGAGATTTATGTCTCATGACCCCATTTTTATCGTGAGTCTCATGCACAATGCTAATTCAAAAACCTTAAAATCATAGTGGAAAAGCTCTTCTAGTTCTAGATTTCAGCAGTTGACCATTTGTGAATACATCATTTTTTTAAAAAATGTGAATACATAAAATTTGTGATAAACTACCTTTTCTTCCAAATTTCGCTCAATGAATAACACTAAATGCCTCATCTTTTCCAAAATCTGCACATTGTCATGCCTGAAACAGATAAATTATAAGCTATTACAAATGCAAGGGATGGGAGATATAAGATGACCTAGCGGTTAAAAGCTAAGGAGTTGGGAGAAGAGGAAGGAAGAAATTGTATGTTCGAATCCCTCCGCCGACAAAAAACTAATTAACAACTAATATTTGCTAATAAAAAAAACAAAAAACAAATGCAAGTGATGGGAACCGATAACAACTGTCATGAGCAGTCAGGTATTAAGTGTAATAATAACTTGCATGTTATATATATACACACACACAAACAGAATGAGGAATAACTCTTAGCTTATGTATTGATTGATGATAGAAAACAAAACAGAAATAAACTGAATATAATAGAGTCGAATGAAATGGAATGAATTAAAAATACCATTCCATTGTTTAGAATTAGAATTGAACAGAATAAATTATAACTTACATTTTCTATATTACCCTTATTTAGCTAATCATTTAGTCAATCAAATGCAGTAATCTACATCCTAAATAAGGTTAAAATAATAATTTTATAATTTGCAAACATTTATTCCATTTTATACATTCTCATCATCTTCCATCCTCATTTAAATAAATCAAACAATGAACACTTATTTTATGCATTCCATTCCACCATCTATCACCATTAATGAATTCCTCCCCTCAAATAAATAAATATATATATATATATATATGAGGAATGATCCACTTACTTTAAGAGTAACTAAGAGGGTTATTTTTCATACTCACCATATATTTTCTTAAATGTTAAGATTAATTACTTATTATTATAACCATTAGATTTCAAGACAATTAATCATATGGATGAGGGATATAAAGTCCAATTAAGGAATTATAACTTTTAACAAAAAAATAAATAAATATATTGTACTCTAGTAATGATGATGAAATTTAAATAAATAAATGTAAATAGAAATATAAAAGATTAAAAGAATTATTTTTAACTTTCAACAAATATATTCAATTACAATTTGTTTTTAAATATTTACAAAAATATAAATTAGATATGAATTAAAATCTAAATTACTACTATTAAATAATATACACCCGAATACATAGCTTTGTGCAGTGCCTCAAGTCTATCAAAAGCTCCAATGAGAACAAACAAGTATGGGCACTCTCATGCAGGGTTTATGCTCGGAAAAGGGACATGTACCTCAAATATAACTGTAAAATATATTCTCCCTTGGGAAGTTTAGAAGAGCTCGGATAGACATCTCCACTTGTATATACGCGCTATAATCAGAACCGAAAAAGCATGAAACAAAATACATGAAGCAAACGAAGTACATGTTTTATTTTAGAAAAATAATTTTATTATTTCCTTGGACAAAAAGAATTTCAAAACATGTGGAAAGAACTATAAAAATAGAACAGATGTTGGAATACCCCAAAGAAACAGATTCCATTTGACAAATTCCCATTACTGATTAACACATGCATTCTCGCCCAAGAAGTTATAAACCCCACTACTTGAAGTCCCTAACTACAAGTGCATTAGAAGGCAACAATTTGCAAAATTAAGCAAATAAAAACTTAGAATTTTCTATATGTGGAAACATGTTACATGCAACTTATTATTCATAGGATTAAGCAAAAGAATCGCTTATGTAAACTATTCATTCAGTTTTAGAAGGAAATTAAATATCAATATACCTTATTAGAGTCAGAAATCATATAAAATTGAGACTCAAATTTAGTGTCATATATCCGGTCATTTAGCAAGGGTATATGAGGTTTTATTTGAGCTCCATCTTCCAATTTGATCTTGTACCTGCAAAATTAGTATACTGAGAAAAAGACCATCCAAATTATCTAAAGACAAATGACAAATAATAAAAATTATAACTCACGTCAAAGTCAGTGCCAGTATCTGCTTTCCAGAAGGAAGTTTGTCCCTATCTGTTGAAAGTGCCATAATCCTGGAATCTATAGGTCGATATGGAACCCTGATCTATAAGTTTAATATACATTAGGAGAACAAGCAAATCTCATTAGTTTTCAAATCAACAGAATAGCATAAATTGAAGGGAAAAAAGGAGTTCTAAAAAGATAACCTTGTTTAGAATTGCCACAGGTGCAAGTTCTTCAGATACCAGTAGAGTTTCAGCATCAATCCTGACTGGTGCATCACTACCGTCAAGTATAACTTCTTCTTGATTGACTTTTATACCATGAAACACAACCTGGAATTTCATGTAGACAGTAGGATTGTATATTCAACGTAGAATGAATGACATAACACAACAAATCCCACTTTATAAAAGATCATAAATGAAGCCAAAAAACACAGCATTCACAAAAAAGATCCATTATCCTTTCTTCAGAGGCAGAAAGATATGAAAGGACAACTACAAAATTACAGGATAAAGAGGAAGGAAGAAAGCGTAAGTATCTAGTATCTACAGCCTTCACCTTTTAACATTTGTTATTTTTGTTGCTGATCCGTTTGATATATATAAAAATGGCAAATTATCAAGCATTACCACTCAATACAAGCAAGGTGATATAAAGGAATTAAGATGCATCTAACATCAACATTAACTACCAAAAGTAAAAAGGAATAATCAATGTGTAGACATGTAACATGCAATTCAAAACCTAGAAGATTTTTCAGTTCGTCAAAAAGAAACAGCAACATCTATCTAAATATCCGGGAAGGCAGAAAATTCATCTTAGTAAGAATTCTGTTACCTCAAAATCCACACTTGCAGTTTCATGGCTCCCTATGCCACTTGACCAAAACTGAGAAATGACTAGTTCCAATGTCTGACCGCTTACTACCTTAAAGGCAAAGCTTTTGGAAGCAGGAGAAGGAAAAGTTACAGAAGTCTCCCATTTTAAAGGCCTTCGGAGAGGGCACAGCTGGACATGGAAAACATGTCAACAAGACTGCTCATAATCTGACTAAGTTTCAAGCCTTGAATCATACCTGCAGAGCATCCACAAAAAATCTCCGTGCTGTGTCAAAACCTGATGTTTTCATTGTTACTTCAGCCCAAGATGCACCATGTGGTACTTCTATGTATCTCCTTTCTATATGGCCTAGAGAAACCAAAAAACAAACAACAGCAACTGAAAGTATTAAACTCAAATAAGTACATGCAGTTCCCTTTTAGGGATAAGATTAGTAGAGTTATAGACTGGGCTAATGTGTACAATACAATAGCACTCACACAAACATGAATAAGATCCGTATATAGATAGCCTAACTAAATAAGCTGTAGCATATCCTATGTCTCTATCACTATAAGCTTTGATTTGAGGGCTACATACTAGAAAATACAGAAGAATTGTGGATGCAATGTGAATATGGGACAAATAATTCAAGACAATTCCAATATTAGACATATTAGGCAAAAACAATAAGACTACAGACAATAGCTTAATATTTTGGTTGATATGCATTACATGTAGATCCCAGAATTAAAAGCTTAGTAGGACAAAGATAAACTTCATCGACTATAGCACACCTGGCTCAAATAACATTTTTGAAAATGAAATTTGTGGAGGCTGATTAGTTATGGCCTTGGGCTTTGTTATGGTGATAGGAATTCTGAAGAGAGGACCACGCCATGGAGCTTTGCAGTCAACACCATAGACCTCAAAATAATGAAGACCATCGGAAAGATTTGAAGGATCCACCACTACACTGGAAATGGAAGAAAACAAGTAGTCATTAAGAAAGTAAAACTACAAATTAACATTATTTAACAGACACTCAGTCAAAATAACCAATAAAAGAAGAGTTGCATGCTATGTCTATTTTAGTTCTACCTAGTGAATTTTCCTTCAGGATGACGTTGTAATCATGATATTGTCTTTTTAGACTTGTTGTAAATTGCTTTTACTAGACTGTTTATTTTATAGTTTAAATTGTACTTCTATTCATTTGGTTTATACCATTTTACTTGAAGAATGATTATTTCTGCCAATAAAACACGTATGTGTCACTTGTCCTGAAATTACAGTAGATCAAAACTATCCTCTATCACAAGTTTGCCCAAATTGTGGATATATGTTTTTTAATAATGGCAAAGAGTTTCCTAATTATTACACTTATGTGTCACTTATGTTGTCACAACTTGGGTTGAGCAAGATTACGATGTGTCTACTTCAAAATTATTATACAGGTAAAATTGTACGATGAAAACCGTAGATCTGATATTGATTGTGCAACAGGCCATGACACAAAATTATGAGGAACAGAAGAGACACAATTGCTTCACAAATACAATGGAAGTGTTTTGATTCAAGCAGGAAGGATTGGCATTACCCAGGTAAGCAAACACAAATTACACAATAATTTCAATTCTCCAAAAAAGCCATACATCAAATTATCAACATTAAGAGATAAACACCAAAGAAAAAAGGTGCTTGCATCTTGTTCATAAAACTTTGCACTGAATTTTATAACGAAAGCTAGTTTTACAAGCTTTTACAGATGTATAAAATTAAAATATTAACACATAAATCTAAAGACATGGAACCAAAACAATTAGATCAACAGAAGCATCCCTACATGTCTAACAAATTGATGTTTATTGGGAAAGAAACTCAAGTCCCACGTTTAGAGATAATGATAAAATACAATATATAAGTGGACTAGTGGATGGCAACCCTCACTCCTTGTCCCTTGAGCTAGGCTTTTGGGTTGAGTTAGGTCCAAACCAACAATTCTAAGATGGTATCTCAAAGCCTATCCTAGATCCATTAAAAATAGAGACACCAAGCCCAATAGTGTTGGGCGTGAGAGGGTGTATTGGGAAAGAAAGAAACTTAAGTCCCACATAGGGTACAGATAGTGTCAAAATACAATATATAAGTGAATGGCACTTGAGCTAGCTTTTGGGGTGAGTTTAGAAGTAACAAAAATCAGGTGCATCATAATTTCAGTTCGTCACAAATAATGGTGAACTAAAGAACACTAACTTGAACGTGCGACCATTATGGGTGAGCAATAGATAGTCAGCGGCCTTCACAACTGTCTCTGTCTCTTCTGTAGAATGCAATTCAATGCACTCCTCAAACGGAACCAAATCCTTGAAGTTATCAGCATCTTCATGAAATTTTGGATTAACTTGCACTGTCCACTGCAAATATGTGCAACCAAAAGTTAGAAAAAAATTACTAACTGAAATCACAAAGGACCCACAATAAAATTTAGAAGTTGCTGACAAAGATATTAGAAGTTTGAAAAATAGAGGCAACTAGAGAAGATGCTTACAAAGGTAGGGGGTGTAATATATGGGTCTGAATCTGATGTAATATATGGGTCAAAACGTATCCATGTTAATTCAACCAAATTAATTGGGTGATTGATTATAATTGACATATGGATGCTAATTTGAAATTCAATAAAACAATTCACTATTGTATAATCTTCCATCCAGCTATCCATTATTGATTAAACCCCTATAATGTTTTTGGCATCAACCACTATATGCTACTAACCCAGATGGATTAAAGGGCTCTCTATGTATGAAATTTTGGTGTCATTATACGGTTAACATTCACATTGCCTCAAACCCAGTGTATCGTGAAAAATAACAGAACACATAAAAGTCAATTGCCACTTTATTCAAGAAGAGATAGGGAAAAAAATGAAGAATTAATTATGATAGAAAAGTACAAGCACAGAAGGATAAGAAATCCCTAAGGCTCACGAGCAGAATATCATAATGAAAATAGAAAAACTGGCCTCGAGACAACTAACAACAAATTATCAATGATCTCACCTCGGTAGATTGTCGGCAAGCACTAGCCTCCCTAAGGTAGATGCCCCTAGATGAAGGATCTGCCATCAGCAATCATACAAAAGCATCAGATATTACTCTCCTGTCTAGCTTTTCGTCCTAAACAAGTTAAACGCACACTACCTTAATTTCAATTTTAATGTTTTTCTAGCCTTACTTGAGCATCAAATCATCTATTTACTTAGATTATTTATCCATGGACAATGTAACAGTTTTTCAAAGATGAAAATAATATTAACCTCCTTAGATGTCAATGCTACTAATTCTTCAGCCATGAAACAATTTACAGACATATTAAGACTTGTATAGTAATTGTTGGACTTGGAAACAATTTCTTTGGCTGTGTTTGGTTTAACATTAGATTGAAACACATTCCCATGCACTTCCTGTAAGAAGTAGAAATTCGTTGCTTTTTATTCAACGGCCATTTGGAGATTTCCCAACATTAAACCAAACATGCACTTATTCTAAATATTGGGAATTCCTGTCTAGGATAGATGAATTGTCAGATTTGCATATGGCACTTATCATTATTCTTAGGAAGTTGCATTTCTATTTATTACTAATTTAATTTGAAATAAGTATAATAATATATGCTGCTGAGTGCTTCTTCACACGAGCAATTTACAAAAATCTCAATATTCAACATTAGGACAGGTTTGATCTCTCTATCAACTTCTCTCCATCAACTTCTCTTCTCATCACATCTCCAGTGCTATCAACCACCATCATTCCTTCCTATAAGTCCCCAATCTGGTGCACCTCATTCAGTGTAGCAGAAACCAGGAACGAAAGCTTCACAAATATTAGTTTGAAGCTTCCAAATGTTGGTTTTAAGAAAATTGAAACTTGTTTTGCTTGTCATGAATTTTCTTAAGTTAATGGTTAATCCAGTTACTTGACAATGTTATCCTTCTAACAATATTCTCCAATTTCGTTAACATCCCTAAGCTGCCTTTCCAAATATTGTTTTACAATCGAACTCAATTTTGGCTTCTTTTTCTACTTGATTCTTGTAACAAGCTGAATGCATAGTAAGCTTCAGCTTGAGGGAAAGTGTTGAAAATCATATTATAATATTCTGATTTAGTAATAATAGTGGTTTATAGGCACATTATCTTTTATTTAGATGAAACAAAATATTATGTATTAATTTATAATCAATGTTATTAATCTATATAAACATGTTTCTGCTGTGCATTAAGACACAGTTTTAGTCTATTATTCTTTTTTCTCTGATTTTAACATTATAAAATCATATCTTCAACAATTCTTAAGGAGTTGCTTTCTTATTTATTTTTCTTAAGTGTAACTTATTCTGAACTTTTGAAATGGGAACAAATATAGGTGTTGTGAGTGCTTTTCCACTCCAGCAATTCACCAAAATCTCAATCTCTAACAATAATTCTTTTTGCCACCATTAGAATGTTCTTGCTTAATCCTTGCAGATAGGTTGTCATGTTTTGGTTGCCAATGTCTCTCTCATCAATTTTAGACTGGAGCAAGGAAATTTATAGTCAATTATAGGCAAGAAAAAAGTTTCATTTCCCATGAAGGCATGAACTACATACAAATTCACATTCTTAGATAAAATCTACACTATATAGGATAGAATGTCTGCCAACCTATTTTGCCCAAGTAACTTAATTGTATATATTGTCATGAACTCCAACTATCTATTAGGTGAAGTCAAGGCACAAAGATGATTTTATATTTAACACCCTTCAAGCAAGAGCCCTTAGTAGCACAAGGTAGGGGGGGCTACTGCATTGTCTACACTCTTATTAGAAAAGAACAGAGGTTAAATCAGGCTCTAATATCATTTAATGTGGCAACTATCCCAAAAGCTTAAGCCATTAGGTGAAGGCTTGGGAATGATTTTAATTTCACACATAGTAACAACATGCTAAGAAACACAAGTAAAGGTAACACACACTACTATTAATTAAACTTTATTGAAAACTATAATATTAGGAGGACAAAGTATCATTAAATGAGAAGTAGGACCCACCAAAATTTGTATTTTTTAATCAATTCCAGCCAATAGTGAAGAGTGTGTTAAAGAGTTTGTTACTAACATTTTTCATACATAGTACACTTTCCACTAAAGCCAAAAGACAATATCCTTCCTTTCTTTGGTTACATAAGGGGCAGGTAAAATGTATATGGTAGAATGTAAACTCACTCGTTTTTCCCGATTGCTGGATTTTTATTTGATACCAAACACATGGAACATTTTGACACTTCTGTATATATTCAAAAGCCCTGTCAAGGAGTATATGATTGAAGTCAATAAATGTCACAAAACTACCATTTACTAAAATTATTATGCAAGTAAAAAGCTGGGCAAATTATTTAACTTGTCAACTTGCATAAGCCCTTGTCCAGTGGATAATTTATCCTCAGGTAAATCACCTATGGGAATTGCAGTGTTTTCAAGTGCCTTCCTCACACTGTATGGACTCACAGGGATTCCCTCAGCCTGCAGTGCATGCAGATCATACACATCAGCAAACTATACAGATGTGTGCAAGTGAAAACAACTAAATAAGGTACAAAAGAGCCACATGCAAGAACCTTCATTGCACTTATGAGCAATGCAGTCCCACCACAGGCTGATGGTGATGCCATTGATGTCCCATTCATGAGCATACGCCGCTGAAGTGTCCATGTGGGAACAGGAGCAACAGCTCCACCAGGAGCACTCACACAAACCCCAAGGTCTCCATCAGCTGTTGGTCCTCGGCTAGACCTGCAAAATTATTTGCATCAATCATGATACAAAAGAAAAACAAAGCTAAAGACAGAAGGATATTAAAAGTCATCCAATTAGGAAGTTGTCAGAGTAAAAATGTACCAAGTGTATTCAAGCCCCTCAGATGGTGGTTCAATGACACAATGAGCACCAGCAGCCATAGCAGGAGACACATATGCACCAACACCTATGATACTTGAAGATGTACCACCAGGTGCACCAACAGTGCTCAATCCTGGTCCACTATTACCAGCACTGCTCACAAATATCAGACGATACTTGTTCACCACCTAGAAGTACATCCACCAAAATATCAACAACTTAGAGAATAGAACATGACAAATAAATTATAAGTCCCCAGCTAAAATGAAAGTCTAAGAAAATACTTCATTCACAAGATCAACAAAGCGTCCATAGTCTGGCAGTAATGTTCCTTCACCATAACTCATGTTGATAAGGTCACACTTATGCTGAAAAAGAAATATTTGAATGTCCATCATTAAAAGTCTTATTTATGCAGGATGTTGTCAAATCCTAAAACAAACTCAGTTCATCAAAGACAAATAATATTTCACTTGTCAGAATATTCAGAATAATCAGCTAAAGATGAACGAAAAGAAGAAAAATTTGAAGCACCTCCACAGCTGCTATCAGCGCCCGTATCAAACCAGTTCCTGTTTCCATTGAACCTAAGCGAGAATCCCCAATTTTACAAGATATTATTTGGGCACCAGGTGCAACTCCATTCAACAAAGGCTCCTAACAACAATATTGTATATCAAAAGGTATAATATCCCTCATAAGAATATTGCACTGTACAGATAAAATTATATACAAGTACCTTTGGGTGGAAAGCAGTAGCTATACCAGCAACATGGGTGGCATGTGCAGAACAGTCTGTTACAATACTTAAGATATTCCCATCACTAAAGACATTAACAACGAATGTACAAGCATCTAATTTGCTGAAGAAACCATACTTCCTCTCAATCCTGAAAAAATAGGCAGTAACAGTTAGCATTGAAACCATTTAAGATTTTAATACAACTTAATAGAAACAAAAAATGACAACAATTACTTCAACAGCTAGACCACATAAATTTATCTTCTTCAATGGTGTAGAAAGAGATGAATATGCATGAATCCTTGTGTATCTCAAGCACAACCAAGGAGAATATTATACATGTGCTGCACAAATGAGCACAAAGAAATGGGCTTAGCCCCATATATTGAAATGCATCTAACAAATGGCAAAGTAAATTATTCCAGAAACATCTTAAGTATAGTAAAGGTGGAACCAAGCTTTTCCAACTCAATTGCTAAGTTGCTCCTTGTCTAGAGGAAAAAAAAAGGTATATTTGATTTTATTCTGTAATACATAAAACAGAAAGAAACCTATACACCCCAAGTGATGAAACCAAATACACCATAAACACACAGAAGCTTCAAAATCCCATTCAACTCATTTCAGATTTTACTTTATATTTAAAAGATATGATATACATTTACACTTTACAGTAGCATTTTGCTGTAGAGGAAAACTCAGGAAAACAAGGTGGAAATCAATAGAACAACATTTTTAAACCAAGTTTCCTTGCAGTAGAAAATCTGTTGCCAAAACACAAGCATCTACCAATTCCACAAGACATCTCCCAACAATAGCTATCGACGAAGGTTAAAATTTATAATAATTAATAAAATATTAACACAATGAACTAAATGTACCTATAATTAGTTAAAGGTATAAAATTAGCAAGCTTCCCGCAATTTGGATCATCCTCCAGACTTTGTGTGTCAAGAGCAACCCTCCAAACCCCTCCATCATGCCAGACAACAGCATCTATCACAGGCCCTTTGTCATCATAGCTCTAAAACATAAAACAGCACAAACACAAATATATATGTCTCTTTTAGTTTGAGTCTTTGAGATGAGTGAGAGGAAGAAAAAACAACATTTTCATAATTTCTGTTTGGCTGGGAGGAAAACACTTTTCCAATAATACAAGGACAATCATTATATCAATATCCTCATTCCACCACTTATGAGTGTTCTATAACAATTAATTCAAAATAATTACTCATTTACTTTTTTCAAGAACAGGAAAAGGTACAAAAATCCAAAGAGCAACAAAGTAAGATGACATGCTCGGCACTCACCTCAGATTGGCTTCTCAGAATATCAAGTCTATTCTGGAGATCTTCCCGGGCCGTTTTAAATTTTACATCCTCTACCTCAATGTGTTGCTATGAAATGCATAACAGTTTGAGTTATATCATATGGAACAAGAATGATATTTAAAAAAAAATCTAAATGAGCATGATAAGTATTATCTACAGGTTTATCAGGTAATTAAATTTAAAAAAAGATCAGCAGGCAATCAAATACAGATTTCACATTGGTAAATGAGCATCCAAAAGGGAACAAATAGCACATCACACAGTTCTAAGCTATATCCATATTCATGGGCTATGTGTAATCTTTAAAAAAATAAAAATAAAAACATTCATCTAATCACAGTAGTATAAAGAGGCACTACTGATGAGTGCTTCTAGAAAGAATGTTAAGAAAATACAACAATTAAATCAGGCTGGAATATGAAAGGATAAGTTTCTTTATCTTGTCTCAAACACAGTGCTAATCAACTGGACACAAGATGGGAAAATGCAATAACAAAAACAGAACAAGTTAACAGCTAGTTCCTGCATGCATAATAAACAATTCATTTAAGTGTTATGAGTATATCATATGTAATTTAAGGTTGTACCATTCTAGCATATGAAAGAAACAATAAAATTTCCAATGAACCTGATCAAAGTCAGCAAGTTGTTTTACAGCCCTAGCAATTTCCTCCTGGTTTTTCTCATCCCACTTTTTCTTTCTTTCTTTCTGCCAGTGAATGTTTCAAAAGGAGAAAACAGAAATTAGATCAAATAGTCAGACATATGAAGCCTAAAGAGAAACTAAATATTTCATAAAACTGTAATGCCACCTTCAAACGAGAAATCACATCTTCCGTGAATAGCTCATAAACCAATTTATAACCCACATGCCATTCACCAGAAGGATTTTTCCATGAAGTATTGATAGCCAATGATGCCCCTGTACAATATTTTCAGGAAGACCAAAGCATATACAAAAGCTTAATAGTTCCATGGTTCATTTCCATTGACTAGTAAGAATGAATAAATTAAAAAAAAAAAAAAAGGAAGAAACACACACTGGAGTTAGGAGATACATGCATTCACACAAAAAGAAAAAGACAGAAAACAGAAGAAAACATTTGTTAGATTGTTGGAGGAGGAAACTTTAAGGGCTTGTTTGGTTGCTGTTTTCAGTAAGAACTTTTTGGATTTTAATAATGAAAAATTAATGAAACCTTGTGTTACTTATCTTAATTTTTCAAGGCAATATAACAAAGTAGGCATTTTAAAACCAAGAAAACAAATAAAATAAAAACAATTCAAATATATTTAAAATTTATTATTCTGTAAATAATAAAAATAGAATAAATTTTAGAACTACTCTGGGAAGAAATTATCTAAACAGATTTTTATTATTTTTGTTCTTCAAAAACTGTTTTCAGATAATATTTCACAGAACTGATTTTTAATACAATAGAATAAAATCAAAATCAATCAGGCCCTTGTATTTATAATGTGTCACTTAATTAGCAAGGGTGGACACAGCTTGGTTTGAATTAAATTTGTGTTATTTTTTTATCCATTCCAATTAAATTTCATTGGATCCGTTTGGATTGAATTTCTCTTTTTTTGTTTTCAATCCAAACCAAATGAATCCGACTATGATCAGATTAGTTTGGATCGGATCATTGGATTTATAATTTAAAAATAAATTTTGAAATTTAAAAACAACCATTCTATAATTAGCAGAATATCTCAAACCAAGTTATTATTGTTAAGTGCTAATATTTAAACAAATTACATAATCATCAACAAAACGTTTAAAATCCTAGGTCTCTGCTTTTTTAAGAGAAACCATTGAGAAGACAAATATGGAATAGAAAATAGGTGTGTACAAACAGAGTATTGACTCTTTAGCCTAATGTTTCTAATATTTAAAGGGGTAATGCAGAATAGAATAGAAGTTGGTCTGGGCTTTTTGCCCAAACTATACTGTATAAACTTTTTATTTACTGATAAGCTCTAAACCTTTATAAAAATAAAAAAATAATAATACATAATAATTGGATCGGATTCTATTTTTAACTATTCATAATCTGATCAAAACTTGTCGAATTTGCAATTTTTCAATCCAATCCAAACCAATGATCTGAACCCATCCAAATTTTTCGGTTTGGATTGATCTGGATTCATCGGTTCTTTGGATTTGTGTCCGCACCTATTAATTAGGGTATAGTAAAAATCACTTCTTTAATATATGTGATAAAAACTTCTTTAACATACGTGATCAGATTGGACTTTTAACATCAAAATTCATAATCTGACCAAAACTTGTGGAATTTTCAATTTTTCAATCCAAATATCCAATTCAAACCAATGGTCTGAACCTATCCGAATTTTTCGGTTTGGATTGGTCTGGATTCATCGATTCATTGGATTTATTTGGATTCGTGTCCTCCCCTATTAAAAATCACTTCTTTAATACATGTGATCAGGATTATGAAATTGTTTTTAGACTGCCCGCTCACCGTAATAATTTTTAGAATCATTTAGTGCTTGTTTGGCAACAGTTTTATAAAACTGTTTTCTGTATTTTAGTATTTAAAAACTAAAACACTCGTTTGGGTAGTATTTTCTGAAACAGTTTTCGAAAATAGTTCTGGTTTAAACTAAAAAACAGGAACAGCCAAAAATAGTTTTACTTTTCAGTTTTCTATTTTTGTTTTGAAAATTCAAAATACAATCAGAATATGTTGTCTCTTGCTTTTCATTAATGAAATTTTAATAAATATCAACAAGTTTTTCCATTTTTATATCTTCAAAACAGTTTTCAAATAACACTTATCAAACAATTTTTTTTTTTTTCTTTTCTTCCCAAAAAGAGTTTTTGAAAACTATTCTTAAAAACTTTTTTTAAAAACTAAAAAACAAAACTAAATCAATCAAGCCTTTATTTTGCGAACAGCTTTTTTTACCCAAGAAACAGCTGAAATCTCTCAAAACAATATTTCCCAAACATGCCTAATTGTCTAGCTTCATCCCTAAACAGGGTCACCATTAGCTCTTTATGTATTCTTTTACAAATACCTAGAGTTACAGCAGTTACAATATACTGAAAATGTCTGACCATAATTATTTGTATTAACAGGCTATATAATATTCACACTTTCACAGCACTAACCTGAAGCCCCACAAATATGACCATCAGCATCAGCCTTCACCACCTTTGAGGTATCAATATCACCACTCCCAGTGCTGAGGAAAGAATAAGTACCTTATATTTAATGGGAAACCAGAGGACACTCAAGAATTATCAGCTAAAAATCTAACATGAAGTACTTTCTATTTACCAATCAATGACATCAAGAACCTTTGGTTTCCCATCAGAAGTAACCTGCAATCCATCAGCAGCTGGGTCTACACCAGAATCTGTAAACATGAAGATCTAACGATTTAACAAACTTGCCATACGAGCCATTAACAAATGCAATCACTGTATAACAAAAATACACATAAAAATACAATCAACATAATCATTACTCTAAAAGACATTTTAGTAAAAGCAAATTATATGGGCACAGAGGCAATGAAAGAGAAGAGTGAATGTTACGATTATTACTCCACAGTCTCTACTCTCTAGTGAGAACAACGGAAAAGCAAACTTTCTACAAAAACAAGAAAAAGCTACACGGATTAAAACAGAACCATAAAAATGCACACATAGCTAGTAACGAACACAGCCTGCACGTACTTTCATCACTACAATTAAAGCTTCAAAATCAAATCCCTAATATGTAAATACAGACAACAAAAAATCGTAATCACCAAAACTCCTAACAAACCACTTGATTAGCCCAACCACAACAGGTTCTGTCTCTTCTTCAATTCCACCGCTCGGGCATTCACATCAAAAGCCAAACCAGACATAACTAAACCACTTTCCGTTCCAACAACCACGAACATTTCGAACTCGAAAAATGAAAAGGAAAAAAAGAGCGTAGTGAAAGAAGAGTCAACGGTGAGAGAGTACCGAAGATAGCGATGAGAGCGCCGCGACCGTCGTACTCGGGATGAGCGTGGAGGAAGCGATCGGCGGCAATCTCTTGCTTAGGCATGAGCGAAGCTAAGAAGGTGGATTCGTTCAGCTTGAACTTGCGGAGAGAAGAGTCATCTTTGTTGTTATCGCCGGTGGTGAGGGAAGAGCAAGGCATTGGGTTGTGAGCAATACGGTGGCGTTTTGATGATGTGCTCCAAGGTTGGAAGCGAGATCAGTGACTGTTGTGTGGTGTGAGCCTGTGAACTGTGAACTGTGAACTGTGAACTGTGACCTGTGACCTGTGACCTGTGACCTGTTACTTAGCGAGATTAGAGAGGTGAATGAACAATTATGGTTATGGCAGTCTTCTGTTGCGTGTCGGGCTTTGTCTTGGTTGTGCAGACAGGTGACTGAAGAGAGGGTGTTTTGGTCATTTCATATGGTGAGATATACGCACTGGTGTCTGGCAGTGTGCCAGTTTCGGGACATGTGTGGTAAATGCTATTACTGTGCTGGGAACAATGAACATCGGGCTTTTTCTTCCTATACTCCATACATTTCTCTTTGCACCTATGTAATACATTAAAACACAAAAATACTCTTATCAATTCCTAATTATTGATTCAAGATTTAATGAGTTTAAATAAGGTAATCCAAATTTTGTATTTTACAACTTCAGGTTACCTGATTCATACTCACTCTTGAACATCTATGTTGGCCTCACTTTAAAACACCTAATTTAGACTCGTTAAAATTATTTTAGATTAGGTGTTCCGAAGTAAGCCTGACACAGGTGTTTTAGAATGAGTTCAAACTTATAAAAATAAAATTTGGATTCATTAAAATTATCATGAAAGTACTCCATAATAGATATCTAGATTTGAAAAAAAAATCAAATTACTCATTGCAAAACACTTCACTCTACCTTCATCCCTACAATTTGTCTTCCCTATTTGTTTCCCTTCTCTAACCACACCCTCCAATTTATCCCTCCCCCCCCCCCCACTTGAACTTTTTCCTCCTTCACCATCGGTGTCATCCTTTTCCCGATAACCACTCGACTCCTTCTTTCTAGCAACAATACCCCCTCTCGTATGCTCAACCCATCTCCTTCTCCCTACGACCATGTGTTTCCCTCCTTTGAATTGGCCACTCTAGAGTATTTTTTCCATTTAATATAATTTGGAGGTGCAAGGAGAAAAAATCATAAACGAGGTAAGGTGGTGAAATTAAGTGTATTTTCGAGTGGCATGGTCTGACACTCTAGTAATTTTCTTATACATTTGTCGTAAATTTTAAAATATTTAAACTAATTTTATTGATTTACTTTTATAACAAACACTTATTATTAATGAAACTCTATATTAAGTAATCTAAAGAGTGTATATTGATCATCTAAATTAGGTAATCAAAAACACATATGTACTTATTTGGATTGCATACTCCATATGGCATGCATCCATCGTGAATGAACTTCAGATTAAGTAATCTATAAAGTATATAAGTTAATATGGATTACATAATCCAAATGGCATTGTAGCATCCCAAAAAAATAAAATAAATAATACTACTCATAATCCCTCTTATCTATTTTAATTATAAATAATACACCAAATTTTAACACTTTTAAAAGGTTAAAATAAAACACATCTTGAACAGCTCGCTTAGCAAGCACTGTCACCTAGCGAGGAACATGGGCATTTCATCTAGTGACAAATGTCATCGGTGAAAAGCCTGGGTTATAGCATTTTAATGGAAGAATGTCGCTCAACGAGACATGTTACTGGGTGAAAAAACTCAAAAATATCTATCAGAGAAAACTTTGCATTAAATAAGACTCACTGCTGAGCACAAAGCCATGAAATTCTTATATAGTGACAAAATTGCGTCAGCCAAAAACTATCACCCAGCATGAGTCTACAAAATTTAAAGCACACACCAGCTACATAATTCCACTTTATGCAAACATACAAATACATTATTCATTCATTTTTCTACCATAACACTAATTTATAGAATTCATAACATCACAAGTATATTAACAGGTTCCACTATTATGAAACATATCTGAAATCCTATGATGATTTCTAAAATATTCACAAAATGTTATAGGATATGACAAAACTATCACATAGTAGTCTTCTAAGAAATCTCAACTTCTCTTTAATCTTAGAAAATTTTCCCTTCCACATCAGCACTACATTTGTTCCCTGTAAAACATGATCATTATAGTTATAAACATAAGTCGCACATAATACAAGGGTAAACCTTACAAAAATAAGATTTCAATTAAATATAAACATGTCATAACTAATACAACTTCAATTCAATAGAGTTATCAAACAATCATACATACTTAGGTTCCTCCATAACATAAGCAATCATTACAACATGATAATATGACTTGACATTTTCCGGAACACCCATTAAGTTCGGATACCAAGACGACCTAATAACTTTAACTCAACTGTTGTCTGACATCTACCTGACGCATATGACAACCAACTAAAGTTTAAACATACTCATCTGATATTTCTAACTGAAGTTTGGCATTCAACATACCCATTTCTAAGAATCATTTGACTCTCAACTGGGGTCTGACATCTACCTAATCCAATTACGACACTTAATTGCTATCTGAGTATATGCCAAGAGTACCCTCACTTGATCTGATACTAAGGTCACGAAGACCTTATATATAACCTAATCCAATGTACATCATATATAACAATCAAGGCTAAATTATTTGTAATGGCCTACATCGAAAAATCCATCATAACATTCAATACAAACATGAATCATAATCCATTATAGCATTGCATTTAAACATGCAACAAAATCCATTACAACATTCACAAAGGAATACAATTTCAATTAACACCCAAATCAAGATTAAAACTTACACCCAACCACTTATAATAACACAATGTTAAAAAAAATCCTAAATTAAAATAAAAATGAGTTTCCCTTACCCATTTATCCTCTGAGTTGATTTGTAGAGAAAGAGGAACTCATAATCTCCTTAAGCTAACTTAATTTTCCGATTGAAAACTCACACAGCATATCAAAATCCCCCTAAAACCAAAGAAAACTTAAGAAATTGATATTTCAAGACATATTTCATTTAATGGAGATAATTGAATATTAGAGAGGAGAAAATAAATCAATAAAGTAGAATCAAACTTACCCACTAAGATACGTGCTCAAGATTAGAAGAAATGGAAGGAACTTCTTTAGAATTCGAAGCCAAATCAGCTTCCATGCAAGAGGGGGGAGAAAATGGCAGAAATGGATTATGAAGAGAATGGAGAATATAAGAAAGAAAGCAAGAAGAAAAGAAAAAGGGCTGATAATGTATTTAGTAATTATGCTTTGCTAAACATTACCCCCCTTCCTAAATTAGATTTCTGAAACACTGACCTAACTGCCTCCATTCAAATGAATATTTACTATCCGCATCTCTCTTCATGAAACACACTCACTCATCTCACAATATTTCTAATATACTTTATTCTAATCACATTCATGATTACATAAACATGTTTATCACAACAAAAAAATGTATATAATTATCGAATCAGATATTCAGTAATTAATTTATACTTAAATTAAATTCAATTTTTCTTTTAATTTTTTCACATATTTATCCTTTTTTAATAAAAACAGGTTCTTACATGTCTTTCTAAATGAATTTTGACATTCACCCATCTTAAATGAACATTTGGGCTAAGTACTTCGAAAAGTATATATGTTGGTCTAGATGATATGCACCCTTCCTGAATGAGTACCATATCAAGTATTTTGGAAACTATATAAGATTATTTTGATTATGTAATATTAGAGAAGTCATTAAAATATAAAAATAAAAGGCAATTTAGAGAAATCAATTCGTGCAATAGCCAGTAGGTGTATAAGCAAAAAAACGAGTGCAAGGAGCAATACCATGTTTGGGACTTAGATAAGGGTGAAAATGGAAGTTAGACCTTAACCAAGTCTAACATGACCTACTTTATCATTTTTATGGCATAAGTTTGACCCTATTACTTGTTATAGGCCTAATTCAACCTTTATATAAGTTTGACTTATCTTGTTAGCCTGTTCAAAAAGCCTATTCTATTTTTTAAAAAAATTTAGTGAAAATTTTATTGGTGTGAAATGACCCATAACCATTCAAATATAAAAATATGTTGAAGTAAAACTCATGCAATGACCCAATCTTTTCAATAATTTTTTGTACATGATAAATATGTACTTTTGATATAAAGTAACACCATATATACGCGTATATATATATATATATATATATATATATATATATATATATATATATATATATATATATATATATAGTCATACCAATATATTATTATTCATATGGAAACATATGTAATTGATAAACAATTTATTTTCCTACAATGTTATTGTATCATATAGTTAAGGAATATAAAAAAAATTAGATAGTGAGATGAATTACTTTTTGTAATTTCATTAAAATAATAATTATACTATTATCTTGTATTATAAATCATGTAAAAAATAATGCTATCACTAAACATGACGGTTATTAGGTCTAATAGTTTTTTTTTAAAGCTTATTGTCTTACCTCTTTAATTAAAATATTTTTTTAAAAAATTTTGAACCTAACATCTTTATTAAATGAACCGCGTCAAAGTTATGTCTTAATCCGGTAAGTCATAGTATTTAGTAGACAATCAAAATCATTTTCACACTCAAAAGATGTTTGAAAAAAAATTAAAATTGTAAAATTTCACCTTTTTTAATAATTAATTATATTTTTTATAAATAATAAATAATTATATATTTTATTATAATTAAAAATAAATTTTTTGTTTGGACCAACTTATTGAAAAATAATTTTAACATAATTAATCTTATTTGAATTGACAAAAAATTAAGTTTCACAAAATAAATTTATATAAAAAATTTAAACAATTGAAAATAAATATACAAATATTAAAAATAATTATAAATTACAAATTTCAAACTCTAAAACCAACTTATTTTTAGTAGTTTTTCTAAATTTTATTTATACTTTTCTCACCAAAATCTTAGTTATATTCTCAAATATCTAACTTGTTTTTTTCTATAACACCATCTAAAATTGGATGATTAACTATTTACTTGACAATAGTTTTATAATTTTTTTTTCAGTATTTTAGTATTTAACAACTAAAAACCTCGTTTGATTATTATTTTCTTAAAACAGTTTTGGTTTGGTTTTGGTTTTTAACTTTTTTTTAAAAAAATTTTCATAAACTATAATCTAAAAGAAGATAAAAAAATTGTTTTAAAAACAAGAAAATGAAAAAACAAATATTCATATTTACGGAAATATCATTCATAAAAAGAAAAATACAACATATTCTCATTCTATTTTGAGTTTTTTTTAAAAATAAATAGAAAAATGAAAAATAAAATTACTTGTAGTTGTTCATTTTTTTAATTTTTAAAAACTAAAAAATCATAATTGTTTTTTAAGATTGTTTTAAGAAAATAATAACCAAACAAATTTTTTAGATTTTAAATATTAAAATACTAAAAATAATTTTATAAAATTTTTTTCAAACAAGTATTTAGAGCTTGATTGATTCAGGTTTGTTTTTTAGTTTTTTAAAAAAGTTTTCAAAAATTATTTTCTAGAAAAAGAGAAAAAAATAACTTGTTTGATAAGTATTATTTGAATTTTTTTTAAAAATGCAAAAAAGAAAAAATTGTTCATATTTACAAAAATGTCATTAATGAAAAGCAAAAAAACAATATATTTTTATTGTATTTTGAGTTTTCAAAATAAAAATAAAAAACTTAAAAGAAAAACTATTTAAACTTTTTTTTTTAGTTTTTAAAAACTAAAAATCATATCTATTTTCGAAAATTGTCTTAAGGAAACAGTAACAAAACGAATTTTTTAGTTTTTAAATATTAAATACTGAAAATAGTTTCATAAAACTCTTGTCAAACAAATACTTAGCCCTTGTTTGGCAATGGTTTTGTAAAACTATTTTCAGTATTCTAGTATTTAAAAATTAAAAAACTTGTTTGGTTACTATTTTTTTAAAACAGTTTCTAAAAATAATTACGATTTTCTAGTTTTTAAAAATAAAAAAAATAATAATTATAAGTAGTTTTGTTTTTTTAATTTTCTATTTTCGTTTTAAAAACTCAAAATACAATTAGAGTATTTTTTTTTCATGAATGGAATTTCAATAAATATAAACATTTTTTTTCATTATCACATCTTCAAAAAGTTTTTAAATAACACTTACCAAACAAGTTTTTTTTTTTTTCCTGAAAACAGATTTTGAAGACTGATTTTAAAAACTCTTTTAAAAAACTAAAAAATAAAACCAAAGTAATCAAGCCGTTAGTTTTTAAAAACTAAAAAACAGAAACAACTATAAGTAGTTTTCTTTTCAATTTTCTATTTTGGTTTTGAAAACTCAAAAAACAATAAAAATATGTTTTTATTTTTATTAATGAAATTTCAGTAGACACGAGCAAGTTTTTTCATTTTTACATCTTCAAAACAGTTTTCGAATAATACTTGTCAAACAAGTTTTCTCTTCTTCCAGAAAATAGTTTTTGAAAACTTTTTTCAAAAACTAAAAAATAACACCAAACTAATCAAGATTGTAGTTTTGTTTTTCAATTTTCTATTTTTGTTTTGAAAGCTCAAAATACCATGAGATATGTTATTTTTTAATTTTCATTAATGGAATTTCAGTAAATATAAACATTTTTTTTTATTTTCACATCTTTAAAACCATTTTCAAATAACACTTATCAAACAAGTTTTTTAATTTTTATTTTCTTCTAAACTAAAAAATAAAATCAAATCAATCAAGTAGGCATAATTATTATGGAAAAGATGAAAATGAACAATTATTATGAATCTAAAAATTTTTACTAGTATAATTATTATGGAAAAGATGAAAATGAACAATTAGATTGTAGAAAAACTAAACGAACTTCAAATGAGATGTTTTCAGCTTTAAAAATATGTGAAGAAATTATAAAATTAATTAATTAATTAATAAACACAGCTAAAACTAATTTGTTCCATTCGTTCTATACATACTTTAAACTCATAACAAGAGAAAGAAGGAAAATGTTTCTTCTTAATTACGACTCTCTCTTATTATGTTATTTTGTCTTTCTTGCTGCTGACGTGCGAAGATTTTGGGGTAATTTATCACAATTATTCACATTGAACTCCAAAATCCAACAAGCCAATTTCAACCAAAATTGAGTCACATTCTTCTTCTCTTCCTAAGGGAGGGACATATAATTGTAACAGAAGATGGATAATCTAAAGGCTTGTGGTGTAAAAAAAATAACAATATTTGTTTATCATTAAAGATGTTAATATGATATCTGATTGTTTTAACTTAACCAATAATAAATTATGAATATGTAACCTCCTTTTGTAGATATGTAACATTTGGAGGAAGAGTTCCTCACACAAATTTTGTGTTCTTTTTTTTTAAAAAAAAATAATAATAAGATTCCATTTTTAACAATAATGAGATTTTTTTTTTACAAATTTGTTAGAAACTAACGACAATATAATATTTTTCATAACTTTCTCAGCAAATTATACTATTTTAATTAAAAAAATTCTCAAACATCTTTACTTTCTATATATTATTATTACTTAATTTCTCTTTCTTCTCTCTTTCATTCTTACCATCTAAACACAATGTAAAGGATGAAAATTTTTAAAGTGCATAAAATAAAAAATAGGGCAAGCATCTTCAATTCAATTTATTTCTCTACTTTTAAAGGCTATTTATTACTTACATTGTTTGACCCGGAAAAACTAGGATATTTGACTTTTATTTTATTTTTTTGGTACGCAAAACTAGGATATTTCATGAAGATACCAAACTAATAATATAAAAACTAAGTACAAATAAAAAAATGAAGGCCCTGTGATAGTTTTTAAGTTTTCAATGTTCTTAAAAACAGCAGAATCATGTTTTTTAGTTTTTGAAAAATAGTGTTTGAGAATTATTGTTTAGTAGAAAATGAATTTTTTTAAATATTATCTAAAAATTACTTTTAGAAATATAAAAATGAAATTTTTTTTATATTTATCAAAATATTATTAATAAAAAACAAAAAGCAAAAAATAATTTTTTTCACATGTTTTGAATTTTTAAAACAACAATATCAAACCACTCATAACTGTTTTCTTTTTTTATTTTTTAAAAAATATATTTTTTAATTATTTTAAGAAAATACCAACCAAGTAAGTATTAAAAACAATTTTATAAAACTTTAATTAAACAAGTACTTAATTTTTAGTTTTTTTTTAAGTTTAAAAATGGTTGTAAAGAATTTTTTTTAAGTAGTTTGTGATAACAATAATTCTTTCACAAATCATATATTTATTTACTTTCTTTTAACAAAAAAAATCATGGATGTTAATAACAATAATAATAACAAAAAATAATAATAATAATAATAATAATAATAATAATAATAATAATATTCTTTCATAATTAATATAAGTTTTAGTACTTATTTAGCAAAAATTATACATAAACATCATATAATAAAGCAAAATACAATACTACCAATAAGTCCACAATTCTATTTTTTTTTCCTGTAGTTCACGTCAATAAGATTCATACTAATTGAGTCAATGAATCTTTAAATGTACTTTTTCTATGGATATTTGCTATTACAACTAGTAATGTCACATATTCATCATTGTTTCTTCATCTCAAAATTAAAATTTTCTTCTAAACAAAAAATCTTTAAATGTCCTTTTTCAATGAATATTTGTTATTATAACTTGTAATGTCACGAATTCATCATTAATACTGTTTCTTCAATATCCAAATTAAAATTTTCTTATAAAGAATCGTCGCATATCTATCTTAATAAATAAGGACCAAACAACCACTAACAATAGAACCAAATGTTACAATACAAAACGACTAACCAATATCCAAAAAGGAAAAAAAACAGTTGGCATTTAATAAAATATTTTATATAATTCAATGATATTTTTCTTGCTTTTTTTCATATACTTTTATACCTCGATTCATAATTTCATATCATTGTGTATAAAAAAATAAAATAAAATAAAATTCATATCATTATATATAAAACCCTACGTCATCAAGGGTAAATTAAGTTAATTTAGAGAACATTTTGTAAAAACAAATTATTCTGGCCCATGCAGGTCTCGAACCTGCGACCTTGGCGTTATTAGCACCACGCTCTAACCAACTGAGCTAATAGGCCATTGTTGCTTAAAGTTAATTTTTTAATAATTTATATGATTTACTTGTATAACCTTTTGTGTCTTTATTATAGAATCGGTTAGATGAGGCAAAATGTTAAATGTACAGTTCGGTTTATATTTCATATTAAAAATTCAGAATAAATTAAGTTTAATTCTTTTAAGTTATTATCCCGTTTAATTCGGTTTCCCATTGCTACTTATAATTAAGTTGGTAATAATATATTCATCCTTGAGGTATGTTGATCACTATAACTTATTGAAATTAATATTGCGTTCAAAAGATATGAATGAAAATATGAGAAATAAAAAAAAAAAAAGAAAGATAAAAAGTGATTATTTTTAGAATAAATGAAAGAGATATAAAAAGATTTTGAATTATAACAAGTTGATTGGTAACAAAACAAAAAATAAAAAAAAATGTAAAAATTTTTTACTTTTATTTTTGTTAAATCAAATATTAACCGTTAATATATCAGTTTTTGTTAATGAAGAGATTTGAATAATTATTTTTCTTATTTTTTGCATATATAAATTTTATTATTAGACAAACATTATAACTCTTAAGAATTTTTTACTTTACCCTATATTGTTATACAAATTAAGGACGAATAAGTATTTTTAATGTTAAAACACATATAAATAAATAAGTCTCAACATTATATGCATAACATTTATAACCTAGTTATGAAAATGAATTTCGAAGGTTTTGTTTACCTTTTATTTTATATAGAATAATGAATTATGTACCATTATAATTGATTATATGTGTTTTACTCGAGTTATATTTTAAAATGAATGAAAGACTACAAGTAATTTTTTTTATTAAGTAGAATCTCATATTTAAATTATATTTTTTTATAAAAAATAGTCATCAACAAAATTAGTGATAATATATTACTGGAGTGGGTAAAAAAAATTACATTTGGGTATGCATTATTTGTCCACCAAATAAAATTGTATTTGTTTTTCCGTTTAAACCTCCATTAAACACGGATAGAAATATTTGCTTCAGTAACATTTAAAGATATTAGTAAACGAAAGAATCTATAAACAAACACATACTAAGTTTTCAACGTATAGGTCAGTTTGTTGACTAGCAATATATTCAAGATTGCAATGATTTTTTTATCGTGTTTTAAAATAATTTATGTATACAGTAATATATAAGTTAATATTATTTACGTTTTTACATATAAGAAACAAATCCATAATTAATCGATATTGATAAAAGCAGTTAAATTGATTAATTTAATCAATAATACTATTTATTAAATCTTTTTTAACAATAATCTTTCTTTGGGTATAAAGGTTTTTTAACAAAAATGTCATTTACTAACATATATAATTAAATATTTTTATATAGAATGTGTAAAATGGGTAGGTTCATTCATCCAATGATTTGTAAGTTCAGTCAAGATAGTCTATTTTTTTATCTAAACTTATATAAATAAAATAAAATATGAAAAATTGAAGTAACACCAAACCAAAATAGGTCCAATTGATAATGTACATTTTAAAAATGCATGTTAAAACATGGAAAACTTTTCCCAACTTAAAGGCTCTTTAGCGGAAGTGTTTTTCATAAAAAAAAAAAAAAACTATTTTAAGAATATAAGAAAAATTGAAAAAATGTTCAAAAACTTAGAGATTGTTTATGGCACCTTTAGTTTTCAATCAGTTTTTCAAATTTTTTATTTTCTAAAAAAATATGAAAAATAAAAAATGTGTTTAGATATATCTAATTTCCGAACAAAGGAAGGACGATAACAAAAACAAAAAAGTGACAGTGACAAAAGAAAATAGGTTATGAAAATAAAGGTGAGAGGCATGAAAGGGGTATGAGAGGTGGAGATGACGACAGTGGCAGTGAAGAAGCAATGGAGGTCAGGGTAGGAGGTGATGAAACAGAGTGTTTCATTTTAAAAAAAATATAATAATACTTTAAAAAAAAACTTATCTTGATCTTCTCCTCTTCCTCTAGCTTCAACTTTTCTCTCACTTGTGACTCCATTTTTTTTTCTTCTTGTTTCTTTTTATCAATAAAAAAAATTCATCAATTTCTACATCTTAGAGTTCTATAATCATGAGGAAAGTGATTTGAGGTGGAGAAAAACCATTTTCATATCTTTTAGAGTATCTTTTGAATCTCTTTAAGGTAATTTTTTAATTTTTTGAAATAAATAAGTATTTTTACACCTTATATTAGTTATGGATGATGTATTAGATATAAGAAATTCAATAATTAAGATCATAGTGTTTCTCTCAAAAACCTAAAATTTTAATTTAGGGTTTTTTATCTAACTTATCAATATCTTGCTTTTAATGTTTAGATTCCTTAAAAATATTGTGGTTGTTTTCATTAGCAATGTTTGATAGTGTTGGAAGACTCAACCGAGTTCCCTTGATGCTTGAGTAGCTACTTTACTTAGTGACATTTTTTATTTTTATTTTTTTGAGAAACAAGTAATTATTAAATAAGACATTTTGATGAATAATATTTAAATTTATATAGTTTGACTTTATTATTTTTTATTCTTAGTGATTTGATGAATATTTTAGTAGTTTTGATATTTATGTATAATGTTTTGTCTACCACAATGAAGAGATACACAATAAAGAGATAGTGTGGTATAACCGGGCTCCCCATAATGAAAAAATAATGTGGTATAATACAGTTCACCATGATAAAGAGATGATATGATATAAATTTATTTGCCATGACAAAAAAATAACGTGACATTGTTAATTATATGTATTTTAAAGTTATTTTTATATGTAATATATTATTGAATTATATAAAGAAATGTAATATATTATTTTACATGTCACCTTATTTGAGGTTTGTCATATTTTCAGGGGAGAATCTGTCAAATTTTTTAAAGTATTTCAAAGTTTGATGTTTAATGTTTTTATTTGTAAAGTTTAAATTTTAGGCTAACCAAGACTATAGAGAGGTAACATAGATTGTGACACATGAGAAGAGACAATAAATTAAAAAGAAAAGGAAAACTCGGTGTAGTTGAAGATGTAATTGTATTCTTCTAATAAATTTGAAAAACTACTTTTGTTAGTTTTTTACTTTTTAAAAAAACTAGTCTTTTGTTTTTCAAATTTTTCTTTAAAAAATATTATCTCTTTTCCATATCTCTTGAAAATATGTCTTAAGTATTATTTTTAATTTATGTATATTAAATTTTTAATGTCCATATGCTTAATGTCCATAAATATTAAACACAGGTAATATTTGTCAAATTTTACTATTTAAAAATTAAAGGTGATAATTTCTTTCGCCAAATACACGGTTGTATGATTACAATTCGAATGATCAAGACATATAATTCAGCTGTAATAATTTTTTATAAGTTGATTCATGCTTCGGTGATAATCACATTGTTCTTTTTTTTTTTAATAAAACTAATAAGTCACGATTCATCATTGTTAAAACTTGTAATAAATCTTTAAACCCGACAACTTATGCAACACCACAAAGTCACACAATATAGTTGACATTAATTAGCCTCTAATTTATTATTGAAAAGACTAAATGAAAACAATTATTATTTCATAATGATAATGTACATTATCATCATAATTTGACTATTAATTATTGTCGTTATCACCTAACAATAATATCTATGGCATCTTTAATTAGCACTTTCTTACTTAAAAGTTAAAACGAAAAGAAAAGGAATTTCTGAAATATTCACTATCTAGACACATTTACAGACCCATTAATTTATATATAGTTAAATTTGACTTAATCTTTAGATTTTTTTAATTAATCGAACATTTATTTTGTTGCTAATTACTTGGTAGGAATTTCCATTATCAGAAAACATCGTTGTCTTGTTTTGTGTTGCATATAAACGTAGTTACAACTTACGAGACACTTTTGTAATAAATATATATATAAGAAAGACTTAGGGGTGGTAACTGGTGAGAAGAAAAATTTACCCTTTTACAATAATTGATACATGACTTTGTGTTATATATTTTTTAGTCTTTTTAATTTTTTGTCTCCTTTTTGGCTTACCAATTTTTTTTGTCTTTTTTTATTTTTTTTATTTTTATTATATTAATTTTTATTCTTTTTATCTTTCTAGATTTAATCAGGTTTAAAATGATTTATTATTTTTTAAAATGCTATATATAAATTTTAAACTACTTTAATAAAAAATCTTAAAGTAAATTTTTTAATTTATTTAGATAAAAATACTAATATCATTCATGAGATAAAACCTTATATGATTAGCATCGTTAGAGGGAGAAAATGTGTTAAATTTCATTAGTGTGCAAAACTTCCTTGAACCAATTACAAATAAGATTATAGTTTATTAAGCACATACTTATAAAATAATCTTAAATTACTAATAAAATATAGTGCATTTTTTTTTCTTTTAAAGGATTTTTTTAACCTTTAAAGAATGAATTTTTTTATTGATTTTGTTTCATACTTTCAACCAACAATGTCTTAAACTTAATATGATAGATTATATTTGTATACCATCATATATAACTTATTTTTTACTTAGTATATTACTATTATATTAATTAGTGACAAATGTAAAAAAAATAGTATTTTATTGAACCTAGTTTATCTGTGGTTGAACCTTTGAATCCTAAATTCATGTCTTCAGGTGTTCAATGACTGGTCTGGTTTTAAAAACCTTGGTTGTGAGTGTTGTTTACTATCGAATGGGCCACATGATTATGGCTCAAGCTTATTCTCTCTACTTGTTTATCACATAGTTGTGGATTTGGCCACTTGGATATGGGACACATTTTTTCCTAACGAATTGGACTTGGTCTAAGTGGAGGAGGGTGCCTGGCAAAAGCCACATCGATCATAGGCTTGAGGAAAATATAACAGTGGTGTTCTCTTTTTGACTTGAATCCATCACGTGCAAGTTGATCCTAATCAGTAGGTCATTATCAAGTATTTTTTATAAGACAAATGTTAGTGTTATTAATAATGTTAGTTTTTGTTAGCAGTAAGGATTGAACATATAACTTTTTTCCACCTCCCTCCTTTCTTAACCAACTAAGCAACCTTATATCTCCTAGTCATTACCACAAGTTGCCACTTATCCATAAGTTCAATTAAATTTCGTTCCAATGTTCTTCGAACATTGAACACCATCACTTTAGATGGCACTAGAACTAGTTTTAGCTTCCAAGCTCCATGGATGTCTTCAGATTGGTTTGTGAGTGCATAATAGATGGTGATAAGACCCACATAGCTACGGGGATTGCACCAATTAAAGTGCATTTCTCATACTCTTGTGAAAAAATCCACACTGATGTGGGACATATCTTGTTCCACAAATAACTTCTTATTTGTTAGTGCTTCACAAACAAACCCATAGAATTGTGGGATTTACACCAGTTCACAATGGTGTAGAGGGCACATTCTTATCCATTAGATCATAAAAGTCTACAACTTTATATTTTTTTATTACTTGGTTTGAGTCTATTTTGAATAGGATATTTAAAATTTTGGTGGTTTAATAATTAAATATTTAGGTTGGTTAATCTAAGATTAGCCTACATTTATATTAAAGTATGTGTTATATAAATATGGGTTAATCTATGTATCTTGTTCCATGAATAGCTTCTGATTTGTTAGTGCTTCACAAAGAGATCCATAGAACGGTGGGATCTATACAGATCATAGTGGTGCAAAGGCACATTCTTATCCTTATTTATATCATAAGAGTCTACAACTTCATGTTTTTTTATTATTTGGTTTGAGTCAATAGGATATTTAAAAGTTTGGTGGTTTAATAATTAAATATTTAGTTTGGTGAATATAAGATTATTCTACATTTATATTTATATTAAAGTACGTGATAAATATGGGTTCATCTAAGATTTATGTTGCCTATGAAAAACAAAAACTAACATCAATAACTCTTGGTAAACTAAAAGCCATGTTCATTTTCACCTTCTCATTCTTTTGTTATCTTCTCTTTCAGCAATGATACAGGCTGACTACTCGTTATTAATTGGGGAAAAAATCACTGCTTTAACTTTCATTTCCATTATCAACGACTAGTGAAAATATATGTATTATCATGCCTGTATATTTGTATTTCTATTTCGATATTATAACAACTTTAGAGTTTTAATTAATATGTTTTTTAATACCATGATAGAATATATAAATAATTTACCATCTCATTTTGTGCATGATAATTTTAGAGTATATTAAACTAGAGAAAGTAATCATTAAATAAGAAGAAACATGTAAAAACGAGTGATTTTGAATAAATTTAAAGAATGTTTAAAAGGGTGTTAGTTACAATTTTTTGTTTTTTCATCCTTAACTTTAAATAAGAGACTTGTGTTTGTGTCTTCATCATGCACTTGCTCAATACGATGCATGACTCGAACTCCAACCGATGTTTTCGATTGATCGATCATTGCTTCTTGTTGGACACTAATTTTTGTTCCCCACCACCACCCAAGACTCACATCAATACTTCATGTAGATATTGCACACTAGCAAAGCCAACCAAAATTACAACCACTTTCATCCTCTCAAATTGCAGCTTGTAATTTTTTCAGTGTCACCATCCAAAAAGGCCATCATATTTGGCATTAAATGCCCTCCTTTAAATAATTAAGGTTAGAGATTTATATATCTTCTTTTACTGTAGGCAATCCACATCCATAAAAATGTGGATAATGTTGGAATCTTTGTTATGTACTCCAAGCCTCCTTAGGAACACCAATAACTTTAGTTTGTCTAGGATGGGGAGGAAATTTTATGCTTTGTTTGATTGTATAGAAATAGTATGGTCAGAAGAGAGATTAACTTACTTTTTATTATATTTGATAGAGGCTGAAGAAATAATTAAAAAAAAAGAGAGTAGAGATCCTAATGTTCTATTTTCATCTATTTTTCCTCTACATGATTTCCAATATTTCTCCACATTATCATCTAAATAAATGTTATTTCAACAATTGTTAAAATAATTATTAAAAATCATAATACATGGCAATTTTTAATTGAAATCTAAACTGTTTTGATACAGTATTAGTGTCCCTTCTGTCAAATATTGTAATTGTAACATATCAACTGATCGAAAGCATCAAAGTAAAATTAAGAATTAGGATGAATATTAATTGATTTAAAAAATAAAAAATCTGGAATCTTGAAATAATATAAGTGATTAAAATATAATTTCTACTGTAAATTACTTTTCTTTCCATTTATTTTTGTCTCAAGGGGAATCTTGAAACAGGTAATGACAGCAATTTTTTAATAAATAAATTAGTCGATTAATTTAATTATATTTTTGGACGGATTGGTGACGAGGGCAATTGTTTATTTCAAATTACGTAACTAAGCAACTTATTTTCGAATAAACAAATTACTAATGTCACTAATGACACGTTAACCCATAAAAAATGTGTTTTCCCGTTGATAATCAAACAAGCATATACATATATGAATAATTTTTTTAGTTTAATTAAAATATATTGAAAGTGTAAAAAAATTTACACTCATATTTAATCACAATACGTAAATTTGTTAACTTTATTAATTAATACTTTAAAAATTATATAAAAAAAAACATGCTTAAAATTTAGTGTGAAATTCTTTTATATTTTAGTGCACACTCATTAAACTCATTTTTTTTATTCTTTTCACCTTTTGAATATACAATACTTAAAATAACCCTTCAGTTAAATCTTGTAAGCAAACACTATCCGTTATTAAATAAAAATTAATGACTTATTTATTTTAATGCATTGTATCACATTGACCTTTAATTTATATATATATATATATATATATATATATTTATTGTATTTTAAAGTAAATTTGAAGAGTCAAAATATCATATTAACTTTTACTAGTATGTATTTAGGATATATTATATAGATATTTTTAAATATTTAAAATTAAAAATATAAATTAAAATATTTAAGAATAGATATTTTACTAATAAAATATAAATTATAACAAAATTTTTTAAACTATTAGGTTTAAATTATCTTGAAAATTATTTTAATTGATAAATGGTGTTTTAATGATGGTTCATAGCATTTTATTATATTCAATATTGATGGAAAAACAAAAATACTAATTAATTAGAAATATAAGTTCATAAAATAATGAAATACATGAATTAATTATAATTAATAAAAGGAAAGGATAAAAAATTTTCATAAGTTTAATTAGAAAATTAGATAACATTACTTAATTTCTTTTTTTGGGTATAATGATAGTAACCAGATTTGAACATAGGACTCATGTAAACTATACTATTCTGTGTCTGTGATTGTAAGTGTTACTTTGTCAACTAAAAGGATTGAAAGGTGATGCTTGAGTATGAATAACATTCTTAAAGTAAACTGGAGGGGAATAAGAAAGTGAATATCAACTCTATTTTTTTCCAAAAAAGAAAAACATCTTTTTTATGTTTAATTTTGATATAACATGTATCTTAAGGATCAATATGAATGAGTAAAGTTAGCTGCAAGTTTTATCCATAGCTCAGTTGACAACACCCTAGTTTGTGGAAAATAGTTTTGTTCCATTCTATAGAATACATTCTTGACAGAGGTAAAAAAAATTTAATGTGACTAGGTTCAAGTTTCATATCTAAGGATCCAAACTTTTAAAAATATATCTGGGGGTCTTATCAGATAATCATCAAAGACCTAAATTACAGTGATTAAAAACTAACTTTTAAGGGCCAACCAATCAATGGTTGATGATGAACCAGAATCTAATCTTTGACTTGCAACTATCTTGAATCTCATACACTCAGCTATGTCCTCTAAAATGATAGAGGAACAGTTAGTTATCCACTCCACCAGACATAAAAGCAGTGGAGGATATGCCACTGTTTATATTTGTGGACCAGGATTCCTTTCTTATTGCAGAAATATTCCAGTCCAATTACATCCATCTATATGGTTACGTTTGATTGGTTACCACCTTAATTTCCATATATCTTAATTCTACTATTATTTTCTATATCTTCAGTCTAACAGTTATCAAGGTGAAGTCCACTCCTTGAAGAATGAGATTCTCAAACACAGTTTCTTACTATTTATTATTTAATTTAGACTTTAGGTTCGTTTTGGGAACATAAAATTTGATATAAGATACCCTATAGATTTCGCAATGTCTACATTCACCAGAGTTGTTGAATTTCCGGAGTGTGGGCATCCCCAACTACCTTGGATGCCAGCATAATTTAATACAATACATGGTTGACAAAAAAAGCTGAGAAATAATCTAGCTGCTTTTTTTTTTTAAAAAGCTGCAAGTTTGGCTTTGACAAAATCAATGCCCTGCTTTTATTCAAATGTTCTCATTTTTATTTTTGCCAGATACTTCTTGAAATGTGATTTACAAATGCTCTAATAAGTCATTGTTAGGACTAGTAGAATTAGAATATGGTGATTTTGGATATGCATAATATCACTTTCCTTTAGATTTTCATAAAAAGAATTAAAAAAAGGTGCAGATTTTGTTGGAAAGCTATTTTATTTCACCCACAAAGTACAACTACTAGAGAAAAAGTTACTGATTAATAGTTACACAGCAACACGGAGCGATTATCTTGCTCTTTTTTTATGTCAGAATCTTCTTTAATAATCTTCCATAATTTTTCCTGTTTTTTTTTTCCCTCTTAAACAAGTTGTCATATTGTAACATGACAAAAACTAATAATAAATTTGGTACATGTAAACTTCAACTAACCCCAGACTCATAAATATCTGGTCATGGTTCATTATGCCATCATTTTATTTTCTTACCCCAACATGTTTCTCTGTATAAGTAGTAAATAATATCAAAGAAAAAGACAAGTACTTAGTGGCCATCCTTTTTTTTTGGCAACTGGCATTTGGTCCCAACAATGAAAAATTTTGTCTGTATTTTTTAACATTATTTATCCAACATTCAATCACCCTTTGTCTCAAAAAGCAAGTGGCATATCCATAGTAAAATTTACATTTTGTTACATATTCTAAACTTTCTGCAATTTTGCTCAACCATCATTTTCTATTGCATAGTTCTCAATTCTCTCTTCATCCTCATCATCATTACAAAGTTCCAAACTTAGTCACTCTGTGGACACCAGTTTTCAAGGAAAAGCATCCTTGTGAAATGTCAGAATCCAAGGAAGAAAATCCTGACCTTCCTCCCAAGTCAAAGCCACAGGATGAACATGGGTTTGCCATGGATTTTGACATTGGCCTTGAAAGTCTATGGCCCTTGGATCATATATCTTTGGTCTCTAACCCCATGTCTCCTTTTCTCTTATCCACTATTTCTGAACAACCTTTTTCTCCTGTCTGGGCTTTTTCTGATGTTGATGGTGAGAAGAACATCAAGATTGCAGCTTCAGGTATCTCTTCTTCAATTGCAAGAAGTCCTTGTTTTGTTATTGTATGTTTTGATTTGTTTCACTTTGGATGTTGAATTGGATTTTGTAGGTTTCTTCAATTTATAGGACTTGCTTGATTATGAAATTTTAGAGGGTTTAGAATTATATTGTTCAATTTTGTTTATTTGGAGTTTCTTTGTCACTCACTCTATCATCTCTTAGTTTATTGTTTATGTAAATTGAACGAATTTTAACTTTTTTTGCTATTATTTCCACCACTGTTTATGAAGCACTATTGGCTTGTTGAGACATTTGATTATAAGGCAAATCAAGTATGGATGAACTTTTGCCCCATTAGTTGAAACTCCCTGTGCATTTCCAAATCTAATGAGAAACCTTGCTACATGTATCTGTCATCTTGGTTTAAAGATGCATTTTCTTTTTATCTCCATCTTATAAATTGAATAGCTAAACTTTGAGGCTTCTTTTGTGTGTACTCATTTATTTATACCTTCAAACTATCTTATATTTAGAGGCCATGGTTTTGTCAGTGATTCCTACTTGGTATTGACTAATGACTATTGCCTGTGTAATATGGCATTGTACTTATGTATAAACTTTGAAGATGTATCCTTCAGATGTTATTACCATCAAGTAAAAATGTCATAGCCACAACTGTCCAAGTTTTCATTGTCTATACCAATGGTATCTGATGCTAAACATGAACTTTGTAGTTTTTTATGGACCGGAAGTTTTTCTGACTGAAGCTACTTCTTTCAGGTAATACAAATACAATAACTGAAAATAGAGTTGAACATAGTGACAACAAAAAAACGGCATCACCCCTTGTAGTTCTGCCACCTTCAGAAAATCCAGATGGTTATTGTCTAATCAAGGAAAGAATGACACAAGCACTTCGCCAATTCAAAGAGTTGAGTGAACAGAATGTTCTAGCTCAGGTTTGGGCACCTGTGAGGAATGGAAACCGGTATGCTCTTACAACTTCAGGCCAACCATTTATTCTTGATCCACATAGTAATGGACTCCATCAGTATAGAACAGTCTCCCTGATGTATATGTTTTCTGTGGATGGGGAGAATGACGAAATTATGGGACTTCCTGGTCGAGTTTTTCAGCATAAAATTCCAGAATGGACTCCCAATGTTCAGTATTATACCAGCAAAGAGTATCAGCGCCTAAATCACGCGCAACATTATAATGTTCGTGGAACCTTGGCTCTACCTGTGTTTGAGCTGGCAGGACAGTCATGTGTGGCTGTACTGGAGTTGATAATGACTTCACAGAAGATTAACTATGCTCCTGAGGTTGATAAAATCTGCAAAGCCCTTGAGGTTGGGTTTCTTTTTTAACTGTACTATATGCTGTGCTCTTATCTGATAAGTTTCATGTGATGGCTATATATAATATTATTAATATATCCTTAAAGACTGATGTTGAGAAAGTTAACTTCAATGAGATTATTTGACTCCTTTTCCTAACAAGTTGGAAAATGTTTGTGATTACAAACATTTTTTAGATTCCTGAGTTACCTGCTGTCAGTTTCCTTGCAGGCAGTTGATTTAAGGAGTTCAGAAATTTTGGAGCATCCATACAATCAGGTCGTTTTCTACTATCATGCATGATGCATTTGTATCTTGTTTATTTTCTCAAGAGATAAGATATATGTTGTTCTGTGATTTCTATCTTACTCCTCTAATGTCACAGATATAACTTGGCAATTCTTTTAAACCAGATTTGTAACAAAGACCGCCAGTACGCATTAGCCGAGATTTTGGAGATACTGACACTTGTGTGTGAAACTCATAGTTTGCCTCTGGCACAAACATGGGTTCCATGTAAGCATCGGAGTGTCTTGGCACATGGCGGTGGTCTTAAGAAAATTTGCTCAAGTTTTGATGGTTGTTGCATGGGGCAAGTTTGCATGTCGATAACTGAGGTAGCATTCTATGTCATAGATGCTCATACATGGGGTTTCCATGAAGCCTGTGTTGAACATCACTTGCAACAAGGTCAAGGGGTTGCTGGGAGGGCATATTTGTCCCACAACATGTGCTTCTGTGGAAACATTACCCAATTCTGCAAAACTGAATATCCCTTACTACATTATGCTCTCATGTTTCGTTTAACCAGCTGTTTTTCAATCTGCTTACAAAGCTCTCATACAGGGAATGATGACTATGTGCTAGAGTTTTTTCTGCCTCCTAGGATCACAGACTTTAATGAACAAAAGAGATTGTTGGGATCCATACTGGCAACAATGAAACCACATTTTCAGAGTCTTAAGATTGCTTCTGGTGTTGAACTTGAGGAGAATGGTTCAATTGAAATTATAGAAGCAATAAGTGAAAGAGTTTACTTAAGGTTTGAATCAATTCCAATTACTCAATCTTCTACATCACCACCTAGACATGCCTCACCAAATAAGGGGGAGGAGCTGCCACTGGAGTCATCAGAACAGCAAATAATGGCATACTTTGATGGCATAAATGATGGAAGGAATCTTGGTGACAATGCAGGTGGACACATTGATCAGAACACTTCCTTGGAGACCAAAACCAAAAAGAAACCCTCAGAGAGAAAACGTGGAAAATCTGAGAAAACAATTAGTCTTGATGTTTTGCAACATTACTTCACTGGAAGCCTTAAGGATGCTGCAAAGAGCCTCGGTGGTATGGTTTATTCTCTGATTTAACCGTTACAAGAAATATTTTGTTTTGTTATCTCTATCATGGTGCAATCTGCTGTACTAAAAATTACAATGAAGTGCACATGAAACATAATAACTACCAAGAATTCTGCTCTCATGATATCTAAGTTTGCAGCTTTCTAGAAACACACAGTCATCAAATAAATATTAAGAACACAAAATTGCTTATTGTTTATTACTATTAGCTTTCATTTTTTTCTTAGTAGCAGCTCAAACATGAACTTCTTGGATATATTCTTCTGTGCAGTTTGCCCTACTACAATGAAGCGCATCTGTAGGCAGCATGGGATATCACGATGGCCATCTCGAAAGATAAAAAAGGTTAACCGTTCCCTGTCCAAGCTCAAGTGTGTTATTGAATCAGTCCATGGAGCTGAAGGAGCATTTGGCTTGAATTCACCAAGTACTAGTTCACTTCCCATTGCCGCCGGTTCCATTTCAGAGCCTTCCACTTCAAACAAGTTCAACCGCCAAACCCCGTTGACCATTAGGCCATCAGAGCCTAAGATCAATGAAAATGATTTTGATGCTTCAAGAGCATCAGAACCAAACAGGCAGGTTGGGGTGGAAGATCAATTCCTAGGTGCAAGGACACAAAGTCCTGAGAAAGTGATTAACAATAAAGGAGGGCCCATTCAGGAGATTGACACTAAAGGCACAAACCATCTCAGAACGAGGAGTGACTCAAGTAGTGAAGGCAGTGCAATTCCTACCCCTTATGGTTCAGGCCAAGGTAGTCCCCCAAATGAAATTTTACCTCCAAAAGATATATTTGTAACAGGCAACAGTGAGCAATGTCTTGTGTTTAAAGAATCACTAGGGTCAATATTGCACTCAACTAATACACCGAACCACACAACTGCATACCCTATACCTAACATTGTTGAAACAAGAGAACCTCAAGAACCATTTGGAGGAGAGCTACTTGAGGGTGCTGGTAGTTCTAAGGACTTGAGAAATCTATGTCCTTCAACAGATGCTGTTTTTGAGGATCAGATTCCAGAAGCTCACATGATGCAACCTCAATGTTCTGGTTTGGCTCCAGTGCCTCACGTGGATACTGTTAATAATTCTGTGACACCTTCTGCAGTTAGGAAGCAGGTGAAGAGTGTGACTATTAAGGCAACATATAAAGAAGATATCATAAGGTTTAAAGTCTCTTTGAACTGTGGTATTGTGAAATTGAAAGAGGAAATTGCCAAAAGATTGAAACTAGAGGTGGGAACATTTGATATCAAGTATCTGGATGATGATCATGAATGGGTTTTAATAGCCTGTGATGTAGACCTGCAAGAGTGCATGGACATTTCAAGATCATCAGGCAGCAACATAATCAGGCTTGTGGTGCATGATATGCCGTCCATTCTTGGAAGCTCTTGTGAGAGTTCAGGAGATTGGAAAGGTTGTATATAGTTTGCTTTGTACTCAAGATTCTTATAGTTGTTAGTGATAGCTTTTTCTCAAAAAAAAAAAGTTTTCAGATTTGCTCAAATTGCTAGAAACATGCATAATTTAAAAGCAAGTTTCTTTAAGTGGTAATTACTATATCACCCATTGTTCATTGATTATGAGCCACAAAAAACAGAAAAGAAAGGCTTCGATTCTTTGGTGGCACACATGAGGTGATGTGATAACTCTGAACGTGGAACTGCATTGCTTATAACGTTTTAAAATGTCCATAGAAAATGCTAAAAAAAAAGTAATTTTGCAAGCATATTCTGTACTCAGATCAATTTTAACAAATTGTCGACCAAATGTTTCTTATCGTCAAATTTATGGACTTCAATTTGAATTCTCAAGTCAATTGAATCGAACTTCTTTACAATGTGTAACTACTCTTTTATTTTATTTTTTTGGTTAAAAAAAAAAAAAAACTCGCGCAAGGAGAGCCATGCAACTTGCCCACAACGAGAGAACGTCTTTTCTTAGTGCACCTACATATTTTCTATCTGTATATCCATAATTTTAAAAATGCAAAAAATAATTTTAAATAAAAATTTTTATCTCTTACCTTTCGTTTTCTTCAGTTCAAATTATGTATCCAGACTTGAAAAAATATTTGCAATTTTTTTTACAAGTTCAAATTGTTCAATCCAGACTTCTAATTTTTTTTACAAGTTGCAAACTTGCAAAAGCAATTTTTGCAAAAATTAATTCAAACTTGCAAAAGCAATTTTTGCAAGTTTGGAACCAATTCAGACTTACTAAAAAATTTGTAAGATCTTGGAAGCAAGAATGAACAAGGTGGATGAGAGTGCTGCAAGAGGCCGCTAGATGTCGCAACGGGATGCACAAACATTTTAACTTTTTTTATTAAGACTATTTTTGACTTTTCATAGGGTTATGAAGGTGTAAAAAGAAAATATAAAAATACAGGAAGAAAAAGCCTAAGAGAACATATGGGTAAATGTCATCCCACATTCTTAAATTGGAAAACTTGGACCTAGACATTTTTTATTTTTTATTTTCACATTAAAATAAAAAAGTAGTAAAAATATGCTTTGTTATAATTTAAAAATTTTTTTAAAAACATTTTCAAAAATAAACTCAAAACAAAACAAAAAAGTTATTTTTAGTGTCTTTAAAAGTAAAAATTATGTAAAAACTTATTAACAAAATTGTGATTATAACAAACTATATACAAATGTATTTAAATTATATATAAATATTATATAATATTTTTACTAAAATTATTAAATTAAATCATTTTATTTTTTCAAAATATAAAATAGCAAACCAAAACATACATTTTTTGAATACTGAAAACTTAAAAATAAAAATTATTTAAAAAAAATAAAAACAAAACATTTTTTCAAAACCAAATCACCCTTAGTTTGTATGTTTTTCTATGTTTGATATTTATTTATAAAAATGTATATTTCGATAAACTATGCTTCCCAGATATGTTTTTATCACTTTTCACAAAAAATATTGATTGAAAATAAAAAAATTTCCTGTAATAAAGATTTTAATTACGTAATTGGAAATCATGTGATGCCAATGTACCATGTTCACATTAGGGACCTTATGATCTATAATACGCATGAACTATAGTATATTACAAATTAAATAATCTACAATTACGTAATAAATTACATGATCTACAATTACCTTACTACACAATTGCAAATCATGTAAGTAATGTGTCATTAGACAACTACAGTTTAAGTTATCCAAATATATCATAGTTCATACATACCACTTTATGAGATCCGCTTCATTAAACCACAATAATAAAACGAAGGAAAGAAAAAATGAAAATCCCTTGCTGAGTGGAGATGCGCACCTAAAAAAATTACCAGCTGAGCGGAAAAGGTGAGCAGAAAATTAATTGTAAAGCTTAAAAGGGTTTAGGGAGTGCAAAAAGAAAAGGCCAAATCAAATGCCCTCTTAAGGAAGCATTGAGCCCTACAAACTATTTTGACAAATTCATTCAAACTAGCAAAAATATTTTCAGTAAGAAATTCCCACAAGCGTCTTGTAGCTTCCTCTCACCCATATATAATGGTCACACAGCATAGCGTTGATCCAACCAAAAGTTACAAAGTTCAGAACAAAAGTATAGGCATTAAACTAGATTGTTCTGTTCAATGATATTAACTAAATTAATATGAATAATCCCTACACAGATTCATTTCATGCCGGTCTAATTTAAGTAGTGTGGAAACTGCCTCTGGAGATAGATGACAACTGAAACATGAATACCCCTTAAAAATATGTTAAGGCTACACAACAGAAACAAATACATTTCCTTTTCTATAATTGTACAAAAAAGCAAACACACTTGAAATGTATCTGTCTACAGAGAAGTTCATATCCGCCAGAAGCTAGATGGTTGGTGTAAATCAGAGGTACAAAGCCCAGACGTAACGATGCAGCATGATTTCTTGAAAACACGAAAGTGAGAGGGTCTGTGTATCATAATTCAAATGGTTACCTAAATTTTAATCCAGTTTGCAACTGTTCCAGCACTGGCTACTAAGAACTATTTAATCTTGAATCTTTATAAACCATGCATTTACCAAAGCAATTTTGGCTTCTCTACCTTGTCAGGAAAACAGCTCCAGTGTGTGATGTGTCAGAATAGGGCAGGGAAGAAAAGAAGTTCATGATTAACCATTGCACTTGTACAACTAAATCTAAAGCAAATAGAACTGCGAATAGAGATAGTCACGAATTTTGTAGTAATCTTCACATAGAGGACCTTCAATAACAATTTGTTGAGCCCCAGAACCACCACCCTATTAGAAAGAGAAATCATCTTAACAGAATCAGAATCTATATTAAAAAAGTGGACAGTTTCATCCATGTTAAAAAATGATGAGTTTCCTAACAAGACAAAAATTAAGAAATGTTCGGAATAAGCACTTGCCTTCTGACTTGCATCCCCAACTTTCCGAAGAGTTACATATTCACCACATCGCAAAGCCCCACCAGCAAACTCCACCTATAAAGTTTGTTGTGTCAAGATAAATATTCTTTTTCCACTAATTTTTTTCCTCATGTTCAAGTTAAAGAGCATATGATAAAACATCATTTTCACCGATTTCTTTTTGCTTAAACATGATCAATTTCCATGAGTACAACAATCACCACGTCTGATAGGGAAATGAAGTGGAAATCACTTCATGTACTATAAACAGACAATCAGAGAAAGGAAGAACACTGACTATCACTGAAAAGTACCTGGACACCCTTGCTGGAGAGAAACTGTTTGATATCTGCCAATTTCAAATCACCAACAAGAACAGATTTATGCGGAGGGGCTGCTCCAGAAACAGGTAGCAGTGAAAGCATGTCATTTTCTGTCTTCCCAACTACAGCATCAACCCAAGCTATTTCATAATCTCCCAGCTGCAGTTGAATTTATATTCATTATTCAATAGGTTTGGTTGTTGATATTCAACATGATAATAACAGGCAAGTGTATAAACGAGACAGTTTATAATACATGTATTACTTACCTTTTTGAAGAGTACATTACTCATTAGCTTCTCAGATAGTTGAACCTATACACAGAAAATCTTAACATGATTAATTTTTACATCATGTAAAGTTCCTTCAGAAATTTACGAAATTTGACATCATTTTACCTTATAAGCACATAAATCAGAGGTAACATCAATTGTCTCGTCAATTTGGGGAGCATAAACGTGAGGACAAACATGCTTAAGGCAGTGCTGCTTCAGATGCTCTGTAGCTTCAGCTGATCCATGCACCAAAACCTTCCAGATAATCATTAAGTATTCATCATCATGCATGATACAAAAACAAGAAAATGATATAATGATTATAGTATTATAAGTTTGTCCCTTAAACCAATATCATATATCAGACAGCTAGACCATATAAGTTAAATGCTAAATACTGCGAAGCAACTAGAAAACTACATGCACAGTTGCTTAGTATGCCACAAATTGATTTGATGCATGTCACTTGATATAAAATTCCTTTATTCCTAGTTTGGCCTTTCATAGTTTAGGGTAATTCTTTCATTTTCATGGGACTTTAGCTTTTAACTTCAAGTAGTCTATCAAAGATTAGTCTACTATATTTTTAGTAACCTACCAAATTAATCCAGCAAGTAAACTACTAGTTTGGCAAGAGCAAATTAGTCTCAGAGATTAAGTAGTCTCCTTGTTCGAAAATGTTTTCTGTGCATATGCAGGCATCTAGACTTGACATTCATGAGGGATTAATTGGTATCACCATCATTTTTTAAAGGGATTAATTTGAATTTTGAAGTGACTTTCAAACATATAAGGACCTCCAAGGTGCCAAAATCTTTCAGGCACATATTTAATATTGGAAGATTACTCTATTTTCAGTTACCAAATACCATTCTAGGTAAGTTTAAATAATTAATATTATCTAGGAATAAATGTAGTTTATAGTTTATGCAGAGTTTTTGGAGGTAGGGGAACAAGAAATTGACGACAGAAACTGTGTTTGCCAAGAAAATTCACCTCATTTTGGAATTGGAGAATCAGGAGAAACAAAACTAGAGGTGGGCCATTGAGAAATTTTTTCTATCCTAGCAAAAGAAGAAAATAGAAAGGAGAAAATTAAATAACATATGCCCTCATCTCAATTATATTTTGTTAATGTTAAGTATTATTACATGCTAAAATATGGCCAAAATACTCCTTGCAAGGCATGGACAATCTTCCCTCATTGAGCTAACAGTGATGGCCAACTTACACCAACCCATTTCTAATATGGTATTTCAGACACACCCAATCCAGTCTTAAAGTTCGATCACATGCAATGTTCAATCAATCAAATCCTAGAAACTTCATGCTTTATGTCTAGTCCCAGGCATGAAGGGGTGTCAAGATATCTTAAATCAGCCATGAATATGGCTAAAATAGTCCTTGTTGTAAGTCTGGGGAATCCTCCTCCCCTGAATCTACATTCCAGTTCCAGCTCCTTTATCTATCCATCATAACAGTAACCAGCTAAAATCCTAATTCCTTGTCCCCACTCAACTGTAGCCAGGAGGTCCAAATATTGCTTTGCTTAAGATGCCATAGTTTTAAAGTTGGCAAGATAAACAAACAACCTACTTAAGATTGTTCCCCCAAAATAATGAAAAATCGAATATAATTTACAAAAGATTTAATGATGTGCTTCAGTTAATTGAAAAGTACCCAAGAGAGATTCATACCAGCTTCAAGGGAGCCACATGAGATAAAATATTTTTGATAGATCTTCCATCTGAACGTCCTTCAAAATCCATGTAAACCAATGGACACCTGACTTGCACCTGGACAAGAACAGTGTCAACACCATATCCCAATTGTAGATTCAGCAGATTTAAGATTCATAAAAGTAAACTGATAAACACTAGATAATACAAGCACAAGAAATGCATGTGTAAATCAATAATTAAAAGAAGATTCTATGTCCCACGGTAATGCTCCTTATCAAATGTGTTTTGCAACCAAATTAAGAGGGGTGAACAAGAGCTAAGAAGTATGATAAAATTCAAAATGCACATAACAAAGTTTTGAATCATAAGTATTAGAAATGGTAAAATTGAGCCTAACTCAACCTCATAAAATCAGCCTGTAAGGTGAGATTTGCACCTCACTTGTATACTATTGTTTGGTTATATCACTAGTCAATGTGAGATCTTCCAATAATAAGAAAGCATGATCTGGTTCCAACTCTAACCAATTGCATCTATATTCTGCTTGATTTCTTACAGGGGGGGAAGAACAAAAGATGCTGGTGTGATAAACTTAGAACAAAGACTAAACAACAAATAACAAGTTTGAAGAACAATTCAGTAGTAGGATAACTATGACTTCAGGAAAAACATACAACATCCTTTGGTAAAATCTCAAAAAGAGATTTAACATCGAGAAAGTCGTAAAATACTACTGCTTACCATCCTTTCATCTACAAGACTTGATGGCTTTGTATCAAGTATCAAACTTGCAGCATCTTCATCTAGTTTTCCATTTGCTAATATTTGTACCCGTGCGATACATGGGGTTTATTTATTTTATTTTAAAATGCGGTAACTCATAATGTATGAGACAATTAATCAATGAATTTTCTTATGTATATCGTAATAGTCAGCCATAAATTGTTAATTGAAACAATTTCAACTGAAAATTGGAACCAAATATTAGGCAATTTAGTATTGAATAAGTTTTGCTAAAGTTTGATTCTCATTTGTAAATAAATGTTAGTATGCTAGTTACCACTAATTTGCTAAATAGGATTACCAAGAAAAGTTGGTGCTATAACAACTAAGAAATTAAATTTAAATTCACCTTTAGGGGTTCCATTTAACATATAAGCCAAATTTAAAGAGATATAATATGTTACTACTAACTTCATGGAAAGCAAATTTTAATCTCAAACAGATTTAAAACTGGGAAAATCATAAAATACTACTGCTTACAGTTCTTTCATCAGATACAACTTTTGATGGCTTTGTATCAAGTATCAAACTTGCAGCACTTTCCTCTAGTTTTCCATTAATATCACCTCCTATCTGGTAGAAAATAGGAAAACAAAAATGAATTAATTGTGATTAACAACATAGAGTTGAAGTATAGATGCTAGCAGACCTCTCTCCATTCATCTATATAAAATTGCAAGTGAAAATATTTTAGTTAGAAACAAGATATGTTACATGCCATCTAAATGTCAATGAAGAAACAGTTGGAGACATAGAAGTAACCAAGCCAAATGCAAAAAAATAAACCATAGCAAGTTACAAAGCTTAAGATTCTTGTATCATAGCTCTTCCTTTACATAGTTTCCTTCTGCATTGTGATCCATTAAGCAATTGACCTTTATGTTTAGCGAGTCTTTATGTACTTTTGAATAAGACAATTTATTATATTCCATCCATTGAAACTTTGACCCAGTTCTAATTCAGAACACAAACATGATATAAACACTAATGCAGATTTTTAAAAACGAAACTTACATATCAAAAGTGGAAGTAAAGTGGATGCTTTAAAAAACAAACTTACATGCATTACTGTGTGGTCCATGTCTTCATCCTTAATTACATAATCATCAGGATTTATGACTTCACCAAAATCATCCCACTCTAATGTATTCTCATAACAAGGAAACATGGGAGCAACACTGGTTGAAGGGGAAACAAATCCATCAATAAATATGTCCCTGTATCCTCCACCTCGTGGACCAGCCACTGCTGCAAGGGAAAATCAAATTAGCAAAGGAAATTAATAAAAATTGTAAAAAGCAATAAAGCATTACAAAAATGTCCAAAGTTTTTTCAAGGGATGGATTATAATAGCACAGTCCTGATATGTTTATTTATGGTACGTAACAGTGTAACACATGTTATGTTATATACAAATTACATTGTAATGTCACATTATAAAGCTCAAAATGATTATAATGCTGTCAAAGAGGGCGTATTGCAAAATTAGAAACAGTGGTTTTACAAAAAACAAAAAAGGAAAACAGCTAAAGTTATTTAGCGTTTTATTTTAAAACTCAAAATAAACAGTATATAACTACCTATCAAGACTAGGCCAGTAGAAGATAGAAGCTGAGTTCCACAATCATTAAAAATTTAAAAAATACACAACACAACTAAACATGAGATAGTTAAGCAGAAAAAGGTAATTAGTACATGAATCTGAAATGGATAATAATTACCTAATTACATTTAACAGAAAAATAGCACCAAATTTATGCTATACATTCCACTTACAAGCAAAAAATAGGAAACACTTAGAAACAATAGCTTCAAAATAATATATATAACTCATACCTTCTGGTGATGTATGATTATTGCCAGAATCAATTACCATTGGATCACTGGTAGTATTATCTGCCCCATGAGATGTTTTTGATTCTTCCTCTTTCATAAGACTGGCTTTTAAAGCTTCTTTTTTTATTCGATTTTGCTCCTCTTCATAGGCAATAAGCTCTTCTCCAACCAAAGGAACCCGCTTGGACACAACAACTTTGACAGCTTTTGGAGGTGGATCAGCTTGAAGCATGCGAGCTAGTGTGGCAAACTATGTATCCAAACATATGAGGATCAGTTGAAACATCAGACAGCAAAAATCAAATTTAAACAGGTAAAGAAAACACATCGAAGATAAAAAATATATATCTATTAGATGACCTATGATCTTTTTTCATCCCCCACTCAGAAAATTAAAACGAAATTTCAAGCATCATTAGAATTTTTTATCAAAATGAATTTAAAGCAATATTCTGTAAGCTAATAGAAGAGAAGATACAACATGCTAAATTAGAATTTAAAACACATAACAATAACAAAGCACCAAAGATGAAAGATCAGCAGTATTTATATCTGTGTGGTTAAAAATTCTGTGTAAGAAGAAGAGAAGACAAAGGATGGAAACCAGGATTGCATTACCTCAAATGCTACAATGAAAAGATATATACAAACAGATACAAAGAAAGGGGGATGTTTCAATCAAAAGCATTATATTAGTGAAGACAAGAAAGAGATGGAGAAAAGAAACCAAGGTATTTATATCCAAACAGATACAAAAGATAAGGGTGATTCAATCACAGGTGTTGTATTAGTGAAAAAGAAAGAGGTGGAGAAGAAACCAAAGTATATTAGAAACAGTAAGAAATAAACTCAGGCACAATCCTAAATTCCTAATGGCTAACAGAAGAGCTCTGTTCCAAAGAGTGACTTAGCTGCCTTTTGCTGCTATTTTCACAGCAGAAAAAATTGATTCTCATGCCTCATTACTTTATAAGCACCTTATAAACAACTTATGAACAAAATTACTTTATATTCACAAGGACCAGTGTCAAACTAGATTTGCATTCATCAGTAAATGTGAGAGAAGATATTTTTATAGAGTACTATAGTAACTAGCAAACCGCAGGCATAAACATAATTTTTTTTATCTCACTATTTTAATCTCTTGCATCAGGAAAAGCTAAAATAATGTTCATATTGAAATTTGAAATACAAATGCAACAATGGCATCAACTCTTAAACTTGCCATAATTTATAGTGACTAACATGAATGCAGGAACACAAATAAAGGAAAAAGATTTTTTTATAAACAAGATACCTGGCCTCTTTCAGTAAAAAGTACAAGATTTTTAACATCATTGCCCCACTCAACAAATATATCATGGGAAAAACCAGCTTCCAAACTTGCCATGGATGCTAGAACAACCTATGCAAGATAGATGTATAAGAGTCAGAGTCAGGAAGGAAGTAGGTCTGATGAAAAATAAGCATAGAAATTATTCAACCTTCGGGCCATCTGGAGCATTGTCAAGCTCAGACTTGTTGATCAGAAGGGAAACATATCTGCGGGTACAAGAATTACAATCTAGATTTAGACCCATGATAACATAGCAATCATAATACGAGCTTAATAATTTGTTTGATATCCTTAAATGGGGACAACCAATAGGTTTTCATTTTTCACTCATTATTGAACAAAACCTTTACTTTCTACATATCAAGAAACTCAAAAGTAATTATAGATTTAAAATGCCATGCAATAAGTAGGTGTTACTTGCATTCCTGAGCACCAAAACACAATATATAAATCAACAGTTGACATATGAATATTTTACTCCAACTTTAAGTTAAGGATGAGATAAGCCTACTTACTTCAAAAGAAATATATTTTCACGAGTTTTTTCAAATGATTTTGCTATGGAATCACTCATCCACTCAAGGAAACTCTTCACATAATCGATTGTGCTGGATGCAACATATGTAAGAAAGTATATAGGGTAGTTCAAGTTTTCATCTGCCCAATACTGCAAAAACCAAGATCTGATATTTACTCACATATACTGCAAGCAAAAAGGAAGTAACAAAATAGAAGTACATATCCTGCACTGACCGATTCCAACATCAGAATAAGTTCCAACACTCGTCCAGCAGTATCAACAGGTAGTAATACATTGCCACCTGCCCTCAATGTCTTCTTTAAGATATCTAAATAATGAAATATAATATATGATCAGAATAACCAAAGCACATGAATCCTAAGAAGTTTTTTCCATTTCTTGATTTGAGTTGAGAATAAAGTACATGCTTGCCTCATCAGTGAATGTGGCATGCATAAAATAGTTCAGTTCTCTTAATAGCTATTAAGAAAATAAATAATGAAAAAGAACATCTTAGAACTGTGACTTCTGTGTGCAGCGGTTACAAGTTAAAGAGGTAGTTACCTCCAAATTCTTTGTCTTTCTGACGTCTGTAAGGTTGATTGTTCAAAGCATTGTAGGCATCAGTTATTAGAACAGCTGGTCGCACAAAAGAACCTAGAACAGTTCCATTTAAATGCCTAATAAAAATTATATTGATAAGTAGCTTCCTTTTTGCTCTCTAAATATATGAGATCAAATTTAACCATGGGCAATTTACCTTTCCTTCCTATGATTAAAATCAACAGCATATATGACATCCTCACCATCCTTTGTAATTTTCCAAACAGTGCCTCCTAAAAGATGTCCAGCAACATGAGGTGCAATCACAACTCCTTCTCCCTTGCCTAGAAGTGGTTAAAATGTCATTAAAACTAACCAATATGGTGGGGTGGAGAATATAAAGCAGTGAAAGATGGAAGCATATCAAAATGCAAGAGGCACTCTTAAAGATTAAATAATTGGTCAAGAAGGTTTATTGAAGGTTGGGATGACATGCCCAACTTCATAAAAATATTAAAATTGATAATATATGCTTTAATTTTACAACATCAATCATCTCATGCATTTATATAATTCAAACTTTGACATGGATAAATACTTCACATAGAGTATATAACTAAACTGTTTGTATGCTACATAAAATGTATTAATTCTCTGAAATTAAAATTTTAAACAAACACGATACTTTGAATTAGTGGATTCACGTGATTACTAAATTTACTCCAAAGCTCAAAAATAGTTGAAATTAAGGTGCAGCCACTAATAAAGTAAATTTTAAAATTGAAACTTTCTACTCAATAAAAAAACTTTATATTGCTTATGCAAATAATTTTAGATGCTAAACACCAAAAATATGTAATATGTTAAGTTGTTATCTTTCAGGGCACTCTAGTCACCAAATAACCATGAAAGGTGGCGAAAAATATATTTTCACTATATAGCTTATTAAACAAAAAGAAGTAGTCTAACAAGTAACAACTCTTGAGTAGTGAGAAATGTTCTTAGGTATCATTTGACCCAGCTTATATTTAGCTTAAAAGTTACTTTTTAAGCTAAAGTAAAAAATTAGAACTTAAAAAATAAGTATAAATTGTTTGCAAAATTTCATTTTTTTAGCTTAAAAACTTCTTTTAAATTAAAAGTTGTTGATATATTTTTTTATTGTCTATTAAAAAAACATATTTATAAAATAAAATTTACATTGTAAACTAAGTTCCTTAAAAATTTAAGTACAAATGTTGTTTGGTCCAACTTCTCCTTAAAACTAACTTTTAAGCTAAAAATAAGTTGAGTCAAATAGTATCTTAGTTTCAAGATAGCTGCTTCCCAACCCTAGATGAGGGACTTCAACTTGGAGAGAACTTTGGATTTCTAAAGGGCTTTTAAAATTCTCAGCCACACAGAACTTCATTGCAATAAATAAACATTTGAATAGGATTATGGATGAGAAACTAGCTTATAAATAAAATGCACATGACCACTTCAATGCATCACATTCTAACAAATATTTAAGTGCCTACCCGAGAAATGATGATTCTGAGAGTATGTTAACCTTGTTACACTCTGGAAAGCAGAATCAATATCATCAAGCGAGAACAGATCGAACTCCGATACTTGCTACAGAAAAAAAAAAAAAAAAAAGAGTAAGATATCTCAATTTTCAGCCTAACCATCTTAATACACACATTTTCCAAATTCCATTTAGTTTTAAAAAGACAAGCATGCAGATAACATCCCAAAACCCAACAAGGACAAAAGATCTTCCTCTTAACAGAAAAACCAAACAAACCAGAATGGAATTTCACCTTTCTTGAGAGGTACTGATCATACATAGTGAGAAGGCCTAATCTGTAGACAGGCTCAGTTGAAAAAACCGGGGCAGAGAGTCCAAGTTGCTTCATGGCATAAGGGAGGGCACCAAGGTGAAGTGTATCCGCATGTGAAAGCAAAACAGCATCTATTGTTGATGCTACCCTACATGCCAGCCACACAACCTCCATATGAAATCAAAGGTTAAAAACACAGAAATGCCTGTAAGGCTAAGTTCCATTGCCATTCATAATTATAACCCCGCCCCACAACAAAAAAATCCTGTTTATTTCTTTTCTTTCTAGTTCTACTGCCTCAACAAACAACAAACAAGGAATGAGCAAAAAGATCTAAAAAAACTCAATACTCACTGAAGATCACAGTCATATGGAGCAGTGAAGGGGGATGCAACAAGAATACCCACATACAAAATTTAATCCTTTTTTTTTTACCACAAACATGCCTAAAACATCAATTCCATTGTCATTCAAAATTATAACCCCACCCCACAAAAAAAAAAAAAAAACTTCTTTCTAGCTCCAATGCTCAACTAGAACCCCACTATAACCCAGTACGTCATTAACCAATACTTTGGAGCTGAAAAGTGAAAAGCACATCATGTAATGAACCAATGAAGAGGGGAAAAGGAGACTGAAGCAGAGATACCCACATAGAAAAATTAAATTTTTGTTTGGCTCCCTTAAAAAGGGTAGGCGTAGGAAAAAAATTGCAAGATAAAGAGAAAAGGGATTTGGTGGAGAGAGAGACCTGGAGAGGGGTTGAAGGAGGGAAGGGTCGAAGTGGTCGTTCCAGCCACAATCGACGAGGAAGTTGAAGCCATCAATGGAGACCAAATACGAGAGAGGGTTCTCATTGTACACTCCACACAATGGCTTTACCTGCACTGATGTTCCCATGTTGCTGTCCCAACTTGTGCTTTGCTTCCTCACTCAAACCTATGGTTTATCAGAAAAAAGGGAGAGGGAAATCAAATGCAAGTGTTTTTCTCTCTCATAAAATAACATAACAGGCTAATCTCTAGTAACCAGAGAGGGTAAAAAAAAGTCATTGCAATATTATACGAATCAAGAAGGATTTTTTTTTTTTTTTTGTGAATGAAAGAAAAATTATATTATTTTAACAGTTGATTATATATAATTATTATTTTATATTATTATATATAATGAGAGTACTTATTAAAAAACAATCATAAGTTATGAATCGTAAAAGAGTTTTCCATATTCAAGTTAAAGTTTTCAAACTTTTTTAAAAAAATAAGCTAAAATTGAACAAAAACAGTTGAAACCAAGCGAAAAAAAAAGTTTTTTTCAGAGGTACTCTTATATTTAAAAAGTTTGTAGATTTTATTGTATGAAAAATTTGTTACAGTTTGTACTTTATAATAACTACTTTATTATAATGTTCACACACAAAAAAAAAACTACTTTATTATTACAAAGATTTTTCAAAAAGACTTTTAATTGCTTAATTATTTTTTAATTTCTGAATTTTAGAATAAATTTAGTTTTCACAGTTGGAGTACCTTATAAATGGATCGCATTTTTATACATAATTTAATTTTATGTATGGATCGTATTTTTATACATAATTTAATTTTATGTGTTTTTAATTTAAACAATTTAATATGTATTTTATTTCTCTAATCTAGCCCTTTTATTATGTTCACCGAAAATAACTACTTTATTATTACAAAGATTTTTCAAAAGAATTTTAATTGCTTAACTTCTCAAATTTGGAATAAATTAGTTTTTACAGTTGGAGTACCTTATATTGGATGCTTAAATGGGTTGTATTTTTTTACATAATTTATTTTTATAGATTTTTAATTTAAACAATTTAACAAGTTTTTATTTCTCTATTACAGCACCTTGAAAAAGTTATTTTAATGGATTTCACAAACAATCTACGTCTTTATATTTTATCAACAGTTTATTTATTTTTCAATGAAAAATAGTAAATGGCTAGTAACTACACTTCATTTACAACACCCATAACCATTTTAAAACATTTTGTTTTAACACTCCCATGTTGCTATTTGCACTTACATGAATTAATATTTTTAAAATTTCTAAAACTCCTATATTACCTTTTAACATAAAATTTTATATTGCATATTCTTTTCTTCCTTCCTTATTCTCTATCATTTTTCTAATATGATCAGTCATTGTACAACTTCCATAGAACCTAAGAACCGGTGGTACAATCTTCCAGCTATGTTTCAACCACCATTTATGATTTCTCTCGCCACAAACAATAGGTGTGTCTTAGTTGATATTTTTTCTATATTTTATTTGTTATTATAAATTAGTTTATATGAATTTTATTTTTTGTATGACTTCCAAATTAATTAAGCCAAAATTATTTTGACATATGTATCAAATCAACTTAATATTGATTTTTTTTTGGATCAATTGATCTAAAGCATATAAAAACATAAATTTCATGTCAATTAATCCTTAAATTATAATTAATACTTTTATTTTAATTAATTAATCTAAAATTTTATATTTTTATATGTTTCGGATCAACCAATACGAAATAAAAGGATATGTTTAGTACTTTTTTATTTAGGGTGAAAATAGTAATTGTGGATGTCCTAAAAGAAATTAGCCCAATTTAGTGTTGGGCCTTTGGGGTGGGTTTATTTTGGGTTTGAATTAAGCTCAAGGGTGTTGTTAATTACACCTTTTTTTGAGAATTAATTAATTTAGAGAAATAACATATTCCTTATATCTAGATTAGTCAATCGGAAAAAGAATTGATGCATATCATAGGAGTGCAATGAAATGAAAACAGTTGTTAATGGGAAGTAAGTCACATGACAGGCATCAAATTTCATTAATAGAGGTTTAAGGAAATAATAGGAAATATTTAAGCATAGAACTGAAACATAGAAAAAAGAAACTTATGATAAATGAGAGAATTTAACTGTATGATTGAATTTAGTAGTGTTGGATGCATCATTTATTAAAAATAATAAAGTGAAATTTAATAATAAACATATGATTAAATTTAGAATATAATTAGTATATATTGTCGGTGTAAAAATTAATACCCAATCACAACTCTTCATTCACGGTAAATTTGTTACTTTAGTTATTACTACTTTAAAAATTATATAAATAAAGAGTCGTAATTAGTATACCAATTAAACTCTTAAATTTAATCCCACATTATTTATTAATTTTTTTTATTACTTTTAATAAACAATACAATGTTATATTCCATTGATCTTATCGTAATTATTAAATTCTTACTTCGTACAATAATTTTGGCCTTTTTTAGTGGATTTATCCAATGTCACGTCATTCTCAAAATTTTTTAATTTTTGGTTCTAATGGTAAATTTAATTTAAAGGAGAAAGAGTGAATAAAAAATGTATTTTTCAGAGGAGAGTAGATATTGGAGGTTTACTTGAGGAGATTTGTTGGTATACTCTGTAAACTTGAGTGACTTGGCATAAACATTTTCAACCCTCTTTAACTAGAACCCCATAACATCACCTTCTTGTTTTTGCGGTGATCCCATTATTATTTCTTAACGAGTGTCAACTTTTAACATTTCAAACAAATTATTATTTCGCTAAGTTTAGGTACATTTTTCTTTAACAATCAAATTCTATAAAGATAAAAATATAAAAAAACTATTCATTTAAAAATATTTTTTAAGAAGCTAAGTGTAGATGTTTATAAATTATATTTTAAATAATACAAAATTATAGATAAACTAATTATGTTATTGAAAGAAATATTTAACAATTAAAAGATGTTGACAATTCCAACTTTGTGTTAACCTCAATTATTTATATATATTTATATATATATATATATATACTAACTTTATTAGCATGTTATTCCATTACGATTTCTTCTCAGTTCATACAATGTGTTAGGCCAAATAGCACAGAATGTTGTAACACAACTCTTTAAATATCACTTGCATACTAACAAAATAGTGATAAAAAATTATAAACCCAAACAATTCAAAACCACCATACTTCTCTTTCTTCTCTCCATCCAACATAGAAATTTATCTATACCAAAAACTCAAAGATATTAATGTTGTATGTAGACAAACATTAATCTTTGTCTCTTATGCAATACAATATAACATATAAACAATGATATATTGTTTAATTGATATTTTTTTTTAAATTATCTATGAAATAAAAGTTAAATATGATGTATTGTTAAATTAAAAAATTTTAGAAAAAGAATTATCTATGAAATAAAAGTTTGAGTTTTGAGAATTGATATTGGGTGAACACAAGTTAGGTTATGTTAAGTTTAAGTGAATCAAATGTTTAACCTAATCATAACACATGAATCGGGTTGGGTTGGATTTTTAGTTTATTTTTTCTTAAACTCTTCCTAGCTTTGTCTTGAATGATTTGGATTATGTTAGGTTAACTTGGTTACAAATTTAAAAAATATTTTTATAAATACAAAATGTTTAGAACTTTTTCGCTATCTTTTTTAGGATATTTTTTTTAAAAAATAGATTATATCATTATTATAACATAAAAATAAACAATAAATTGTACTTACAAATTACACATCAAAACTAAAACAAATTAAAATTAACATACAACTAAATATAAAAAAATAATAGCTAAAGAAATATTTGTCCAAAATAAAAGGAAACACAATTAGTCTAAGCTAATCAAGTCATACAAATAAACACAAACCGCATAATTTGTCTAAACTAACAACAAAACACATATATCAAGAGAAACACGTAATAAGAAAACAAATAATTTCAAAAAATTTTTTTGTAGGCCATAATTTCATATAATAATAATTTAATATTATCGTCAGTTGGATTGGATCTTGGGTAATTGGGTTCAACTTACTTAATCAATCACTCTCAACCCTTAGTGAATTAGGTTTGTTTGAGTTAGGTTGATTTTCACCTAGTCACAAGAAAAACTCAATCCAATTTGTTTGAATTTGATTGGGTCAGATTGAATTTTCGAGTCACACAATCAATGAACACACCTAGTATCGATAAATCATAGGAAAAGTATCAGTATCCTACGATATATTTCTCAAGACATTTATCTTTGATTAAATGTACAAAATTAATCATTTTAAAATATTTATACATAAAATTATTTTTAATATTTTACTTATTGTTTCTGACACTTTCAAGAAGAAAATTATTATTAGGAGATATTTATTATTTAAAAAAATATTATTAAAATAGAGAATTAGAGTTTATAAGATTGACATGTGTATATAGAACTATAAAAATAGGCATGAACCGCCAACCTGTGAACCTATAAAATGGGTCAGGTTGAACTAAAAAAAAAGTAACTCAAATAGAAGCGAGTCTTTTCAGTACAATTTATTTTATTTGACTATGTAAATGAACTTGAATTGATTATAAATATATAAATTTTAAAAATATATATTAATAATATATAATATATTGTTAAAATATGTATTGAATAAAAATATTATAGAATTATGTTTGATGTTATTTAATAATACATTTTTAACAAATAAAAGTTATGTTTTTCTAAAATACATCTAAAATTAAAATATACATTTAAAATGTATTTTGATGTTATTTTAGAATCATTTTGGATGTTATTTTGTGTTGATTTAGTGTGTTATTTTGAATTGGTTTTGACTTATATATTAAGATATATTTCACTTTGGATTTTAATTTTATTTAAAATGCACATTTTGGCCTAGTGCTTAATATAAAGTCAAACTAAGCTTAAAAATCTGCAATTCAAATGAAATATATGTCGAGCTAGTCTAATCAGTTTTGTTGTATAAGCTCGTCGGGCGGGCCAAATCGTCAGAATTACTAGCTCTAGATCTATACCTGAACCAATTTAGAACATTTTTATTTCAGTCATTATATATTTTTTATTTTATAATTTTGATTAATAATTTTATTTTTTGAGATGAAATTTAAGATAATAAGTTATCACAACTTGCTCTTCAAAATCTCATAATTAAAAATATGTCACTGTCAAATAGCCCTTTCTTTATTGAAAATTTATTTTTTAATTAATTAAAAGTTAGATTTTATTTATTTATTATAGATAAATATTAATTATTAATATATAAATGTAAAAGATTCTAACTCACAACTTTTTATTTAACCTATTAACACTGTGAAAAGCTTTTTACCCCACCTTACATGTATGAACTTGTAACATAATTTTTTTAGGTAACTATAAAAATATATAAAATGAAGAAATTCCCAATATAAACAATATATAAAATGGCACGTGAACTAAGCATAAGAAGAAGAAAAAGGAACGAACTAGCTGATTATAAAATAGTAATAGGACAGTAAAGGGAAGTAGCTAGAAGTGGCATACAGTAGCTAAATCATACATTACAGTTGTTTTAATTAGGAGAAAAAAGACAAAACCTTAGGAGTTGGGCATGGCAACATGTGCAGTTCTTTATCCAATCAATTAAAACTCACAATGGCTAAGGTATTCATAAAAAACATATAAAAAAAATCTAATAATAGTATGAAAGCATAGGTACCAAACAAAATAAAAAAGACAACAACTGTACAATACACAAAGCAGTCAAACAACTAAATAAAAGAAGTTGAAAAAGCACCTGTGTGTACAGACAGCAGTAATAATAATATTGGCTGTTAGCTATTGTTCAAACTTCCACTGATATCAAAGAGTTAGCAAATCTAGAGTGTTGTGAATTGTGAGATTTCTGAGATATGAGGGGAAATATTATTCTAAGCTATGAGGCTATTCTAAAATTAAAAAAAAAAATACTAATAATTTCTGAGATTTCTCTCAGAATATTATTTCAACAACAGGAAAATAAACACAAAGACAAGGTTCTAGACCACTTTGACCCATGGTGTCACAAAATTTAGAGAATAGTAGCTGTAAACAACTACGTCAATTTCATATTTTGAAATGTGGGCCTTGTAATACAGCGACTGGCCCCGATGTCTGTACTAGACCTATAGGGGTTTTCTTTCTGCACCATCAATTTTTGCTATTAGCACCTCTTAAATATTAATACCAAAACCACCCTCGGCTTCTTCTCTAAAATTAACTATCCCATCACAAACCCAGGACGCAGCATCAAACCAAACAAATGGACAGGAAACATACACTGCTATTCCTATCACATTTGTTCCCACCCACACAAAAATTTTACATCAAACAAGACAAATAGACATAGTTGTGTAGAACATCTACAATAATAAGATGTTCTTAAATCATAAATTAGGTACTTAAAAATTAAAGAGAAATACTTATAACATCCAACTTATATATGAAATTCGCATTAAAATAATAATTTTAAGGTTAATCACCCCATTTTGAAAACCTTCCCTCACATACTGTCATAAACATCTATCCTTTCTTAAAATATTGAGATAATTTTTTAAAACAAAATTATGAAATTACCGAATTCCAAAGTTGATAATAACGTAAATGTCGTGACCTTTAAATATTATCTCCTGTGGCGGGAACAACAAATGTCTGTCTTCCCTAGGCTTTCCTTTGGACCATAGAGACAATAATTGACTTGTCTTTTTATTTTTAATGTTCAGATTGAAACTGATTGGAAACCACTTATATCGGAATGGAAGAAAAAGAACTCAACTAACAATGCTTATTTTTACTACTTTAATATAAGATTTAGATGCCCTTTTGTTTTCCTCTTTAGATTTTTTTTTTGGGTACGTGAATGTTTCTTCTTCTTCTTAATTTGGATTATAGACGTAGGACAGTTAAAGTGACAGATTTTTTTGGCTAGTTTTGCTTTTGATTGTACAAAGGTATTTGGATAGACAAACTTATTTATGGGTTATTGAATTTTTCTTTTGTGGGGTTTCTTTGGAAAAACTTATTTTTTACTTTTTTTTTAATTATTTTTTATAAGTTAAATGTAAGTTTTTCTTAGGTTTCTCGATTCGAATCATGACCTTTCTCCACATGGAGATTTGCTTATTAGACAAATTTTATAGTTTTTTTTTAATTATTTTATAATAAAATTTAGGAAAATATGTTTTTTCACCTGATACTTCTCGTGACGAAATCATTCTTATTCTTATGATTAAGAACACCTTTTACTACTCTTGATTTTCATTATTTAATTAATAAAGTCTTTCCATAAAGAAAAGGAGAGACAAATATTACATATTCGATAAAACAAAATTTTTATTTTCATGTTAGTAAACCGTCATTTCATCAATAACACGTTAGCACTAATGCCACGCCATTAGGGACTAAGATGAAACTAACAGACAAGAAATAAAAAAAAAAAAAAAATATATATATATATATATATATATATATATATATATATATATATATATATATATATATATATATAACTTGTATAGAGTATAAAAATGAAAAGCAAAAAGTCACAAGGAATGCCGATGAAAAAAATAAAAAAATGAAAATTATATATAATACAAGAAAAAACATTGAAACAACTAAATATGTAAGTCAAGTTAAAATCTTAAATAATAATATTTTTATTTATTAATTATAATATTTATACATCTTGTAGGTTTTAATAGGAGTTAAAGATAATGTAAGATAGTTTATAACAACTTATGTACTCTTACTCAACCAGCTGACCTTGATCCTTAACTATATTGTTATCAAATATTAAACTCTTTTTGTTTAGTCAATATTTGAACAATAATTTTTTTAGGTAACGTTAGAATTTTTATTACATTATTTATGTTAACAATACATTATAAATTATATATTTAATAGTTTATAATTAATAAAATAAATTATATTGTTTTTAAGGCAAATAGAGTACTTATATAAATATAAAGAAGCGGCAAAACAAAGTTAAATGATCTTTAATGTTTTTATTAACTTTTAATTAAATTTATACATTATATTCAAAATTTTAAAATTTTTAATTTTTCTTTTACTCCTATTTTTTTTTATTCTTATAAGTTCTTCTTTTTATTTTTTTTTTCAATTTAATCCTTTGATATATTGATGATATGACAATATGTTAATGTACCATTTTGTTGATGTAACATATTATAACATGAGAAAAACAATTATACACTCTCAGTATAAAAATTTTTACATTAAAATTTAATCATAACTCTTTATATATGGTAAGTTGGTTGACTTTACCAATTACTATTTTAAAGTTATGTAAATGAAAGATTATGATTACGCGAGTGTAAAACTCTTTTATACTATCTCTATATAGGTGTTAAATGTCTTATAACATTATCATAATGTTATCTTTTTGTAACATAAGTATTGATATCATCATGTGTAGTATCGTGATGGCGTCACTACTAATATATTGAGTAAAATACTAAATAGGTCCCTGAATGTTTGGGATACTTGCAACTGAGTTCTTGAAAGAGTTTTTCATGCATCTAAATTCCCTTCCATATATGATGCTGTTAAGGGTTATCTTAGTTAGCCTTTAAATGGCACACTGACATGTCCCTGTACTTTAGTTAGTCGTCCATGTTAGTTCCACATCATGGAGATAAAAATGCAACTCGAGTGAATAATTTTGTGACAGTTTTTAGTCACAAAAAATATTAAAATTAAAAATAATATCTCTAAACATGAATGGAACCTAGAATAAATTTCTTACCCCCCCTTTGCCATTCTTCACTCCTCAATAACACATACTCCATTTCTTTTCCCAATGGACCCATGGCTGGATGACAATATCCAAAGTTTAAGTTTTGCCTTCATTGCCACCGTCGACATCAAGTGGAGCACTAGCTTCAACTCCAAAGCATGACCTTTACGAGGTCCTTCTCTACCCACCTCCCGGCCAAGCACAACCCATAGCTGCCTTCAACATTGGCGATTCAAATCTTAAGATTCCTTTCTTTTCTTTGGAGCATATAGCTGCCAACCATCCTTTTCTTCTTTCTTCGAATCACACCCTCGCTTCTCGATTTCTTCTTTTGTCGCCTGTGATTCAAGGAACACCACAAAGAGGAACAATCATTACTCCAACAGTCACAATTATTCCAAAGCTAACATCTTTCCACATGCCCAGAAACGAAAAACATCGAATTTCACTTAAAACCTTCAATTTGACTTTCAAACTTAAAAACCTAATCATGAGATTGAGGCATACCATCTAATTCTAGTTCCATCATGCATGTAGTAGTATCCACTCTGTTCTCACTCTCTTTCCCTGTTACCTCTCACAAATCACGTTTCCCCCCCCCCCCAAATCCCCAACTCCGTAGCAACCATTCATTCTCTGCATTTTCTTCATCACAACCATTCCCTGGTTCGTCTTCAATTCTATTTCCAAAACCTTAGGTCTTCTTCTCTCACTCTAATCTTTTTTCCCCAATTTGTTCTACTTATATTGTTGTCAATTTTGAAAAATCAAGTTGTTCTTTTTGTGCTGGTGAAGTTTTTGTTTTAAGATCTATACCTTAAAGTGTCTTTCTTTATTAAAAGTAAGAAGAATTTATGTACATACAAGGTTATTAAAATCGAGAGTTTATGTAAATTCGTGAGAGTTTAGTAAACTCGACTCGTAAACTCAACTCGTAAAATCGTAAGAGTTTACTTCATTACAAATATGACTATAAATCACATAATAATTGAAAGTTTTCAATACATAATAAATTCAAATCCACATAATAAATTTAAATTACTCCAAATAAGTAGAAATTAAAGTAGAAATACTTAAAATTTCAAAACTTTTTTAGAGATAAGAACAAATTATATTCAAAACACTTAAAATTAGAGTCAACATAGAAAAATATCACCTAAAAAGTTTGTTCACGAGTTTACTCTGATTTTACCGAGTTTACTCCGATTTTACGAGTTTACTCCGATTTTACCAAATTTACTACTTTTTCGATTTTACTGTGATTTAACTCGTTTGGGACTAGCAAACTCGTAAACTCATACGATTTTACGAGTTAACTCGCGATTTTGATAACTATGTGTACATATGATGAGTTTTACTTTACTGCTAGCTAAGGTTTTCTTTTGGGAATTGACTTTCTGGATTTGGTTGTAATTTGCAAATTTGGTTAAGTTTTGATGCAAAATTTGGAACTTTACTGTGTATTTGGCTCCAAAAACCCATTTAAGTTAATGGGTATGAAAGTTGTATCACAAAAGGAATTGTGTTCACTTGGTGGTGTTTTTCCATGTGATTCTGTAATTTAATTAACTCATAACATCTCTAGCAAAAAATAGGGTTTTTTTATCTTAACTCATTTTTTGGTGGAACCCACAATTTAAAAACCAATTCCATTTTTTATCCATTTTTTATGACTTAGAATAATTTTGATGGACCCCACAATGTTTGTTCTGAGTTGAGGAGAGAGACAATAAAAATTATTATTTGTTGAATAATGAGTTGATTATACTTGTTCTTGTAGAAGAACAAGACATCTGCTTGGAGATCAACTCTTTTTCTCCAATGGTTGATTTTGCCAAGATTAGATTTTGACTTCAAGATCAACCTTCAATAACACCTACTGAAGATGCTCTCAGATGATGAATTTTGTCTTGTCAATTTGCTTCTATAGTTTGTAGTTTTTTTATGTAATATATATTGGTTTTTACTAAAAAAAAATGATTCCATTAGAATGTATTTTATTACTTTTTTAATGTATATTGTTGTTGTGGAATGAAAAAAAATCATGGAATCAATATTTGTTTTTAATTAAAAAAATATGGTTTTTAATGAAAAATTAATTTAATTAGAATGTATTTTGTTACTTTTTTTAATTAGAAATATTATTTTTAATTTTATTATTTTTAGTAGGCAAAAACTGCCACAAAGAAATATTCATAAAACCACCACAAATGATTTACTCGACGTCCATTTTCATATTTATGATGTGAAACTGACTTGAACATCAACTAAAGTATAAACACTTGCCAACGTGACATTTAAAGGTTGATTGAGTTAACTATTGATAGTGTCATGGATGGAAAGACTTCACTGCATGTGTTTTTAAACATTAAGGACCCAGATGCATAAAAAAATCTTCAAAAACCCAATTGTCAATGCCCCAAACATTTAGAGACCCGTGGGATATTTCACTCCTAATATTTTATATAACAAAGCTTAATAGAACGAGATAAATTAGAGTAAAAAAAGAAAAAAAGAAAAAAAAATATAAAAGAGTAAAAAATATGTAATGAGAATATAAAGATGAAAAGAAGATATAAAGTTAAATTAAAACATAAAAAACAGAATTATTTCTTCGATCTTATGTAAAATTAGATGATAGCTTTAATATAATAATCACATGATACCCACAAGAGTGTAAGACAAATGAGCGATGACAAAGTCAGCGGTCCTCCTACTCTTGATTAATATTGTCATAAGGAAGAAGCAAAATCCAACACATATACCTACTATTATTATTATAGAGACGTATGTAATTGCCTTTGTCCACTTATAATTAATTTTTACTTCTTCCTTCCATGGTTCTGAACTAATAATTCCATGTTGTTTAGTATAGTTTTTATTTTGTAAATATTTTAAAATATTAAAATTTCATGTGAGCATAATTTTAAATCTATTATTTTTTCATTCTTTATGTTATAAACGATACGTTTTATGGTAAATTAAAATTTGCATACTCTGCAACTACATGAAACCAATACTCTAGCTCATTAATATCTATAATAAAAGATTTGAGTTGTTTATATGAATTTTACATTTAAATATTATTGTTGCTATTATATAATTTTTCAATAACCCCTTCCGACGACACATATAATTTACTTTATTTTTGTAATTCATTTTCTGTAGCATAATTAGTAAATAATCTTATTCATTAAAAACATAGTTAAAGGTTCAATAAATTTTTCATGGGAATGGAGGAAGACAATCTTTAAATGAAAAATATATTTTAAAAAAGCAAGAATTGAGATGGTTTTGCAAACTTATATTTATAAAGTAAATTTGAATATAGAATTATCAAAATATGGTCTGGCCTAACGAGCCATGCCAAAAGTTCGATTATTTTTTTTCTAATTCAACAAAATCCGATGGTCTGTTGAACTTGCCCAAATAATTTTTTTAATAGATTTATATAAATTTAAAAAAACAAAAATTTAAATAATACTATTTCTAAATAGATTCGATTTTGTATCGATCTAAGTTTCTTAAATTCCACATATTAGTTTGACTCATTTAAACTTAATTCTATATGAATTTAAATTTTTAATTCCGCTCCACTGATTTTAATGTGTAACTCATTTTGTGATATTTAAATTCGTGGATCTCACCTAATAGTATACTATTGCCAAGCCTCAAAATACGGTGTCTATATATATATATAATAATATACATGTGATTGGAAAGGCAAAGGAGGTGCAAACCAATTAAAGTTCTTGTTTCTCTCTCTTTTCTCTCTCTGCCTCTCTGAAGTTCCATTTGTAAATTTGTGACAGACAAGGATGGAAGAAACTCTACTAATTAAAAAAGAAGAACAAGAGAGAGTTACATGGGATGTTTTCAGTAAAGAAATGAGAAGGATCTGCAACATAGCAGCTCCTATGGTGGTCGTGGTTTGTTCCCAATTTTTGTTGCAAGTTGTGTCAACTATGATAGTTGGTCACCTCGGTGAACTCTATCTCTCTAGCGCCGCCTTAGCCATTTCCCTCTCTGGGGTCACTGGTTTCAGTCTTCTCGTAAGTTCCTATTTTCATTACCTCACTGTTTCTTCATTCTTCTCTACTTTTAAGTTTTAACAATCTTTACCACACACTACTTCTTCAAACACATTGCCATTAAAAACAAATAAATATGATATCTAACTCACATATGGGTATTTCTCTTTCCAATTTCTAACTCCCCTTAAGATGTGATCCTTCCGCATTGTAAACTTCTAGGAAGCATATAGTTAATAATAGTCTCTAATACCAATTGTTAGGTCCAACCTGAGGGGTTAAACATGGGAGAGGGGTATAACGATGGGATACGAGCCTATATAAATAAATATGACATCATCTTCAATCCAAAACTTTAAAGCATTAAGTTATATATCTTTTTTACTTATATATTACTCAACTTCCTAATTTCTAACAAATGGGAGACTTCAACTCAAACTTATACTCCAACAGTAATACAGATTTTTTTTTTTTTTCATAAATTGATTTTGAAGTAGTTATCTATTAATGAATCATGACTTTGCTATTTTTTGTTTTGTTTTGTATGTGGTGAAACAAAACACAGATCAACAAGTTTATTTTTTACAGATCAACAGCTAGCTAATCTAAGTATGCAGGCTAGCTGTGCATGTAAATCTAACTAATTGTGTAGACATTTGTTAGGTTTCTTAAAGGTGTGGATGAGATTGAACCCCGTGTCATGTATTTTCTGATCTCTGCAATTTTATTTGCATATCAGTGAAAGCATAACATGGAGCACTTTACGGATTGGATGGGATCTGTTTGTAACACAGTATTCATCATCTTTTCCAATCTGATCAGTTGAATTGAATTGAATTGGTTCCAAGTAGTTTGATTATAAACAGAGGTGTGAAAAAATTTTAAAACCGACTCATCTGTATTTTAATGGATGTGTTTACTGTCCAAGTCTATTTTTAAAATTTCACATTCAGTTAATTAGATATTTATTTGAATTTTTAAATTTGAAATTTTAACTATTAATTTAAACCATAACAAAATTTTAAAATTTTAAAAATAAAGATGTAAAAATTTATTAAGAATTACTACTTAAAATATCATATATTTTTTTGAAAGAATAAACGCTCATTAATCTTTAGTTATAAAAAACATAAAAAAAACAAAGATGTAACTTTATTATTTACACAACATCACGTAAAATATTATATTTTATGAAATATTTAATTTATTCATATTTTGTTAGTAACCGTCTTTGTTTTTTTTTATATATTTATATAATAGTTGAACTTTTATTTTTAAAAGATGTGAATATTCTTACAAAAATATGGGAGATACACTAAATGACTGAAAAAAATTATTTGAGATTCACCTTATTTTTTTTAGCACATAGGTGTAAAGACACGCTAAAAAAAAAATTATATCTTTGAGTTTTTCATTCCTTTGTGGAATGTATAACCACATTGTGGTTGAATTCATGATATATTTAATCTTCTATGTGTTTTCTCACTTCTATGAATATATCCATACAATTGTGATAAAGTTAAAATAACAACTATGAATTTTAATTTTATTTTTGTTAAACTTTTAGTTGTTATTGATATGATAAATTGTGTGATATTAACTAAATCTAATTTTAATTGTGATAATAATAAAAAAAAAGATATCTTAATTAAATTTTGTTGAAAAAATCATATTTAAAACAAAATTCAATTTTAATTACAAAACAGTAATAAAATCGATTTTCAATCATATTCAAAAAGATCAAATTCAAATCCATATCTATTTAACTTGATTTAGATCGGGATGAATTGAATTTTTAAAAATTTAATCAATATGTAACTTTTTTTTTAGTTTAATTAGTATATTGTAAGTATAAAATTTTTTTATATTATTAGTGCATATTAATTAATTTTTTTTTATAGATAAATGTTTAGTAATTGTTAGTTGTTATTTTTGTTAATGAAGAAATTTGAACCACAATTTTTTCCTTCCTATATCTTTGCATATGTAATTTGTCATACACTAATTTTATAACTCCAATTAATGTATAAAAAAATATTTAAATTATTTCATTTAAAAAAAAATTCTAGGCATATGTGAATAAAACATTTAACACAAATTAAATTTTAAAATAATAAATTAGAGTAAAAGTAAAATTAAAAAGTCTAAAACTAATCTTTATGCTTTCTTTCTTAACTTAATGCTAACATGTAAATAGTAATATATTAAGTGAAAGCAGAAGAGTGTAGGATAGGATTATTTTATTTGGGTTTTATTTTCATTTTATTTTTTAATGTAAATATAAATCTATAAACTGATAAAAAAAGAAGATAATATTTAATCTGGTTATAAAAAGTAAGTTCAATCCAAACTAATGGGATTAGTTTGGACGAGTGGATCCATATAATTAATTTGATTTATGAACATTCTGAACAAAGCCACCAGACTTTTTTTTATAGAACCCGATCATACCTTATTCATCCAAACGACAAACTTCTAACAAAATAAAAATTGAAAAGCTAGAATCCTGACTCTAATAGCACGACTTCCTTATAAAAAAAAGAAGGAAAAAACAAAGTGGTGCTCTAAAAAGTCGACTTTTTCGTTAAGAAGACGTATTTCAGATTATGACTTATCCATTTTTTTTTTTTATAAAAACTACCATTTTCATAAATGATAAAAAAATACACGAATTATATATATAAAAAATCCTATATAAGGATTTATTAAAAAGAAAAATCACTTACTTACCTGTCTGTATGACACATAGAAAAAAACACGGCATTTAATTGAGAATACAAAATAAAAATAAAGAATATTTACATTTTGAAAGTAAAAACACAGCTATAGCCACCGTTGTTGATTTATCGCGGGACGAGATAGTGACCCCTGATCTGAGCTGTACTTTTTCAATAGCCACTGCACTCAACTTTATTTTTCATCCACAACAATCTAAGATAACAGTGTATATTTTAATCATTATTAAAAATTAATTTGGTATAAATTCAAATATATTTATTATAGAAGAGAGTAATTATATTAAAAAAACATTAAATATAATTTTTTATATTAATTTATTTTTATTTTTAATCTTCTATTTTTTAATTCTATTTTCTTTTATTTTTACTATCTTCACTGCTACCACGCTTCTGCTTGCACCATCACCGCCGTTAGCTATTAAAAATTATTTTACAAAATTGTATTTCTATTTTTGTAAGCATTTCTTAATTCTTATTATTGTTATCTTCTGTTCCTGTCCTTTCTGTCTGACACCATACCGGAGTATCCGATTATCATTGACTGCACCAATATCACGTGTCAGCGTGACACTGTAGCAGCACGAGAAAATGTGGTCTTTGCTTTAGTTTTCTGTTTTCCATTGCATATACATAAAGTTGTTCACCTTTTTCAACACATTCATGCACTTTAACCTTATACTATATATGCATTACAGATCAGTACCTAGACAAATATTTCAGATAGATTCTTAAACTTGTTCACCTTTACTTAGTTAATGAATTTTTTCCTTCTTGCATTTTCACAAAAAAATAAATAAATCATATTCAATAAAAATCAAAATAAGATTGTTTAATCTACCTTGTGCGTATCAAATAAGATTTTAACAAATTGGACAGTAGCAAGAATAGTCAATATTATTTTATAGATTGTATATGTATTTGGAGAACAATTAAAGGTGTTCACATAATTAACTCTATATTTGATTCAATTGTTGGAGTTTGAATCATAGATAATGTAACTCTTGCTTTGACTTTTTTTTTTTTTTCCATAATTATGTTAAGCTATTTATAAATGAAAGAAATTATATATCATATTCTTCGCTTCAGTTAAATTGTTTACTTAATTATATCTACTGTTGGTCAAATTAGAAAATGCAACATTGACATTATGGGAAGAGTATATGATATCTTTTCTAACTTGAGACATATTAATACTTTTTTTTAATCAATTAAATAGTAGATTTTATTCAAGTTATTTTCTAATAAATTAAAATAATTTTTATTTATTTATTTATTTATAAATAAGTAAATATGTATATAATTTATAGTAAAATAATTTTATTTTAAAGACTTATTTACAAAACTTATTTTAAATAATTTTATAAAATTGTTTTATTATAAATCATAGACATATTTACTTATTTATAATAAAAATTATTTTAATTTATTAAAAAATGACTGAATAAAATCTACAATTTAATTGATTGAAAAGAAAGAAATATTATATCTACTAAAATTAGGAAAAAATTAGGAAATGCAACATACATAATGATGCCTAATTACATAAATAAAAACGTTCTTTGATATCCTCTGCAAATTGAGTTCTGACAATGGTAAATCTAAGTTAAAAAGTTTTAAACCAACCTTGAATTGCTATAAATATTAAACTCTATTACATCATAAGTATCAGACTCTATTACCGAATGCTTGCATTTAGTAATTAGTTTATCTTCTTTATAAACTATTTCAAGCATGATATCCTGCAAAAATTGTCTTGATTTTCTTTCCTTGTAACTAAGTGCATTGATAATTTGCATATGTGGTTGATAGATGGGAATGGCCAGTGGACTTGAAACAATTTGTGGTCAGGCTTATGGAGCTCAACAATATCAAAGAATTGGAATGCAAGCATACACTGCTATATTCTCTCTCATACTCGTTTGTATTCCTGTGTCTCTACTTTGGATCAACATGGAACACATACTAGTTTTCATAGGCCAGGACCCTCTAATTTCACATGAAGCAGGGAAATTCATAGTTTGGATGGTTCCAGCACTTTTTGCATATGCAATTTTACAGTCGTTAGTCCGATATTTCCAAATACAAAGTTTACTTCTTCCCATGTTGGCAAGTTCTTGTGTCACACTCATTATTCATGTACCCCTTTGTTGGACTTTGGTATTCAAGACAAGACTGAGTAATGTTGGTGGTGCATTGGCAGTCAGCATTTCAATGTGGTCAAATGTGACTTTTCTTGGATTATACATGAGATACTCTTCCGCATGTGCAAAAACCCGCGCACCCATTTCTCTAGAGTTGTTCAAAGGAACGTGGCAGTTCTTTCGCTATGCTATCCCTTCAGCAGTAATGGTTTGGTGATTAATCTTCTTGTTCAACTTTTCTTTAACACCTAACTTATATGTGTTGTTTTTCCAAAATTAAAAATTTTATATTCATGTTGATGAATGTAGCCTTGAATGGTGGTCATATGAGCTACTTGTATTGCTGTCAGGACTGTTAGCAAATCCACAACTTGAAACTTCAGTTTTATCCGTTTGGTATGTATGCTACATTATTTTGGTTTTCTTTATAACCCATATACAACTTTTTGGTCCCCTTTTAAACTGCAGCTTATGATCTATAATTTCATTTTGCTACCAATTTATTTCTACGATTTTATAAATGGATGTGATTGAACTATTTTTTTCATTGTTCTACAGTCTAAACACCATTTCAACTCTTTATATGATACCCTTTGGAATTGGCGCTGCAGCAAGGTAACATAATAAACTTACTCACTTTCTACATAGTTTACATGTTACACACACTATATATAGCTACCTTAACCATATGTGTCTAAAGTCTAAACTAATTATCTTTTCTCCTCTCTGATTATATAGCACAAGGGTTGCAAATGAATTAGGAGCTGGGAATTCATATGATGCCCGTGTTGCTGTGTTAGCAGCAATGTCTCTTGCAGTGATGGAGACAACTGTAGTAAGCACAACACTCTTTGCCTGCCGCAATGTTTATGGCTATGTTTTTAGCAATGAGAAGGAAGTTGTTGATTATGTCACTGTGATGGCCCCTCTGGTATGTATATCTGTCATACTAGACAGCATACAAGGAGTTCTCACAGGTAATCTTTTCCTTCTTGTCTGTATGTCCTTAAGTAACTTTATATATATAGAAGATAAATTTTTCAGTTTGGTTAACAATTATTTGGTTCAGGGATTGCTAGAGGTTGTGGATGGCAACATTTAGGGGTTTTTGTCAATCTAGGGGCCTTCTACCTATGTGGAATTCCAATGGCTGTATTACTAGGATTTGTGGTGCGACTTGGAGGAAAAGGACTTTGGATTGGTATACAATGCGGTGCTTTTGTTCAAACTGTTTTACTTTCTACCATAACTGGTTGCATAAATTGGAAAAAACAGGTACAACTCTGTCTTAAAAACTCCATAAACTTCAACTTTGGTTAAGTATATGATTTAGTTACTCTTTAAAAAGTATTCACTAATTTTATTCTTGATTTTAAAACTATGTTATGCGTGTATTTTCTTCACAAAATTTTTTTTATTTTGCTTCATGAAAATAATTGAGTTCGTCTTCTGGCGGTTGTTTTTATTTTGCTATGATAAAACTTAATGCTTTGTTAAGGTAGTATATATATATCCCTTAAGATTTAACATTTTGCTTCAATTGCAGGCGATAAAAGCAAAAACGAGGTTATTTGATGGTCAATTGTCTGCAAACAATGTATTGGTATAACAAGCCCTTAATCAAAGGCCAACTTTCTAAAAATGGGAATTGTTCTCCATGAGTCCCTTCTCTGCATGATTGGAAGCAATGAGTTTTGATTTTTTGAAGTGGTTCCATTTATGAGCTTATACCTCCATGCGTCTGATGAAGAATGAATGATCATAAGTTGTAACATTTTCTGTGATGATAATAGGATAAAAACGTTTGGCAATATATTTGCTATACTAGCACTGTGCTGCTTGGACTGCAAAATTTCATTTAATCTGAGCTATTCAAAGTTTTGTTGAATTAATTGTGGGTCCTTAATTGGTAATTTCCATCTTAACCATTAAAATAGAATTAAGTTATTGTAATGTTGCATGCTTTAATCTTTTGGCTATACTTTGTTTTGAACAATTAATCTTTATCTCAACTTGAGTGGCTATCTTAATGACTTTTTTTTTAGTTTATAAAAAAAGTTATTTTGAACTTCAAAGACAGTTTTCTGTTTCTGACATTAAACGTTTTCTTGTATTTAAAAATAAGTGTAGCATTTTTAATGTAATGTTAATTAGCCTCGTTTTTTTTTTAAAAAAAAAATTAAATTTTTTACTTATATCTTTAATAAATATTACTTTAATTTAAAATTTAATGTAAATATTATTTTAATTAAAAACATAAAATTATTATTCTCTTTATCTATTTATTATTTTTTATGTAAAACAACTTAAAATTAAATTTATTTTAAAAATTAAATTTATTTAGACAATGAAATAATAAGTATGTAAATGAATTTTATATTGACACATGACATATAATTTGGAAATTAGGAAAATTCATATATATTGTTTATTAAATAAATATTTTTCTATTTCAAGTGGTGATATTTAAAGGAGTTTAATTTAAAAAAAAAAACTATATCTTTAAAGTAAATCCTCAAAATAGGGACCAAAATTTGTTGTTTGCTCTCTGTGTCCCCTACCTTGTCTCTACAATCAAATAATGTCATCACTCTTCTAACATCCCGAAATTTACAAACATAGTTTAATTATGTTATCTTTTTTCTTGTTTCTCCCTCTTGTTCTTATGCAAGTACACATTAGTCCTCACTAGTTTGTGGCAACTCCTTTTTATTCTTGCATGGGTAATATTATGTTAACACATGAGTTTCGATTGGACGACAAAAATATAATTTGAATATTAAAGGAGTCACTATTAATATTTATTATGAAAAATATTAGAAAAACTTAAAAAAAATTATATGTAAAAACTAGATATTGAATTTGAGAGTAGATTACATATGTGATAGATATTTAAAAATTTTAAAAAATTATTATTGAGAAATTTATTATTTGTTAAAAGATTATTATTATTTCAACTAGTTTCTTTTTTTTATGTTTTTGGGCTCGATAGGAATGAACTCCTGCTTTTACATATCTCTAGGTGCAATGGAGAATCAAAGTTTATACAGTTCTTTATGAGAATATTTTTAATTTTATTTTTTAATTTTTTAATATTCTTCGATTTATTTTGAAATATTCTTATCGCGACCAAATTAGAAGTGCATCAAAAGTGGTCACGATATTTTTTTATTATTTAATGTGACTGTCCAATTAAAAGTGCATCTAAATTGACAATTATTAAATATTGATAACTTTTATAGTGAGTAAACCAAATGTGCATTCAGAGTACTTAGTGACTAAAGCTTTGGTGTTTCATAATTTATATTTTAAAAATTAATTTTATAAGAGTTCACAATAATCAAGCCAAAAGTGCATCAAAAGTGATTGTGATAAACCTTTTTTATAATTTACCATAGTCAAATTAAAAGTGCATCCAGAATTTTATTTTTGGTGAGTGAGAAGTGCATCCAAGATGACTATTATTAAACTTCTTCTTTTAAATTAAATAATTTAAACGATATAACTATAATTATGACAAGCAAGATTTTATAAAAGAAACAAATTAGAAGTACATCTAAAGTGGTTATTTTAACTTTTAGTTTTTGTAATTGTTAAATTAGAAATGCATCTAAAATAACCATTATTAAAACTTTTTTAATTTGAATTTAAATAATTTGGATGACATAATAATAATTATAATAGCTAAAATTTTTTAACATATCAAAATTAGAAAAGCATATAAAATGGTTTTTTTTAAATTCATTTTTTAATTATTATTATTTTTGTTGTTGTTGTTTTAATCGTTATTTTATTACTTGCTATTTCATATTATCTTAACTAGATAAAAATAAAGTATTTAATAAAAAGAAAAGGAGAAAATAGATAAAATGAAAAAAATACTTATTATTCACACTCACATATTTGCGAAGTGTACCCCCATGAAAGAGAGTGTATCTAGCAAGATTGTTGGTGTAAATAGAAAACCTCTAGAAATTAACATTTTGGGCCTTAAAGAAAAATGGGATGCGCTTAGAGAAAATAAGGCTTTAAATAGCAAACAAACAACCATTGACTATTAGGGTTAGGGTGTATTTAGCAAAAATAGGGGTGCAAACATTAAACACATGCCTATAAGGATTTGGGTCAAGGGTGTGTTTTTCGAAAATGAAGGTGCAAATGATTTTGGTCTAAAGGTGTGTTTAGTAAAAGTAGGGGTACTAATAGAAATATAAAAAAAGGGACAGAAGGACACAAAAGTGCATGCCTCCCGACATCTTAAAAGACAAAAGGTATTCAAATCCCTAAAATAAAAGCAACACAAGAACGTGGAGAAAAAAGGAAATGGAGAATGGAGGGCATCTTCGCATCAAAGCCACTTTTGTCTTCAGCGATTATCTCTGGTGCCACTTTTACTACCAAAAATCGCATTTAATTCGTGGCAACTCTTTTCTATTTTTGCATGCATAATAATCCTTTTCAGTGTGACTGCTTACATGGCAGTGCCGCAACGACACAATCGTGATTCTTGAATTACAGTTAAAGCCTTCAATTTTTTTCTCTAATTCAAAAGGAAAATTGAATTGGTTTGCAGAAAGATTGGATCAGTTCTTTGTTTCATACGTTCATTAATTCTTCAATTCATTCATTCTTTTTTGAGTCAAATTTTTTAACTGTTCAGCTTCCTTTGTCGACACATTTCTTGTTAGTTCCTTTCTATATTGGTATTTGGCTGCATTTAATTGTATTCTCCTGTTCAAAGCATTTTTGTTTCTACTATAAGTAATTCCTCATGAACCAAAGTCTTGATCAATATTGTTTTTATGAATACATGAGTGTGCCTTTGCCTTGATTAGTTATTGTTTTACTATAATTAGATAATTTTTTAAGGCTTCATTATGGTATGTCTTTTTTAAGTTTATTTTTCCTTCTCTATATGCCATTAACATTGAGTTATAATATAGTTTAGTTTTATTTAATTTGACCCTTGTTTATTTAATTTGAAGGAAACACCAACAATGAACTATAGCTGTGGTGGTTTTGCTTTTGAATGAATGTAAAAAGGTATTGGACTCATGATTCATGAAAGGTTACAAGTATTTAAATGCACAAATTGATTAATGGGTTCTTAAATTTTTTCTTCGTCCTTGGATTATAAACATAGGACAATTAAAATGACAATTTTTTTTGGCTAGTTTTACTTTTGAATGTACAAAGGTATTGAATTCATGATACGTTATAAGTATTTAAATAAACAAACTTATTCATGGATTCTTAAATTTTTTTATTGTGAGGTTCCTATAGAAAAATTGGTTCTTAATGTATTTTTAATTGTCTAACACTTAGTATATTAATGACTAAAATTTGTCTATAAAAAAATTATTTTTAATTAAATTTATTTTAGTTACTTAGTGGTGATGTGTCATTCTATTTATTAATACTTAATTAATTAAATTTTTTATGATTTTTATTACATTTTGAGGGGCTAAAAATCACTATAAATTAACAAAAATTACTCCTTGAACCCACTCTTGCCTAGCCCACATGACCCCAACCTCATATACTTTCCTTGGGGTTTTTATTTAACACCTGATTTTTTATTTTACACCTACCAGTGAAAAATATACGATTTTGTAGGCGGTGCACTGTCAAAGAAGAAAAATAATTTACAAATTTTTTTTAGTCATAAATATTACTCATAAATGTTATCAGAGTAACATAAATTAAATGTTATTATTCTTAATTTAATTATAACAAAAAATTAAATTACTCATAAATATTTTTAGTCTCAAATTAATTGTAACAGAAAAAAAAATAATAATTAGAGTAATTAACTTAGTATAATTATAATAATAATAATAATTAGAGTAATTAGAAGTTAGAGTAATTAACATCCTCATGTAATTAGAGTCATTTCCAAAAAAAGTTAAGAGAAGGTTTCGTAATAAATTTTATAGTTGATTTATTTTTATATTTTATTTATTTTTATATTTTATCATATAAATTTTTAATAAAATTTTAAAAAATTATATCACAAATAAATTATATTATGAAAATATAAAATTTTATAAATATAATCTAAATATTATATATAAAATTTATAATTAAAATAATAAAATATGAAATTTATAAATATAAAAGTTTATTAGGAGAAGGTTTTCTGTAATAAACTTTTATATTTTATTTATTTTATATGTTAAAATATAAAATTTTAATAAAATTTTATAAAGATAATGTAAATAGTTAAATAAATTTTTTAATTAATTTTTTAATTAATTTTTTTCTTTATTCAAAAGCTTATTTCATAAAATAAATTATTTTATTTTAAAATATGAGTGAATAAGATTAATTGATTAGAGTAAATATTATAAAAGAAAATTAATTTATTACAATAATAAATGTTAGAATAGATAATTAAGTTAAATAGATAGGTTTGAAATAAAAATCCCATTCTCTCTTGTCCCACAACACCCAACCTCCCGGTGCCGCTCACTTCCTCTCATGCCTGTCTGCTGCAAATCCAAACCGTTTAAAATATTCCTTTTGCTCATGTGATTGATTATCTCTTCCATTGTCTTATCACAGTTTCTATTGAGCTCAACAATCGTCGAATTAGTCATGATTCCGTGAGTTAGTCACGATAATTGTACTAACAAATTTATTATTCTCCTAAATTAAAATTCCTACATTTTATTATCTATACTGTTTAAATTTGTTGAGATCAATAAAATAATAAAAACCAATTCACAGCACCATAATTATTCAAAATATTTTTATACGATATTTAACTATAAATTATTATCTAAATATTGAAAGCAAATTATAATGGATCAAGAGAATAACGTGTGAAAATTATAAATTGTTTTAACAAGCATGAAGAATATGTAAGATAATTTTTTAGTTGGTATTGAAGCAACTATATTTGTTCCAAACTGTGGTCGAATACTACAATGTACAACTTAAGATAAAGGAATAAGTAACAAGGATTATTACCATTAAGAGAGGCAAATGATGTCGATTCTGGGATATCCATCCTTTTAAAATCCAAACTGCTTAAAATTTTGTATTGATTATTACCATTATCAATTAGAACTTTCCTTCTTTTTTTTGTGTAGTTCTGCTGTACTTTAAATAGCAACCTATATATAACTTGTACAAATTCATATAGTAAATGCAGAATTCATTCTGTTTTTGCTAATAGATTTCATTATCACTGAATTCTTTTTTCCATTTCATAATATGTCTGGTAACAGCAAGTTCCTGAAGATATTGAGAGAGTGATGGTTGGTCTAGAAGCAGAAAAGCACCCTTTCCTACAAATTAACAAAAATGATCCTTAACTCTTGAAGCAGAAGGATCCACTGCAGGAGAATAATAAAAAAAAAAAGAATATCGTATTTTTTTAACCTATAGGTGAGAATTGAAGCTTAAATAAAAAAAAAATAAATTAAAACATCTATTGTATTTAAATCTACTCTTACAACTGCACCATCTTAAATATGACTTTAGATATCTTTATCTCTAAAACCATCTTCTTCTACATCAGTATGGATAGTATTCTGACATTAATTATGGTGGAGTCCACTCATAAATCAAATCAAGAAGGCAAGAGCAATGATCAATAGAGTCCCTGGCCTATGTTCAATGGTCCAACTTAAATGGCATATCCATAAAATGGCTCACATGGACAAAAGCCTCTACCACCAATAATAGTCTCCTATGAGAATCATCACCACATCACTATTTAGTACTGCTTTGATACTACCTACGGAATGAGAAATGACGGAGGGTGGACGGTGGTAAGGAGAAGAAAGGACGTTAGACAGGGGAGTGGCAAGGGAGGAAGACAATCATTTCCAGAGGAAGGGAAAGGAATGAGGCAAATAACAACAGTTTTTTTCACTCACTTTCCTGAGGAGTATAAGGAAAAGGAAATGTGGGAGATTTTTGGGAAATATGCTAGATACAAGATGTGGTCATACCAAACAAAAGAAACAGGAGGGGGCAGAGGTTCGGTTTTGCTAGATTTAGTGAGGTACACGATGTGAAAATGCTGGTGGTGAAACTGGACAATATTTTCATTGGAAAAGAAAAGTTGTGGGTTAATATCCCACGTTATGAACAGTGGGTTGAGCAGAGTAATAAGAGGATACATAGGTGGAAGAGGCAACTAGTGAAAAATGATCACCGTATGGACGATAGGAGGAAGGTACAACAAATAGCAAATAATGAAAGCATAAGGAAATCATATGCATCAGTAGTACGTAATCCTGGGGGACTCAAGTTTATGAATGATCGACAGGAGGTAGGAGAGACTGAAACAGTAGAAGTACAGATGGTGTACAAAGCCCTGGAGGAGGAGGTCATCCGACTCCAACGGGCATATGTGGGAGAAGTTCGAAGCAAAGGGAGTGCAGGACTCAACTCTTCCTAATGGCTCATGGAATATACAGGGTTCGAGCAACTCCAATGAGGGCAAACAAGGTACTGCTGGAACCGGAACATGGAGAGACATTCTAGGAGATTATAAAAGGAAAACAAGAGTGGTTAGAACAATGGTTTATCGAGATACAAAAGTGGGAGCCTGGAGCTGTGGACACAGAAAGGAGGGTCAAGGTGAACTACTATGGTATTCCTCTACATGTTTGGGGGGAAAATTTCTTCTATAATATAGCCGCACCATTCGGGGAGTTGTTGTATGTGGAGGCAGCTACATTAAGAAAGGAGAGGTATGATGTTGCACAAATGGTGATATCTAGGAAGGATATGAAACTGATAAACGCGGTTATTCGAGTGAAGATTGACGAGCGGATGTTCCACATCAGAATGGTGGAGGTGGAAGACGTGAATGAACCAAAGCTAGGTCAAGATAACAAAACTAGTTATGGTTCTGAAATAAGTTCTTGTCAGGGGGAGGAAGATTTCGACGAATCGGTGGAGGCGGAGAAAAGGCTGGATGAGTTGAAAGAGGAGATGTTTGGGAAAGGAAACTTTAAGGTGAACGGAGAGGCTAACGGAGGAAGCGATAGCCTTGGAGGTTGAGTACTCCGGCAAGGCGGAGAAACGGTGGTTAACGAAACAGAAGGGCTTAACTCCGGGCTGAGGGAATCAAAGGTACGGATGCTGGAAATAGGTATAGGGGAAGGCTACCGAAGAAAGGCTATTGAGCAGAAGTGTCAGGAAGGGCAGGTAAGGGAAAGGGAACAGGATGAGCCAATGTCAACCAAGGCGGTGGAGGTTCAGCTTTTTCGACTAGGGGCATGGCATGAAGACGAATGGAAGCAGGTAGCAGCTGGGAAGAAAAACTGTAACGGTAGGTCAACAATGGAGGAAGGAGGAAAGCCTTATTTGATGGAGCGTGGCAGAGAGAGTGAAGATGTGCAGGTGGGAGAAAATGAAATAGGAAGCGGTCTTCAAGGACCGAGGTCTGTTGTATGGGGCTCAAGGTCAAAATGTGAAACGATGGATGGAGTTGATGACGGATGGGCTACGATCTCGAGAATAACCACAACTGCCAAGGGTCAAAAGGGTTCGATTGGAATTCAATTAATATGGGCCAGATCAATGCGTTACGGGCCCAACCACAAGACGAAAATGAAGTACCTGTAGAACAGGCCCAATATGCAGGTGTGGATTGGGCTGAACAGACGAATTCAGATGGCTCATTTACGGGCTCAATCTTACATAAATACGGTAGTGACAATGGGAAAATTCGAAAAGCGGAAAGAAGGGTGAATAGAGAATACGAAAACAAGGAATCTATTGCCACACAACCATATGACTACAAGAAATGGGTATTGGTTGGGGGAGAAGACATGTCTGGAGGAGAGAACGGGCAAAGAAGGAAGGTAGCTATATGGAAGCAAATAAGAAGAAATAGCTTTGATGGGAGTGAATTAATAAGTTGAAGGCAACAGGAAGATTTAAAGGATGACGAGAAAGGGAAGGAAAAAGGGGTGGATGAAATGGGTAAAATATGGAAGCAATGAAGGAAATCGGAATATATGGTAGCAAACTGGATGAGGAGTATATACAGGAACTAAGAGAGATGGAAACGAGGGATAAGGTGGAGAAAGAAAAAAGGGATAGGAGGATAGCTCGGAATAGCTAAATGAAGATTTTTTCATTAAATGTGAGGGGGTTCCGGGATCGGGCCAAGTGAAGAAGAATCAGGAGAATTTTGAATAAGAATGACATTGATATTTGTTTACTACAGGAAACAAAATGCAGGATGGTGAATGATTTGGAGATTAAGGAGGTAGGGGGTTGTCGGAGTGTGAGTGGAGAATACTTCCATCAACAGGGCTTAGTGGAAGGTGTCTGACAATTTGGAAGAAACATATGTTGGAGGTGACTTGGTATATACAGGGGCAGGGCTTTCTTGGAATTGGATTCAGAGGAAAGCGTTCAAATGAAGTTAATTGTGTGGTAAATGTGTATGCTCCATGTTCGTTAGAAGGGAAAAGGAAGGTGTGGGAAGATCTGATTATGACAAAGCGTGGATTTCAGGAGATCAATTGGGTAATCAGGGGAGATTTTAATGTTGTGGTGGATAGGCATGAGTTTAGAGGGAGGTCAAATTATCACTCTCGAACTGAGATGTCCGAATTTAAATTCTTTATTCAAAGAATGGGACTTCTGGATATTCTGGTCATTAGGAAAGGAGTGACGTGGATAGCTCCGAATAGAGAATCATCTAGCAGGTTGGATCAATTTCTGTTTTCTCTGGATCTGATGGAGGAGTGGGGAGTCATAGCTTAAAGGGTGGGCACAAGAGAGTTCTCAGATCATAGTTGGTTGGATTTTAACAGAAGATAATAAACAGAATTGGGGTCCCAAACCTTTTAAGTTTTTTGATCACTGGATGTAGGAGCCAGATTTTGTGGAATTGGTGAGAGAGTTTTGGACCTCAGAACAGGTTAAAGGGTAGGACATGTATCAGTTGGCAAGCAAACTAAAAGGCTTGAAGATGAAGATTAAAAAGTGGAAAGAAGAAATCTGGGGTAAGGATGAGGAATTCCTGGCAGAGAAGGTGTTAGAATTGGAGAGGGTGGATCAACAGTTAGGTGAAAGGGTTCAAGGAAATAGTAAGTGTAGACAGGACATTTTGTCAGAGTATTGGGGGAAGGCAAGGAGGATGGAACAATCCATGTTACAAAAATCTAGGGTAAAATGGGCTTTAAATGGTGATAACAATACCAAGTATTTTCACAAATGCTTCAAAGAGAGATGCTATGCAAATTCCATACTGGCAATTAAATCAGAGGCGGGTTGGCTGGAGGAAGCTCAACAAATTCGCGGTCATGTGTTAAATCACTTCTCAGAGTTCTTTACTGAGAAAGAAGAAGGAAAACTAAATATGGACGGGGTACACTTTAATCAACTAAGTGACCAACAGAAGGAAATGCTGGAGGAGCCTTTTGAAGCAGGTGAGATAAAAGAGGCGGCCTGGGCATGTGAGGGGGGGAAAAGCCCGGGTCCCGATGGATTTGGCTTCAATTTTTATAAATCATGTTGGGAAATCATAGGGGAGGATATGGTGAAGGCAGTGCAAGAATTCCATCAATCAGGCATACTACCGAGAGGGGTGACATCATCTTTTCTTACCTTGATCCCGAAGGTGGCAAGGCAAGACAGGTTAGCACAGTATAGACCAATCTCATTAATTTCAAGCATTCAAAAGATTATTTCTAAATTGTTGTCGTTAAGAATGAAGAGAGTCATGGGAGAATTAATTTCTAAGTGCCATTTCAGCATTTTGCTGGGAAGATCGATTCTAGATGGGGTTGTGGTAGCAAATGAGATAGTTGATTGGGCAAAACGGAAAGGAAAATCATGTTTTCTGCTTAAGGTGGATTTTCAAAAGGCTTATGATTCGGTCAATTGAAATTTTTTGGATTATATGTTGATCAGGATGGGGTTTAGGAGTAGATGGAGAAAGTGGATGAACAACATTGTAAGGAATAGCCATGTGTCAATTCTGGTAAATAGGAGCCCAACGGCTGAATTTAGACCAGGGCGGGGACTGAAGCAGGGAGACCCACTTTCACCTTTTTTGTTTCTAGTGGTAGCTGAAGCTTTATCTGGACTATTTAGGTCAGTAGTTGTTAAAGGGGTGTTCAAAGAGCTCTCTATTGGCGACGAGGCAAAGTTCTCAATATTGCAATATGCAGATGATGTTATTATGATGCGGGAAGCAAATATGCAATCAGTATGGTATTTGAAGGTAATCCTCCGTGGTTTCGAGATGACTTTGGGGTTAAAGGTGAATTATAGCAAAAGTAAATTTTTTGGCTTAAATATGGATGATACATTTAGGTGTGCTGTGAATAGTCTCTTGAATTGTGAGGTATCTTCACCGCCATTTAAATTTTTGGGGATACCGGTGGGGGTTAATCCAAGGAAGGTAGAAGTGTAGACGCCTATTATCGAACAATTTCAGAGGAAACTGTCAGGGTGGAAGGCAAAACACTTGTCGTTTGCAGGAATGTTAGTCCTGATCAATTCAGTACTGTCAAGCCTTCTATTGTATTTCTTCTCTTTCTACAAGGTGCCTAAGAAAGTATTGAAAGTTATGACAGGATTACAACGCTCCTTCCTGTGGGGGGGAAAAGACCAAGAGACCAAGATTGCGTGGGTTAGATGGGAAAACGTGTGTCGCCCTAAGGAAGAAGGGGGTTTGGGGGTAAAGTGCTTATGAAAATTTAATTTGAGTCTGCTAGCAAAGTGGAGGTGGCGGATATTAACAGAGGATAATGCAATATGGGGGCAGTTGCTGGAAGTTAGGTACGGTCAGTCACACAAATTCAATAATAGACCTGTTAATTTGTCTCGAACTTCTCAGTGGTGGAGAGATTTATGGGCTATTGACGGACCGAAAGTAGTGGTACCAGAGTGGTTTGAGACCAATGTCAATAAAAGAGTAGGGAATGGAAAGGAAACTTTCTTTTGGGAGCATAATTGGTTAGGAATTGGAGCTATAAGCATAAAATTTCTCAGGTTGTATGGGATATCGGTAGATAAGCTCATCACAATTAACGACAAAAGGGAGGCTTCACTATCATCATGGGGGTGGAAATGGGTGTGGCGGAGGGAGTTATTTGTATGGGAAGAAGACCAACTACGTCACTTACAAAGTTTGCTGCAGTCAGTCGTCTTTCTAGATCAGGTGTCGGATGTATGGAGATGGAGGTCAAGTACGGACAGAGGGTTTTCGGCGGCGGATGCATATAAGGTTTTGTGTGCGCAACAGACTTCAGTAACATTAATTGAGGTTGAGCCAAAAGACTTGCGACGAATGTGGAAGGATAAATTACCATCTAAGATAATTTCTTTGTCGTGGAGGTTATTGTTAAATAGATTACCAACCATGGATAATCTATTGAAGAGAGGAGTTTACATTCCAATAGCGGATGCTCAATGTGTGTTTTGTAGGAATGGCATTGAAAGTAGAAATTACCTTTTTTTAACGTGCATCCAGGCTCAATCAGTGTGGAATAAAATGATCAGGTGGTTGGGGATTCAAGGACCAATTCTGGGGAATATGACACAACTTTTCCTTTCATCGTCCGCATGGGTCGTAGGAAAGCGAAAGAAGAGGTGTAGGTATGTCTTCTGGCTTGCTGGGTGTTGGGGTATCTGGATAGCTAGAAACCAGATTGTTTTTTTATAGGATACCGGCGGACTCTGTTGATATTATGATGTCTATAAAAGTAATATCGTGGAAATGATTAATGTATTCTTTCGGTTTTAATAAGGGGTATGTGTTTTCAGATTGGTATGTAATCCTAGAATGTGTATGTTAAATATGAGATAGGACCTCAATAAGGTGATATGCACTATTAGAATGAGGAGTGGTGCATACCCCATCTTGTGTATTGTAGAAACATTTTATTTCTTTTCTAATGAATAAATTCTTTACTCTTAAAAAAAAATAAAAAAACAATGATCAATGAAAAAATGGGGAGTCGATTATGTGAAATGTAAATGATCTATCGTGTCTTCTCCAACATATTCTCAACATGAAAGAACGTGCACATCCATTCTGAATCTATTAATGTTTTCAACTACTAAGGTTCATATTCTAAAAGTAGTATTGTTATGATAATTTATTTTGACCTCATGCTTGTGGCTTTGAACTTTACTATCTCGACATTTTGGATTGAAGTGAAAAAAAAAAGAAGTTACATGACAAAGGCTATGTTTCCTGCATGTTCAATTAGTTGCAGGATTAATATGTTTTAGAACTTTAAAATTTTAAACTACCCAATACTCTTTAGGTTTTATTTTTAAATAATTAAATTAACAACTGTTATTTAAAAGTTTTCCCTACATGGAGAAAAAATCTAAAATATCCCTAGATTGAAAAATAACTTAATTTCTTTTGTCATTTTTCTTCCTCCAGATATTTCTTCTCTAAGTTTTGTCTCCTACACCTCCTTCTTCCTCATTCATTCTTCTCTAGTGACACCTCTTCTCCGAGCTTTATCTCCTTTTCTTGTCTTTTGGAGGTATGGTTCTTCTTTGTCTCGTTCATTTTTGCTTTTGTTTTGCGTTGATCCTTAATTACTAAGTACAGATGATAATATCTGGACGATCGAAAATGCAAACAAGGATCAAATCTGGACAAGTAAATCCAGACCGGGCCATCCGGATTTGTAAAAACTTTTTGTAAAAAACTTGATTTCGTGAAAATGCAAAAGGATTAGAATAGTGTACCAAAACACAAACACAAATGTTAATAACAAAAAAAAAACACAAACAGGAAGAACATAAATACACGGAGAAGAAAAGAAAGATACTGATTAAATGAAGAAAAAACAAAGACGTGCAAGAGACAAAAATGAGACAGAGATGCATATGAAAGAGACATAATGCAACTAAATTTTTACCTTTTTATTAAGAGTATTTTTATCATTTTAAAAATGTATAAAGATGCAAGGACAAGTTATGGAATAAAAAAAAAATCTCAATTTAGCGTTATAATGAATTATATTGTTATCAATTACAACATTGTTATAGATAGAGAGAAAGGAGAATTATTAATCTTATGACAATATTATAGTTGATAACTAGGATAGGTTATCCTTTAGTTAGTAATTATTACAACAATTACCATACAGAGGAGTTTCCTCACTTGATTGCTCTTATTTATTGCATACCTTGAAGTTGATATAAATACATGCACTTTCCTATTGATAAAGGAAAAAAAACACTATTGTATATGAACATATACGTGGGAAATGCGAAATTATAATATTAAAAATAATTTCCAACAATTTAGTTTTTTTTAATTTTTAAATTATACAAATCAGCTCAGTTATAGTTTAGATTTATTGAAACAACATCAAACTAAATTGTATGTATACTTTTATTTATTATAGAAAACTTTAAAAATATTATAAAATAGAAACTACCATGATTCTTTCTTTAATTACTTTTTTTTACATAAATTATTTATGTATATTTTAATTATCAACACATAAACTAAACAAAGCAATAAAAAAAAGATGAACTAAAACAAATAATAAAATGATCATGTACTCTATATATATATATAATAAGATAGAATATAAAAATAAATAAATTTTAACACATAAAAATAAAATATTGAAATAAAATTACATGTACTCTATCTATCCACATGCGAACAATATTGAAAGTATAATATAATATAATTTAATTGTAAAAATACATATTTTATGACACTTATTAATTTATCCCAGGTGATATCATACCTTATTCTATATTGCGAGTATAAAAATTTTTGCTTAAAACCTACCTTACATAGTAAGAGGAAAGGTAAAATCTATATTTCAGTATAGAGTATGACTTTTTTACATGGTCACTTTTTATTCTCTTTTAGTATACGTCGTTAAATAATTTGTATTTACTAATTTTTAATCGAATTTATATATTATATTCAAGATTTAAATAACTATTTGCTTCAACATATTTTTTCTTTTACTGTATGTATTTTTTATTTTATTCTTATAAGTTTTTTTCTTTTTTAATCTATGTTCTTTTTTTTTTTATTTAAATCACGGGCTTGATGATAGGATAAAGTATTTTTATATAGGTTAAATATTAATTATTAATGTGTTAATTTTTTTTTTATAAAGATAAAATTTTATTTAACAATTAAATATTTTTTTAATTACAAAACATGATAAAAAAACTTACATCACAAATATTATAGATAGATTAAGATCTTTCAAAATGGATAATACAAAAATAACTTGTTGGATGGATCTTACAAGCAGAATGTATGACACAACAGAGAGTCAAACCTTACAAGCAAACTAAGATAATGCCAATAACATACTAGGCCTTATTGCTGAAGGTTATGATCCCCTAAAAATTTAGAGTCATTTTTTCTTATCAGATTTTTCATATAATAATCTGGCTGGGTTATCCACCCATAAAAAGAGAAAAACGAATTTTTTTAAAAGTCTCAAATCCATGTTTAAGATTTCTGTCACGCTTATTACTCAACCTACGTGACACAAAATATCTTCAAACCCATGTTAATGAAATTATTTGAATCCTAACATATCCCTCTTCATCTATCCACTTAGACTACTCTTATAATTCCAATAAGAATAAGGTGTAATTTTATTGATGTGACATAATTATAACATTATCATGATATCATTTTTCCGTGATATGTCTTTGTATTGAAATTAAAGTAACTATTAGATAGAAACGCACATGACATTATTTTATGGCAAATCAATTCCAATTTAATAATTAATTGAAATGAAAAAGTACTGTATATAAATAAAAAAGGTGTATTTTTTTCGGCTTATATAGTGGTCTTCCTAATGATTAGCTTTTCAGTTAACATCGTAGGGACCGGGCTATGCTATTGTGTCGGATACTGTACAGCGTGTGAAATTATATTTATTTTTTTATTTGAAAACTTTCTTTTTATTTTTAAGGCTTAAAAACAAGAGTTTAATTAATATATATTTTTCTGTGTAATATTTTTAGACTGAAATTAATTAATATTATTTAAAAATTATAATGTTTTAATTAATTAATAAATTCAATCATAATAATAATTAATATTTTAAAATTTATATAAATGAAAAAATATTATTTAAAATCAGTTAATATTTTTTTATATTATTAGTTTATATTAATTAAATTTAAAAAAAATTAATGTTCTTAAATTTTTTCAATCTTAGATATTGTGTTCCTGTATTTTAAAATTCATATTATGTTTTCAAATTTTAAAAATATGTGAATTGATATATCTTTTGTGAATTGTTAACCATTAATTGTAATTGTGTTGATTACAATGTATGCGTAAGAAATTAGGTGATGCAACAAATAATTACGGCTTAATAAAAAAATTATTTAATAATTTAGAATTTAAATAAGTATTAGTGGGTAAAAGAATACGATATATAATACTTACATATACCTTAAAATGTTTAAATTAAATCTTTTATCAAACTATAATTGTATGTTACATCACGTAATTTCTTACATGTGATGATTAACACAGTCACAATTCACCATTAACAATTTTACAATTTTATAGAACGAGTACATAATATTACAGTTTTAAAATATAAGAGCACAATGTCTGAAATTAAAAAAAAATTAAGGATATCAATTATAGTTAAGCCTTTTCTTAAAAAATTATGAATGTGTTTTAGAAAGTTAAAATAAATTAGATTATTTTAATAACTAATTACATATATAATTGATTATACGTATTATTGTTTATTTTATATCAATTATATGTATAATCAATTATAATTAAAATTATTTTTATAAGTTTATTAAAAATTTATTTAAAAATAATTAATATATTTTAGATTTAATACAAAATTATTTAAAGACACTTGTAATAAATCATTTTCATACCGCGTAATAAGTCAAATATATAACATACTTTTTTTTTATCAACACATATGACGTATTTTTTTTATTAACACATGATGTAATTAAATTCGGAGAATAATATAACGTGCATGGAGTAAATGAGAGCAAGTGAAAAAAAAAACAACAACTGAAACACCCCTTTTCTTCATCTTTTATGTGGTATTTTTTTATTTCAATTAGTTGTTAGATTGTGATTGATAATATGTAAAAATAACATGTTATGCTATGTGTCTCAATATCCAAGATTTACTCTTTCAAAGTGTAGTGTGTAATGAGGTTGATTAAAGAAAGTAAAAAATATGTAATAAAAAAGAAATAGGTAAAAAATATATAAAAACAGTAAAAAAATTCTCTTTTATTAAGTTTTAAACTGTTAATTTAACATTTAAACAATAATTCTTGTCACTTTATTTAATTTCTAATACATAATAGTTAACACACTTAAAATTAAAATTAAATGTGACTGTTAACATGCTGAAGAGATCAATTCACATATTTTAAACATTGAAATATAATATCTAAAATTGAAAAAGTTTTGAAACATTAATTATATTTAAATCCCTTTTTAAAACTACATCATCTTATATATGGCTTTGGATATCTCATCCTTATCCTCTAAAACCATCTTCTTCTAAGTTGGGATGGGTGGTTCTGACATTAATTATGATAGAGTCTACTCATAAAAATCAAATCAACAACAATGATGAATGATAAAATGGTAGTGTTGATTATGTAAAATGTAGATTATCTGTCATTGTCTTCAACAACATATTCTGAACATTAAAAACCTGCACAAAATCTACTCTCAATCTATTACTCTTTTCAATTCATTTCTAAAACTAGTATTGTTATGGTAACTTATTTTGACTTGATGTTTGCCGCTTTGAACTTTACTATCTCAACATTTTGGATTGAAGTGAAAAAAAAAAAAGTAACATGACAAAGGCTATGTTTCCTGCATTATCAATTCGTTGCAGGATTAATATGTGTTTAGAACTTTAAAATTTTAAACTACCAAATACTCTTTAGGTTTTATTTTTAAATAATTAAATTAACAATTGTTATTTAAAAGTTTTTTTTTTCCCTTAAGTTTTAAAATTCAAAACTACCTGCTATTTTTGGGCTTCTTTTTCTAAATAGAGACTACAATAAATTAGAAATGGTCATATATATATATATATATATATATATATATATATTTACAGTTATAATGGATTATATTGTTATCAACTACAATATTGAGATATATAATTTATGACTAATCTCCTAACTACATCTGTTACGGGAACTGATTAACACCTTTATGAGATATGATAATATTGTAGTTGATAACTAGGCCATGACTATCCTTTAGTTATTAATTATTACAACAAATACTACTATATAGAGGAGTTTCCTCACCTGATTCCTCTGATTTACTGCATAGGCTCATATCTTGAATTTGATATAAATACATGTTTTTTCTTTTACTATAAAGAAAACAAAACGCTATTGTATATGAACATATATGTAGGAAATGTGAAATTATAATGTAAAAAACAATTTTGGACAATATAATTTTCTTAATTTTCAAAGTTAAATTGTAGTTTAACCTATTAAAACTGCGCCAAACGAAACTCTATACCCTTATTTGCTATAGAAAATTTCAAAAGTATTGTAAAATAGAAACTACCTTTCTTTCATTAACTATTTTTTTTTTACATAAATTATTTGTATATATTTTAATTATCAAAACATAAACTACACAAAACAATATGTAAATGTAATAAGATAAAATGTAAAAATACATAAATTTTAATACATAAAAATAAAATAATGAAACAAAATTGCAAACCACGTCTGTATTTTTTGTGTGTTCGTATTTTTATTTCAAATTCATATTTTATATAAATAATGTGTCTATATGTAAATAATATAGTGTGTTATTTTATATTTCTTTTATGTAATATAGTTTATTATATAATGTGTTGTTTGCATAACAGTGAAGGATTCTTTTAGGAGAATCAGAAGAGTTACGATCTTTTTAAACTTTTTTTCCTTTTTCTTAATAAATTAATTTTTAAAAAAATTTAATTTTTTTGGTAGCATAATTTATTTTGTTTTCCCAAAATTTTTCTTTTCTTTTAACAAATAATTTTTTTTGAAAAAATTATAATTTTTTAAAGTATAATTATTTTATTTTTTGATTCTCTAATATTTTTATCTAAGATCCACTTCTATACATAAAATTATGTAATTAAATATTAAATTAAAGAGTTTAAATAATATGTATGATGAATGTAAAAAATTTTTAATATTCCATCACGCTGGTTTATTTATGATAATTTTATTAATTAATAATTTAAAAATAAAAATTATAATTGAATCTCGTTATAAAACTTTTCTATAAAAACTGTAGAGACACACACGAGAATATAGTGTTTAACTAATAATAACAGAATGACAGTGACAAGAGTGTAAGACAAAAGAGCTGATGGAACAATCGGTGTCCTACTCCTCTAATTAATAATCTCCTTACTTACTTTTCAATAAGGAAGAAGCAAATTCGAACACATATATCTACTAGTATCAATGTGTTCGTAATTAATGGTTCCACGTTATTTAAAATAGTTTTATTTTTTAAATATTAAAATTTCATGTGAACATAATCTTAAACAATACATTTTAAGGTAAATTAAAATTTGTATATTCTAAAATTACATTAAACTAATACTAGACCATTATTATTCGCGATATAAAAAATTGAGTTGTTTATATGTATTTTATATTTAAACATTATTTTTGCTATTATCTAATTCTTAGATAAATTCTTTCAATAATAATGACACCATATAATTTACTTTTTTTTTTTACCTAACATAATTAGTTGGTTTATAAAAAAAATTTAATATAATTGGTAAATAATCTTATTTCTTAACATAATTAGAGATTCAATGATATACTTTTTCATAAAAAGAATATTTTATAGGAGATGGTATATTTCAAATGTAAAATATATTTTCAGAAATAATAAAGTGTTCTGTTGTTCAAATATACCATTTTTATTTTTTTATAAAACTTATAAAAATTTAAAAAATAAAAAAATTAAATAATATTATTTTCAAATAAAACTAGTTCTCTATTTATCTAGTTTGTTGAATCAAACTTGTTTTATACTTGATCCATTTAAATCTAATTCTATATAAATTTAAATTTTTAATTCCAGTTTATTGAATCAAACTTGTTTTACAGTTGATCCATTTAAACCTAATTTTATATAAATTTAATTTTTTAATTCCAGCTTGACTCTTAATGTGTAACCCATTTTGTGACAGAAGAGTATTCACTATTTAGTCATATTTAAATTCCTGGATCTCACTTAATAGTATATTATTGCTAGTCCTTGCCAGTACAGGTGGGATACCTGCAATGACATTCTGAAGTCTACATGAGGTCAACCTAAGTTGTTAATGTCAGAGAAATAATGACATAATAATAAGTGAGTGAAAACTACTACCTTTTATAATGTTTAACTTGGGCTTGGGCTTGCTGATTAGGGTTTTGACCTGTTTGGAGGGTAACCTAGGGTCTCTAATCATAGAAATATCTATTCTATATTGAAATCCAATTTAAGTTTCATGAATAAAATTAAATATAAGATCCATATTTATTCCTCCAAACTTTATTATTATACTTCACTAGTTTTGGTTTCTCAGTTTGTACTTGTTTTTCTTACTCGTCTCTGCTTTGAACTATAGAACACTATTTCTCCAAACTTTATGTATGAATAAGATTAATCACACTCTAACACATATGCTCTAAACAATACAGTGGGTTCATAACCCATTTTGCATGGCAGTGTGACGTAATTTTACAAGATTAGCACCACTCTCAAGTACTCAGTTGAACCTGTTCCACTATTTCCTAGACATCAACCACTTTATCTCAAAATATTGTCACTTTTCTAGCCTTCCATATTTGCCAGATACCTACGAACCACACAAAGGACCAAACTCACCTAATCTCCTTTGGCCCATCCACAAGGTCCATGAATTGACAACAATGCTTCTGAGCATCCACCGATATTGCATAGAGATCCCCCCACCATCTGCATAAATCTTGCCAAACCTGATACACAATAGTGCACTCGATAAAAAGATGCAAGTTTGTCTCTTACGTGCAACCAATAAAACCGCATAACCCATTACTATATTGCAAAATTCGTCTTCATACCAAATTGTGCCTAGTTGACAATCTGTCTGTCTCTACTTGACAGGCCAAAAATTGGACTTTTTAAGGAATTATTACTGGCGTTAATAACTTAAAGAAGGAATGAAGATGGTTGTGAGCATCTCCCTGTATTTTCTTGCACACTAACACCCTTTGTATTGCTTAGAATACCTCACACCCACCTGTCAGGATTACCCTTTCTTAACATGACTCCTTCGAGTCTCTGCATCAAATCCTCCACCTACTCATCTTCCCATGCAAATAATCATCTTTTCCAAGTCCACCTCCACCTTTCTCCTACCTTACTCATGTCTTTAATTAAAGCCTCCTAATTTATAGTTAGCCCATACAATCTTTGATACCTATCACACAACCTCTGTGCCCTCACCCACTTTTCTTTCCAGAACAAGATGTCTTTACTATCCCCTAACCTGTGCCTAACTTATCTTGACCACCCCTCTTTCCCCTGTCCTTTCCTGTTCAATAGAGTTTAAATCACGCCACCACTTAGAACACTTCTTTCTTCACACTTCTCATTCCCTGTTTGACTGCAAATATTTAGCTTTCAACATTTTGACCCACACACTACTAGGTTCCACCTTCAACCTCCACTTCCATCTCCCTAATAACGCTAAGTTAAACGCATTAATATCCCTCAACCCTAACCCCTTTCCTTCTTGCCGCTACACACATTCTCCCAATATACCCAATTTACTCTCTACTCCTCTAATACTCCCCCATAAAAAGTGTTTGAAAAGAGAATCAAAAGTAGAAATGATACCTTGTGGAGCTCGAAAGAAGGAAAGAAAGAAGATCGGTAGCGCTAACAAGATAAATTAACCAACACCAACCTCTCAGCCATGGATAAGAGTTTACTTTCCCAATAAGTGAGTCTGCATATTACTGTAATTATCACAGGTGACCAAATTCCTTTATGGGTAGGGTTAGCGCTAACAGGTAACCCTAAATAAGTAAACGATAATGATCCTCTCTTATAGTTAAGCAATATGGAGGCTTTATCCGATTAGAAAAGATGCACATTCACTCCTATAAGTCTAAAACAAGTTCAAAATTTTGCAACATCGCTTTATTACTTCTAAATACCTCCAATTCTTCTTTACTCTTAAGAGTGTGTGGTGTTTCTTAGAAGACAAAATGTGTAATAATAGATAGAATTGATTGATATTGTTTATAATAAAGACTGCAAGTCACTTCATCCACTAGACTCATGGTCTAGTTTCAAGCAAATTAAATGAGTATATTTGACAAACCATTCTCACAGCTGGATATTGTTTTCTGGTATGAATCCGTTATTTTATTTTTTATTTTTTACATGGTTAATTAGGTGTCAATACGTAGATTTCTCTAGAAATTGATAAGCTCGTGATCATGGATCTCATGTCAACATCTTGTTATATTTTTATTTCATTCAATATTTTTCGCTGCCTTACTTTTTTTTTCACTTATCATTTTCCTGTCAAATCACATTTAGTATTACAACCTATTTCACAAGCTTACATGTTTTGTCTCCAACAATTACTTTTCACCGTCTTTTAAGTTGGTAAAAATTTTAGTCAACATTTGATTATTTCACCAATCTTCACTCAAACAACTTCTTCTTCTTTTATTTATTTTTTATTATTTCTCTTATCCTATTTTATTAACCCACCACCTATCTTTTGGTAATAAATTCATAGATCTTTATTAACTTAAAAAAGTAATCTCACACCAATTTACACTTGTCAAGATATTTATTTGCTTTTTATCAATATGGTATAATAGATGTCAAATAGAGAATATGTACAGCTATATGCAAATTTATGTTTTGGTTTATTTACAAAGTTGTCAACGTCATCTATTTATCTAGATCTTTCTCAAATTTTTTATCACTTATAGCTAGGTTTTTGTACAATTTTTTTTTTATGTTTCTAGTTATATTTTATTATGTGACTAATCAGGTGTTTAAATGTAAGATTTTATAGAAATTTGTAAATTTTATTTTATTTTACTTTTATTATTATTATTATTATTATTATTATTATTAGTGAAAACATAGATTAATTTTTTATTTTAATATGTTATAACAATTTTAGAATTTTAATTTAATATGTTTAACAATAACATTATAAAATATAAATAATTCACTGTGTCATTTTGCATATAATAATTTTAGTTTAGTATGATTTAAAATATATTTGTTAATTTTTATATTTATTTATTTATGATAACATGGTGAAAACATGATAGATCATCAATGAATATGACAAAGTTATAATAAATTTGAGAAAATGAAGAGAGAATAGAGTTTAAATAGAATTCAAAATATTGTTGTGCCTTTGCATTTTCATTCTTATTAAAAACATTCATGATAAAATGTATATATATATATATATATATATATATATATATATATATATATATATATATATATTAACGGTGTTTAAGGAAGACTGATTTATGATAAGGTAGAACTTGTAAAAATCTATTATATTAATATGAAAGAAGTTATTTTTGTTAGAATGAAAAAAGTCATAAAATATTTATAAGATAAAATAGTCATAAAATATGGATACCAAAATGTCATATTTCTATTATATAATATATATATATATAAAATATTATATATTATAGATTATACTATGCTGGATATAAATGTTTTAAAGTAATTTTTATTTAAGATTATAAGGTTGATTTAGTGGCAAAAACCATATACAAGGAGAGAGAGGTCATGAGTTCAAATATCTCTTTTAACAAAATAGTTTTCTTTTTTTATTCCTTAAAAAATGTAGAACATGTATTTGAAAAGTGGACATAAAGAGAAAATTGTTTTTATTAATAATAATTACAAATACTATGATTTTTTAAATAGACACCTTAAATTTTAATTTATTTTTAAAACAATCCTTTTTCTATCACGGTAGATTAAATTATTTATCCTATATATAAAGAATTCATTAGTTTTTCTTCTTTTAGTACATTTCATTTCTTCGTGTATTAGATATAATAAAAAAATGAGTTTGGAAAATAAAATAATAAAAATAACAAAAAAAATTATTAATTATTTAAAATTTTATTATATTTTCATCATTGGGAATTATTTGTAAGAAAATTTAATAAATGGATAGGATTGAATTTTTTAGTTTAACTTGAATTTGATATAAATAACTATTTATAAAAAAAGTTAATTTGAAGGGGCAATTCAGAAAGGATTAAAATTGGTATCTATTTACACAATCGTGATAAAATTTAAGGACGTACTAAAATTTATGATATTGAGTTTCAAAAAATAAAATTTAAATATCAACCGAGATAAAATTAAAATTCAGGATGTTTATTTTAAAATAAGTAAAACTTAATGGTGGCTATAACCTAATAGTGGATTTTATTTAAAAATCATTGAATTAAAATAGCGAAAAGTTCGAAACTAAATAAAATTAAAATCCAACTATTAATTTTAGAATTTATTACCTATGCCAGGTAAAGTAGTTTTACTTTCACAATTAATAACGACTCTTTGTTTCCAGGAAACTTTTAAAATATTAATAAGAAAAGTCAAACTTAGTATAAATAATTATAATAACTGCATTACAGTAAGCGTGTATAAATATTTTTCAGTTAATTTGATCAAATTAGTAAAGATATACGTTACAAATAGTAGATGCTAATTGATGATAACAATAAAACAAAATTATCCACTAATCATTTTAGATTTCCCATACAATAATAAATTCAATAACTGATTATATGACACAACAAAATGTTAGGATATCAGAGTGGTGGTATAAGACCCACTCTTTATATTCTTAGACCTAAAATAAATTTTAAAATAGGATATTTTAAATTAATAATAATATTTTATTAAATTAATTTAGATCGAATTACTTAATTAAATTTTGATCTAGTCAATTAAAATATGTTTTTATTATTAAAATTAATAAGTAATTATATTGTACGTAACAAAAAGTTATAAAATGTAAAAAATATTATAAATATTAATGTTAAATATTTTATTTTTGAAAAACATAAAACTTTACTTTTTAATGAATATGGTCGGCCCTGAACGCTAAACTCTGGTCGTCGAAAGAAATTTTTTAAAACAAAAAATAATATAACATAATATGATAAAATCAATAATTTATTTCACTATTCAATAACTTTATATATAATTTATATTAATTATTAACCATTCAATAATTTTTTATAATATATAACTTAATTGATCTGACCATGTAATTGTAATCATATATTATCTTAATTAATATTTGTGTAAAATTTTATAAAATTATAATATAAATATGAGGAAGACCAAATAAATTTTTATTTAATATAAAATCTAATAAATATAACGTATATGGATTTTTTAATTTATAATAAATTGAAAAATAAAATTATCTAATTAAATATTAAAAAATATAATAGTTAGTGTAAATTTGATTGATATATACCTAGCAAATGAATTAATTGTATTGTATTTTTTCCCTCACCGCATAATATCGTAGAAATCAAGTTTTGTATTTGTTTACGAATACAAAATTCAATATAATTGTAAAAAGATTACATACATGTGGAAGATCCGGCCGTTTTGGAATGTCTTTCTCCGGATGAGTTATTTACGTTCGATTTGGAGTGATCTTGAGTTTCTGATTTTTTACTTGTTTTTGAAATAATTTTTATTCAATTTTAAAAGTAGTAAAAGTTGGTTTTCGAAGTGTTTAAGTTCATTACTTCAAGTTACTTGTAATCATAGATCATCATTTTTAACTAGCTGTGACCCTTTGTCAATTCTGACTAATGGTCACCGTCACTTCTGACCAGTTGTCACTGGCCGTCACCTTCGTTCGATGGTCACCGGTCATCACTTTCGACTAATGGTCACTAGCTCCCACCTCTAATCACCGGTCGTCACCTTCGATCGACTGTCTCCAGTTGCCACTTCCGACCTGCAGCACCGACTACCACCTTCGAATGGCAGTCATGCCTACCACCTTCGATCGGTAGTCACCAGCCACCACCTCTGATTAACGATCACCAAACGTCACATCCGATCAGCGATCACTGGTTGCTACTTATTGAATGACTCTCTCTCGACTGTTTCCTCCAATTAGTGTTTTGATTGAGATTTAAAAACAATGTTTTAAATTTTTAAAGAAAATATTATTTTTAAAATTTTAAAAACTTAAAACTAAAACTAGTTTTTATTTCTATAAATTTCAAAACTAGAAATTAAAAACCACCCAAAACTAGTTTTTAGTTTCTTTATTCTTTGCCTTTGTTTTTCCTTAATTTCCTCGCACCTAAAAATGAAAGATTGCATATACTTTTATCCTTGAGATGAAAGTTTTGCAAATTGCAATCGAAGTTATATTTGCGAAAACGATAACAATTATAAAATGTTTAGAAGATAAAATAGTCATAAAATGTGGACTATTTTAAAACATGTGTAAGAGTAAAATATATATTTTGACAAGTGGATGCTAAAAGGGGGTATTCCCTTTATTAATAATATAAATATATAACATATAATATAATATCATATACTATAAAACATATATATAGTTGGACAATTATGTATATTGGATATCAATATTTTAAAGTAACTTTTTGTTTAAAATTATAAGGTTGATTTAGTGGTAAAATTTACATTTGCGGAGTGAGAGGTGGTGGATTTGAGTCCCTTTTGTGACAAAGTAAATTTTTTTTTTTTTAAATTTTACATAGGTGTAATGGTAAAATATGTATTTTGAAAAGTGAACATCAAAAGGGGGTATTTCCTTTATTAATATTATAAATATTTAAAATTAACACAAAAATATTATTTATAGTATAATATATAATATAAATATTATATCATAAGAAAAAAAGTATAAAACACACAAAAAAACATTTTTATTGCGTCAATGTATTTGCATTTCTACTTTGATATGTTATAATAATTTTAGAGTTTTAATTTAATATTTTTGTAATAACATGATAAAATGTAAATAATTCATTATGTCATTTTGATTATAATAGTTTTAGTTTAGTATGGTTTAAAATATATTTTGTTAATTTTTATATTTCATTGTTTATGATAACATGATAGAAACATGTCAGATCATCAATAAATATGACAAATTTGCAATGGATAGAGGAGAGAGTTTGAATAGAATTCAAAATTTTAATGAGCCTATGTATTTGCCTTTTTATTAAAAATATTTAGGATCAAAAGTATATATATGTTAATGTGTTTAAAGAAAATTGATTTGTGATAAGATAGAACTTGTGAAGATGCGTATTTATTAATATGGGAGAAGTTATATTTTTAGAAGGGTAAAATAATCATAAAACACGACTACAAAAATGTCATATTCTCATTATATAATAATAATATAATATTATATTATAGATTATAGATAGTAGGACAATAATAGATATTGGATATAAATGTTGTTTTAAAGTAAGTTATAATGTTGATTTAGTGGTAAAGTTCACATATGAGGAAATGGGGGAGGAAAAGGTTGTGAGTTCAAATCAGGTTTTTAACAAAGTAATTTTTTCTTTTTATTTTTTAATTTTCAAATAGGTATAAGAGTAAAATTGGAAATGAAATGTAGACACTAAAAGGGTGAAAAAATATTATACTATTATAACGGCCAATATATGGACACAAAAAGAGTATAAATACCTTTATACTACTATTATACACTTAAGAGTATAATATTTTAAAAGAGAATACCATACCTACTCCTCAAGATCGGGTACCAGATTGTGTTGGTTCATTTAAAAACCTCCACCTTCATTTAGCTAGTAAACTAAAGTTGAAATTTTGATGAACAATTTACTCCCAAACCACTATCTTTCTTAAGTATATACACTCTCTCCCATTTAACCTATGCAATACTACGCTCCTCGGCGGCAACCCCCCAAAGGAAATTTCGCTATCGTGCCTGTGTATTACATTTCTATTTTTGATATGTGATAAAAATTGTAAAGTTTTATTAATATTTTTTGTAATAACATATATAATATAAACAATTTATTGTCATTTTACATATAATAATTTTAGTTTAGTATGTTTTGAAATATATTTTGTTCATTTTTATATTTTTGTTTATGATAACATAATAAAACTTGTTAGATCATCGACGAATATGACAAATTTGTAAGTTCAAGTATGATTAGATATATATATGTTGGATATATAAGTGAAGGAGAGGTTGTAAGTTCAAATATATCTTTTAACCAAAAATTAGTTTTTTTTTTCTTTTTCCTTTTTAAAAAGGGTAAAATAGGTATTTTGAAAAATTGACATCAAAAGGGGGAATTCCCTTTATTAATAGTATAGTATAAAATAGGATAGATATAATATATAATATAATATTATAGATATAGATTTTAGATAGTACGACAATTATATATGTTGGATATAAATGTTTTAAATTTTTTTTTTCTGAAGGTTATAAGATTGATCTACTAGCAAAGTCCATATATAGGAAGAGAGAGGTCTTGAGTTTGATTCTCTCTTTTAATAAAATAGTTTTTTCTTTTTATTTTTTAAAAAGGATAAATAGGTATTTTGAAAAGTGGACATAAAAAAAGGTAATTTCCTTTATTAATAGTATAGATATAATATATAATATAATATATAGATTATAGATATTAGGACAATTATGTATGTTGAATATAAATATTTTAAAGTAGTTTTTTTCTTAAGGTTATAAGGTTGATGTAGTGGTAGAGTCTATATATGGGAGAAAGAGAGATTGTTGGTTTAAATATCTCTTTTAACAAAATAGTTTTTTCTTTTTGTTTTTTTAAAATGGTAGAATAGGTATTTTGTATAGTTTTTTCTTTTTGTTTTCATAATAGGTTTTTTTGACCCAACCAAATGCCTACTTGTAGAGTATACTTCCACCCCAGGTCGGGACCTACTAATGTGTAAAATATGACTGCTTAAGGGTAAATATACTCTATGCAACAGTAACACTAAACCTAATTCAGATATCATACCCAAAGGATTAGATCTAGTTCCCAAATCATTCAATTCAGGGGATAAAAGAACAATTAAAGGTATTGATGATTTAATATGTGAGTCGCAATGATTCAGATTCATAGTGATATGCAAACAAAAAGAGAATAATAGGATTTAGAATTCAACAGGTTGAAACCTAGGGTTGTGATTTCCACTACAATATTCCTACTCCCTATTTACTAAGGAATCTCATTTTTTGTTATTCATTGATTACCAATAAATGACCAAGTTGTTGTGATGCATTTGGTCATTCATACGTACTATAATCCTAATTTGTTATTGAGTTTGGCCATGTAAGATGTCAAATTAGCATGATTGAACTTCTTCAATAATTGCTCTAAAAAAGTTGATTGTGCCCATTTTTCTTCCTATTTCTTTAAGTACCTATCTAAAGTGAGAATAAACGCTAAAAAGTAAGTTTTGTCAATAAATATGCAATTTTTTCCTTACAAACAGATATTAAACATGATAAAAATATATGGGTAAAAAAATGGTTTATCAACCTCCCACACTTGGACATTACTTGCCCTTAAGTAATTTATTTTAATCGAAAGGAACATTCATTGAATCATTTTTCAAAAAGTAGTCTTTTCACAGAAATCCTAATTAGGCTTTGAGCCAAAGAAAATACAGTTAATTGCCAAAAGAAGGTGTTTATGTCACCACACTCAAGTGTTTAGGGACAAGATAATTTCAGCACTCAAAAATCAATTCAAGCAAGGTTACTTACGATAATTGTGTATCATTCATGTCAAATACATTCACATAAAAATAAGCAATTATGGAGTTTTACAACAATGTAATGAGGTCAAGATAGTTGTGTCGTGTGGAAAAATAACAAGAAAGGAAAAATTCAAATGACTAAAAATATCAGACTAAATTATAAGTTAAATTCTTAAGGATCCTAAGATTTCTAAGAAACAACCTCCTTACTTTTTAGAAATTTTCAATGACTCTTGATTTGAACATATACTATTTTTGCTCTCTCCTCTCTTTTCCTCTTTCTTTTTTTATATGTATATGTATATGTATATGTATATGTATATGTATATGTATATGTATATGTATATGTATATGTATATGTATATGTATATGTATATGTATATGTATATGTATATGTATATGTATATGTATATGTATATGTATATGTATATGTATATGTATATGTATATGTATATGTATATGTATATGTATATGTATATGTATATGTATATGTATATGTATATGTATATGTATATGTATATGTATATGTATATGTATATGTATATGTATATGTATATGTATATGTATATGTATATGTATATGTATATGTATATGTGTGTGTGCATGTGAGTTTAATTGTATACACTGTCAGTATAAAAGACTTTTACACTGACGTTCAATCATAACTTTTCATTTATGTGACTTTTAAAGTACTAATTAGCAAAGTCAACAAACTTACCATGAATCAAGGGTTGTGATTAAACGTCAATGTAAAAATATTTACACTGACAGTGTATATCAAGTAAACTCTCTTTCTATATATTTTTTGAAAGAAAGAGAGTTCATTTTCGCTTTTTCCATTAATTTTTCCATTTTAGAGGTTGCTCTATGGTGATGATAACGATTCACTCATTAAATATATGTAATAGAAAATTTGGAGACCAATAAATACTTTCATAGACTCAATTTGGGCAAGTGAGGGTAATAATATTCAATTAGGTAGTGGCTTGAAAGAAGACTTACAAAGTACCCAAAAAATTAGCAAGCAAAGAAATGAATTCATAAGACGTGAAGTTCAACACAATAGTGAGAGACTACCAAGCTTAGAGATATTTACTCTTGCAAAAAGAAATCAAGAGGTTTTATGTAATGTAACCTCACTGGCTTAACCCTTGCTATTTTTATGGTTAGTATGACAGAGAACTACATCTTGAGTTATGCTAATTACTTAACTCCTTTATAAGAAAAACTCCTAATTTACTTATTTTTTTATTATGATTTTAAAACCATGAGAATGTTCATTATCAGCTAGAGGAAGTGGAAAGACAGTTCAAACATATTTCTATCCAATATGGGAAGATAAGATATTGTACATCTTATAATTGTTGGTTCCTTCGTCATGTTTCAAAACTAGCAATGTCCCTAGTGCATGAATAACATAACTAATAAAGGATGCAAGGAAATAAATACACAATACACTAAAAGTAAAATAAAATAAAGGATTGCAATGAGAATTAAAATAAAAATTATAAACAAAAAAGAAGAAAAAGAAAGGAAAAACCATGAAAGAGATAGAATGACATGTTGCTTTTTGACAAGCATTTGTTTACCGTCACGAGCTTGATAGTTAAGATGCAGTTTACTAAGGTGACCTGTTTTTGAGGCCAGAATTGTTTGCCCAATGCCTCACTTGATGGTGTGCCTTATGTGTGTCAAATTTATCATTTTCATAATTTCCATGGGTGCTCATCATGGGGTCAGTACTGTTATGCCATGGGTGGTTAACCCAAGGACTTCTTTATCAGTCATTGCCATGGTGAATGCCTTATTGTTCCCATTCCCTACGAGACCTATGGAAGTAACAATTGACAAAGGGAGGGGGGGGTTTAAAATTAGCAGAATTCAAGTTGGATAAAAGATGTTTCAACTTCATAATGGGAGATTCCTCCATTGATGGTTGGAGTTTAAATTCACAACTCATATCCAACTCTTCAAATTTAATTAAGCAACAAATATTGTCATTCTTAGCCATTATGAAATTATAGGCAGCAAAGTGGACAAACTTTTTTTTTGAATTAAATATTACAAAAATGGTTTTCTCTTCCCCCAAATTGAAGGTAAGTTTGCCCCACCTTACTTAAATAACAACATCACAAATGTTGAGGAAAGGGAGTGCCAGTATGATCAGGACATCTTTATCCTCTTCCATATCCATTACCACAAAATCAGTTAGAAAAGTAAAATTACCTAATTAACTAAAACATTATCTATTATGCCCTTAGGATGAGCTTGAGATCTATTAGCAAGTTGTAGGGTGACGTTTGTGAGTTGTTGTGTCCTCATGCCTAATTTTTTAAACTAAAGTATGACCTCAAATTTATACGTGCCCCCAAATCACATAAGCATTTTAAAAAAAATAAGGTTCCTATAGTGCAAGGAAGCGTAAAACTCCTAAGATTCTTTAGTTTAGGGGGCAATTTTTTGGAAACTACAACAAAACATTCTTCAATAAAGGCTATTATTTAAAAATCATCTAATTTCTTCTTATTAGAGAGAATCTATTTTAAGAATTTTTCATATTTTGGCATCTGAGTTGACTTTTAAAAAATTGCTTATCCTGACTTTTTGATATGAGGGGAATAGAACTTACCTAAGGAGGTGTTTGTACCTGCTTACTCTTATCCTTTTTCATATTTTAATTTCCTTCAACGTGGATCTTTTCTTCTAATTGTGGAGTGATTGTCTTTTTTTTTTTTTTTTGCTTTGGGTCTTCTTGTTTTGCTCCACACCTTGTGGTGATTGCCTTTACTTCCTCCTTAGGATTTGGTTCCATTTCAGAGGCTAAAGCACTTTGTGCCCTTTGAGATATAAGATATATTAAGGTAGACCTTTGTATCTCTAATGCCTTCATTTTCTCATCATTTTGGGCTATGTTTTGCATTATACTATCTTGTAATATTGGTGTCTTCTCCTTTTGCCCTAATCTTTGGTCCTGAATATGAAGGGGCTTGCATGTGTTTTGTCTGGGCAATTCTCTCTAGTCTCTCCATGCTATATTAGGATGATTTCTCCATCCTGGATTGTATGTTTTTAATAGGGATCATATTTCAAGCTTTTCCCCCTGACATAATTCACATATTCTTTGGAAAATATATTGGCCTTTTATTTCTCCACAGTCATTACAAGTGGAGAGTAGTGTGGATTGCAGTAGTTGCATGTGTGCCTTCATTATAGTCTCCATTTTCTTTCTTATCTACCCCCAAATTGATTGTTTCAACTTCTACCTAATGGATTCCAACTTGCCCTTTCATAATCATTCTACTAGCCGATTTGTGGTAGGTTGATGAGGCTAGATTTGTGATCACTTTTTGGGTATGATTTTTTCATTATGGTCCCTTCGCTAGTGGCATCAACACATGCTCTATTAGAATCTGACAACCCGCTATAGAATATCTGAATGACTCTTCCTAAAGGCATCCCATGGTGAGGGTAACCGCTCAACATCTCTTGCATCTATCCCAAGCTTCAATGAGAGGTTCTTGTTCCTACGCGGCAAAATTTGCAATATTTGTCTTCAACTTATCATATTTGGTGACAGTAAAATACTTCCTCAAGAATTTGTAAAGAGCACTCTTCCCAGGTGTGGATGTTGTACTCTAGTAATGAATCCAACCAATCCAATGTTCTCCCATTTAGTGAGAATAAGAACACAATAAGTCTCACTGTGTTTTGGGCTACTCTCGAGTAGCGAATATTGTCAGTTATTCTCAGGAAGCACTTCGGGTGAGCAATGAGATCTTCTAAAGGCAGACCACTGAACTGCTTATTTTTAATCATTTGTAGTAAAGATGGTTTTAGTTTAAAGGTGTTTTGCCCAAAGTTAGGGAGTAGAGTGTTATTGGCCACCTCTACCATAAAAGTAATGTAATCTTGCAGAGTTTGTTCAAAAGCAACATCTTCTTCCCCCTTATGATCATTCCCAGCTCATCCCACCATTCTTCTTTGTTTAGATATGTTACTATGAGCAGTTTTTTCAATCTCAAGATTATGCTCTAGGGCTGAACTTTGAGATCGGGTTTGTATAAACTATTCATACAACAAGAAGGGTTAAATTGCAACAACTTAATAAAAAAAATAAAAAATAAAAAATACTGAATAGAAAAATAACCCAATAAGATAAAGACAAGGTGGAAATAATAAGATAGAGATAGGATAAACACACATAAAAACAAAAACAAAAAATGGGGAAATAAAATAAGCTAGAGAAAAATAAAAATAGAAACAAAAAATAGGGAAATTAAATAAGATAAAGACAAGATAGAGAAAATCAATAAACCAATAAGATAGAAACCAATAAATCAATAAAAAGGAACAAAAAAATAGAGAAAATAATAAGATAAACAAAAGCAAAGGCAGAAAAAATAAAATATTAACAAAGTAAAGAAGAAAAAAAATTGTTCAATTATTTTAAATTAATTAAGAACTGGATACAATCTAGTCCTTAACAACAATGCAAGAAACTTGATGTGTAAAATAAGCGTATTCTACACAATAATAACAGTAGACCTAAGTCTGGGTATCGTACCCAAATGATTAGATGTAGTTTCCAATTAATTCAATTTATGGGATAAAAGAACACTTAAAAAAGAGATGATTTAATATGTGAGTCATGATGATTCAGAGTAATATGCAGACAAAAAGAGAAGAATAGGTTTTAGAATTTAATAGGTTGAGACATAGGGTTATGATTTCCACTATAATGTTCTTACTCCTTATTTACTAAGCAATCTCATTCTTTGTTATTAATTGATTACCAATATATTACCAAGTTATTGTTGTGTGTTTGGTCATTCACACCATACAATAATCCTATTTTGTTATCCAATGTGGCCATGCAAGATTTCAAATTAGGATCAGTTTATTTTTACCTAATTGGAGGTTTGTTTGATAAATTACCAAAGGAATAACTTACTTGCTTCCCAAATTGATTGTTCAAACATTAATGGTCATAACTACTTAAACAATGAAAATATAACCAATAAAGTAACGAAGAAAATTAATCATTGAATGACATTGAATAATCGTGCAAAGTGCAAGGGGGAATCATAAAGAATTTACATCACAACTTCAGAAAAATGGGTTTAGATAGACATGGACAATTTACAACCAAATATCTTAATAATAACAAAGCACATAAAAAAATAAAGAAAGAATTACTATATAAAACACTCTGAATTGCCTCTCAGGTCATAGATTTATCTCTTTTTTCGAGCAAAGCAAGTCCCGTTTTCTCACTCATCTGCTGGTATTTATAGAAATTGTTTGATCTTTTTAGCATGATTATGCTTCTTCAGTAATTGCTCTAGAAAAGGCTAATTTTGCCCCTTTTTCTTCCCATTTCTTAAGTACTTGTATAAAGTGAGAATAAACACTAAAAATTGAGTTTTGCCAATAAATATGCAATTCTTTCCTTACAAACAGATATAAAAATGATAAAAAATAGGGTTAGTATTGTGAACTGATCTCTTGGACCCAGGCAGTGATTCAGCATATGGTTTTGCATCCCCAATCTGAAGCAGAGTATTTGAGGTGACAATTAGCCAAGTCGTAAAGCATACTAGCAACGACCTTAGAGAAGTCTCCACAACTTAATTTTGACAAAACTCAACTCCAACAACGGGTGGGGAAATTTGAGGAAGTAAGAAGATCAAGCAGCTATAAAGTTCCCAAGGGTCGAAGATAATGAGACCTTCCTCGCCTTAAACAAAAAGTTAAGAGAGAAAGTCATTAAGCTACAAAGGGATGTCGACAATGACAACCAAGCTACTGAGAAAGACATAAAAGACGAGGTTGATATGAAGGCTTAGTTTGCTAAGGTTATGTAGAAAGGCAAAAAGGCCATAATTGTTTAGCACCATGTTAGCTTCCTTCAGGTTGTACAACAAGCTGAACAATATTGTGAGGTACCGACTAATTTTACATTCAATGGTTCTCGGGACTTCTTCAACGAGAAGTTCTTGTCTTTTCACGAGGTGCCAAAAACTATGAAGTCAAATGAGCATGCACCTTGGTATTACAAGAGGCAAGAAATGATGGTTGTCAAGGCAAGAAGTACTTCTATAGTGATTAAGTTGGATGTTGTTTCCGCCAAGGCTGAACTTGGGAAGGAGTGAGAAGAAAAGATTGTCCAGGAAGAAAAAGATGGTGATGAGGAAGATTGGACGAGCGATATCTGCCATGCAAGGAAGGAACCTAGTCAGAGTAGCAAGCCTGCCGGGTAAGCGTTGTACCTCTTTAGAATTGCTTGACGACTTCATTTCTGAGATGACTTTACACTTGTTTGGGTTGGCCTCTAATCTCCTTTTAGTCAACATGGATTCTAGGAATTTTCCACCTTGCACCTCGAATACACATTTTTCTAAGTTCAGCCTCATGTTTTGTTGCTTGATCATGGAGAAAACTTCTCTTTAGTTTTTTACATGTTCCTTTGTGGTTTTGGACATCACCACCATGTCATTCATATATACTTCTAGATATTGGCATATCAGGGGCCGAAATATCTTGTCCATAAGACGCTGATAAGTGGTCCCTTCATTATTGAGGTCGAAGGGCATGACCAGGTAGAAAAAGTTAGCCTTGTCGGTAATGAATGTGGTTTCCCCCAATCATCTGGGTGCATACATATTTGATTGTATCCAATGTATGAATCAAAGAAACTTAGCAGCCGGTGTTCGACTGCCTTATCTACCAGCTTGTCAGTGCTAGGAAGGAGGTATGCATCTTTCAGGCATGTTTTGTTAAGGTCAGTGTAATCAGTGCATATCCTCCACTTTCTATTTGGTTGGCCAGCTAAGTGGAATAATGCCCTTCTCATATAAAGTTTGCCTTTAGTAGCTTTGAAGTTTCTCCCCGAACCTCCTTGCTCTTATCTCTTCCCATATTCCTTTTTATTTAAGCTATCAACTTGGCATATGGACTTATTGCTAATTTGTGACAATGGAAATGGTTTTAATGCTCCACATGTCTGTTACTGACAATGCAAAGAAGTTGGCGTTCTTCTGAACCTTTGATACCCCAAATTTACATACATTTGCTAGAAGGTTAGATCCAAAGTTGGTGGTCTACCCTTTCTAAGGGCTGAACTGGAGAGACTTTGTTGGTTCAATTGGTTCGATGTGGAGATCTATGGTCATTTTTCAATCTAGATCAACTATATCCTTAGGTTGCACGTTACTCGTCTCTACCAGGCTGATCTAGGGCTTGACTTCTTCTACTAGCGGAGTGACCTTAAGATTGGCCATGTAATATTCTTGGGATGTGTTAGGCTATTGGTTATTGTGAACCGTCACTATCCGTCATTAGTGGAAGGGAACTTTGTTGCTAAGTAAGGTGTTGATACAATGAGTCTGAGTGCATTCAACAAAGGTCGTCTAAAGAGGATGTTATAGAAGGTATTTGCATGGATAATAATGTGTCAAACCCTCACTATTTTCTCCTACTCACCATCCAAACCAAACTCTGTGAGCAAATTGATACCCCTTTGGTGTTGACTTTCTCCCTTGAGAAACCTACCAAGGGTTTGTCATATGCTATCATTTCGTTATCTGGAATCTCCAACTAGTTGAAGGTCTTCCAGTAAAGGATGTTGGTTGAGCTCCCTTGATACAACAACGACTTCTTAACTATGCAGTTGACAATTTCTACACTTATTATCATTCGGTCATCTTGTACCAGTTTAGTAGCTTTAAAGTCTCTATTAGTGAAGGTAATGTTCGACATCGCAAGGCCAACGGAGGAAGATACTGTGTTAACGGTTCTGACTTGTTGTAGGTGTCTTTTGCGGGCAGACGAGGTACTACCTCCCCTGACAAAGTTGCCTGCTATATCATTGATTACCTTCTTTGGATTGATCTTGTGGTCCTATTGGGAGGTTTCAGCTAGTTGCTCTCGGGAGTGGTTGTAGTTTCTTCTTCTTTCCTCCTTCTTACAACTTTTTCCCTCATCACTTATTTGCTTCTTGCCGTAGTCGAGAATCCTTTTCATATAAGTTTGAGCTTCTTCTATCATCCCACCCATAAGTACATTTTGGTGGTCCTCATATGTAGCTTTTGAGATGTTCAACCTTGATCAAGTCCTTAATCTTATCTTGTAAGGATGCACATTCTTTTTTCAAGTGTCCCTTGTTCCTATGGTACTAACCTTCCTTGATCTTGTCTGCATTTGGCGGAGTATTAGCCCTCTTAGAGACCGACATTAACTCCACAACCAGGGCTTGTCCTAAAATATTCGCCTGCTAGTGTTAGGGGGTGTAATGTGAGTATTTAGAGTGAAAGGATTTTTCTCCGGAGCTTCCTCCTCACCCTTCAAGATGATCCCATTCTGAGTCCTTCCTACTGAAGTTAGTTGATTCTTTCAGGGATTTGTTGCAGTATTCTGCCAACTCCTCCATGTAAATGTAAGATGCAACCCATTGATGTAGTTCTTCCATGCTCTTAGTACGCTTCTTGTTTAGGCTGTCAGCGAAATTTCCAGGCTGTAGAGCAGTGATCATGTGGTTCAAGGCCACAACTGGATCGAGATCTCGTATCTGTAGCCATCTTTCTGGACCATTCCATGAAAGAGCTGAGTGATTCATTCTTCTCCTTTCTCACTCCTTCTAAAGCGATGGACATCAATTATAGGGACAACTAGTAGTAAACTACACTATGAATTTGGTGGACAACTCTTCAAATGATGATACTGACTCTAGGGGAAGACGCTGAACCAACTCACGGCTTGACCCTTGAGCAAAGTCGAGAATATCTGGCACATAACGGAATCCTTAGATGTAAACAGGATCACCTAAGTGATGAATGCGTTTAAGTGCTTTCTAGGGTCAATGTTTTCGTCGTATTTAAACAATGTCAAATTGTTCCACTTGTCGAGCATAGGTGTCTCCATAATGTCGGACGTGAACGAGTGTCTCTACCTAGCTGACCCCTCGATGGTAATAGTAGACAAAATCTTGGAGGCTCGGAGTTACTTAGTTAGAGTCAGTTCTGACTCTGAGGGCATAGTTGACCCTCTATCCCATGACATGGTTGTGTTCATCGTATTTTTTGAGACAATGCATTTGTTGGAAGGCAGCCAACATAACATCTTCTTGCATATCTGGGACCAAGTTCTCCCCTAGCGAAAGGGGGGTTATGGGAGGTCGTGACGTTGCTCCTGGTTAGAACCATGTTGGGCTTGCACAATCTTCTTTCTTAAGGTCGGTGGGTAACATATTACTAAGCCCCACGGTGGGCAATAAAATGTACCTACATAGATATGTCCAAGTACTAGGGTCATTGCTGAGATCTTCCAATGCCCTTTTGTTTTCAAGAGTCTGTGTTGATTGGTCTTCCCAGCACATGTGGGGTACCTACAATGACACTCTGCCTCTCAAGTCAATGTAAGTTCAATGTAGGTTGTTGTTCATATAAGTATCAGAAAAATAACGATATAATGATGAATGAGTTAAACCTAAGTAAATGTTTCCTTTTATACTATTTACCTTGGGCTTACTGATTGGGCTTTTGACCTGTTTGGAGGGTAATCTAGGTACTTTGCCTGAAGTCAATGGGTATACCTTGACTCATTACCGAGTCATCCTTGATCTTACTAGAGAGGGGGGCGAGGGGAGCTTGTCTTAGGGTTGCCTTAGTATACATGCTAAGTACGTCCTAGCTCACTACGAGTACTCTATGGTCTTGTTAAGAATGATCTCACTTTGTGTAAGAGTCATGTGAGGTGAGTATATATATATATATATATATATATATATATATATATATATATATATAGAGAGAGAGAGAGAGAGAGAGAGAGAGAGAGAGAGAGAGAGAGAGAGAGAGAGAGAGAGAGAGAGAGAGAGAGAGAGAGAGAGAGAGAGAGAGAGAGAGAGAGAAAGAGAGAGAAAAAAAATATCTATTTACTCTAAGAATAAGTTTAAAAGAATTATTATTCGTTTTAACTCTTCATTTTCTTGAAATCGAGTAAAAATTAGTTATTTATTATAATTATTAAATTTCAATAAAATAAATTATAAAAATAAAAAAAAACTTTCTTACATTTATTCTTAAAATAAGTGGATTTATATATATATATATATATATATATATATATATATATATATATATATATATATATATATATATATATATATATATAAAGGCGAAGGCGCAGCAAATCACTTAAAGGGCTTGTTTCTCTCTGTGAAGCTCCATTTGTTAATTGTGACAGACAATGATGAAAGGAAGTCTGCTAAAAAAAGAACAAGAGAGAGTTACATGGGATGATTTCGGAAAAGAAATGAGAAGGATCTGCAGTATAGCAGCTCCTATGGTGGTAGTGGTTTGTTCACATTTTTTGTTGGAAGTTGTGTCAACTATGATAGTTGGTCACCTCGGTGAACTCTATCTCTCTAGCGCCGCCTTAGCCATTTCCCTCTCAGGGGCCACTGGTTTCAGTCTTATCGTAAGTTCCTATTTAATTACTTCACTATTTCTTCATTCTTCTCAACTTTTAAGTTTTAACACTCTTTACCACACTACTTCAAACACATCGCCATTGAGATTTATTTAAAACAATAAATATGACATCTAACTCACTTATGTCATGTATAGTAACACGATTTTTTTTTTCTTAAATTGATTTGAGGTAGTGATCTATCTCATGAATCATTCCTACCAAACCCACCAGACCTTGCTCATCTAAGCAACAAACTTCTAACAAAATAAAAATTAAAACGCTAGAATCGTGACTCTTTTTTTGGTTACAAAAAATTTAAAAAGCTAGATTCCTAACTAGAATAACACGATTTCGTTAAAAAAAAAAAAAGGAAAAAAGCAAAGTCTTGTTTTATTAACATTTTTATAGATATAGCTTTCACAAGTTGTTTAAATAAATTTAATATTTGACATATTAATCATTTTTATTGTATTCAGTTTAATAATTCTTCTCTTTAGTAATGTACAATCCTAAAAGATTAGCCTATTTAAATTAATTTATACGATTTTTGGTTTTAATGTCACATCAAATATTTTTAGTGGTCTTCAAGAAATAACTATTTATTAAAAAATAATTTAAATAACACCCATAAAAATATCCTAAAAAGTAAAAAGTTGATTTTTTCATTATGAAGACGTATTTCAGATTATAATTTATCCAAATTTAAATTTTTTATAAAAACTACCATTTTTATAAACGATGAAAAATTATACGAATTAGATAAAAAAAATCCTATTTAAGAATTTATAAAAAAACCGCTTAGTGACAAAAAAATGGAACATTTGATTAATTATATAAAATAAATTTAAAATTAATTAGTATGCATAGTTAGTATAAATAATTTTTATATTAACATTTAATAATATTTTTTATATTTTTTCATAATTAATATTTTGAAAATTATATAAATAAAGAAAAATTGTTAAATATTAATGTAAAATTCTTTTATAATATCTGTAAATATTAATTAAATTTATAAAAATAAATTACATTTATAATTTTAAAACAAAAACACAACTATAGCCTCCGTGACTCCAGTCAAATCGGTACTTTTTCAACGGCCACCTCACTCAACTTTATTTTTCATCCACAACAATCTAAGAGTAAGAGTCTCAAATCATTTACAGCCGAACTTTGAAGAACATAAGTGATGGCACACACCCTAAATTGTTAATTGGGACGAAAGTAAGTAGGGTATGGGCAGTTTTGTGCTTAAAAAAATGTATATATTTTACTCGTAGGATAGTAATTTTCATCTCTTTCTTCCTTATACTCTTATCCGCAACTCAACTTTTCTTATATAGAGAAATAATAAATAAATATTTTTTACACATAAATAAAAATAATATAAAAAACAAACAACATAACATGAAACAAATTATAAGATATTTTCTAAAATTTTATATGACTAAGCCTAAATCTATGTTTTTTTACCATAACATTAATAATGTTGTAAGTTTATTAAGAGTTATCTTATAAATAACTCAATTTTTCTCATAAATTATTTTTTATTTTAGTAAATTTACATAAAATATATTATATATTTCTTTTTATTTTATAATTATATTATTTATAATAGATTATAATATAAATAATATTTTTAGCAATATTTTTTACTCAAAATTATAATTTTGTAATTATAATATATATATATATAGGGCAACTCATGTGAGAAAAGATGTTACAGTGAGAAATAAGAAAACATAACAATAATCATAGGATTTTAATAAACAGTTCAAATTGAGTTGTTAATTTAACACTTATATGATTCTCTCACACAAAGACTCTCCCACAAACGCCACCACCGCCACTGCTCCATTGCCTTCCTTCCTCGCCGACGTGTCACCCATGCTAAGTCGAGAGGTTCTATTTACATATGTTTTCAGTTAAACAAATCAACATACACATGCACTAGTTGGACATGGCATAAAGTATAAACTTACATGGGCAACAACAGACCATATATGATGACATTCATTTTCTTCTCTCCTCTCCTCTTAACAAGTTCAACACCATCGAGGAGCTCATCCACCTAGTGTCACGCCTAATACAGTGATGGTGGTGACGCCACCTTTCGTCATCATTAAAACCACCACCACCATTGTCGCTGCCACCACCTTCACTGTCATCACTGCCATTGACCCCGTTATCGGTACCGCCACCGATGGTGGCAGTGGCAGTACCGGCGACGACAACAATGGTAATGGAATGAGGTGGTGACAACCTTACAGAAGTTTCCATGGAATTGATGAGAGAACGACACATTAAATATTTGTTGGAAAGATGTTTATGTGAGAAACCCATGTGAACTAGTTTTATTAGCAACCTAATTTAAATTATTTATTAAAATCTTACAGTTATTATTATGTTTTCTCATTTCTCATCGTAGTTATTTTTCTCACTCAAGTTTTCCTCTCTCTCTCTCTCTCTATATATATATATATATATATATATATATATATATATTTAGGATTTAGGGTTGAGTACTATAATACCCATATTTGCTCGGCCAACTTCATATCACATTTTTTTTTTAATCTGGACTCATCCCATACCCATACCTATTTTTGCAAATAATTATCCATCATGTGTGAAGGTATTTTATTAGTACTTATAAACTTTGAGTCCATTTTTTCATCTAATTGTTAATAGGGAGAATTCGCTAGCTTATAAAAAAAAAATAAGGAGTATTCTCTATTAAAATTATTTTACAAAAATTGATTTCTACTTTGTAAGCATTTCTTATCTCTGTTATCTTGTATTCCTTTCCGTTTCTCTCCAACACTGGGCCTGAATATCCGATTATCATTGACTACGTTGACCATAAGCACCAATATCACGTGTGAAAAAATGTGGTATTTGCTCTAGTTTTCAGTTTTCCATTGCATATATAAAAAGTTGTTCTCCTTTTTCAACACATTCATGCACTTAACCTTATACTATATATTAGTGTCCAGATAAGTACCTAGACAAATATTTAAGAGAGATTATAAAACTTGTCCACCTTTAATTAGGTATCGTTCGGAGTGGTTTTTGGTTTCTAATTTTAAAATTTTTAAAAACAAAAACTCGTTTTAGTTTTAAGTTTTCAAAATTTTAAAAACAACATTATTTTTTTTTCAAATTTAGAACATTGGTTTCAAATCTTAACCAAAACACTAGTTGAAGGTAGCAATCGTTGAAGGTAACAGTCGGTCATTGGCGATCACTAGTTGGAAGTGTGGTTGGTGACCACCAGTTGGAGATAGCTGCGGGTGACCGTTGGGTGAAGGTGACGGCTGGTGACTGTCAGTCGGAGGTGGCGGCTGGTGACCGTTCGTCGGAGGTGGCAGCCGGTGACTACCGATCGAAGGTGACAGCCGGTGATTGCCGGTCAGAGGTGGCAGCTGGTGACCGTTGATTGAAGGTGGCGGCCGATGATTGCCGGTCAGCGATGGCGGCCGGTGACCGTTCATCCGAGGTGGTGGCCGGTGACTACCAGTCAAAGGTGGTGGCCAGTGATCGCCGATCGGAGGTGGTAGTTGGTGACCATTGGTCGAAGGTAGCGGCCGGTGACCATTGGTCAGAGGTGGCGGCCAGTGATCATCGGTCGAAGGTGGCGACTGGTAACCGCCAATCGGAAATGGAAATGGCGGCTGGTGACTACCAATTGGAGGTGGCGGCCGGTGATCGCCGGTCGGAGATCGAAGGTGACGGTTGGTGATCGCCAATTGGAGGTGGCCGTCGATGACAACCGGTTGGAGGTGGCGATCGATGACTGTCAATCGGAGATGATGACCGGTGACTGCTAGTCGGAGGTGGGGACTGGTGACCGCCGATCAGAGGTGATGACTGATGACTGTCGGAGTAGCGATCAGTGACTTTTGGTCGGAGGTGATGATGAATGATGACAAATGAAGTCAAGTAATGAATTTGAATAAAAACAGAAACAAAAATCTAAAATCCAAATTTTATTGTTTTTAAAATTGAGTGAAAACTGTTTTGAAAATGAGTAAAAAACTAAAACAGAATCATTTTTGTCGATCAGGTTTCTGTTTTCAAAATACATTTCAAAACTAAATACCAAAAACCAGAAACTCAGAACCACCCCGAACGAGGCCTTAATTAATGAATTTTTTCCATCTTGCAATTTTTTTTTTAAAAATCATATTCAATAAAAATCAAATAAGATTCACTGAAATATCAACCAAGTCCTATGTAGAGTTAACATCTGGGTCTATGAAAGAATTCTAAAGGCATCTAAGTTCCCGATTCTTTTTTTCGTTTGGACATAGGTCCTTACAATACTAATGTCGTTTAATAAGTGTAAAGTTAGGTGTTAAGTGTCACAGTGGCAAGTTCCACTTTCTTAGGTGATAGCTTATGTAACATCCACTTTTTCTTTTAAAATTAAAAATATTTACCATGATTTTTAACTACCAAAAAATTAAAAAAAAATCCCGTAATAATATTTCCAAGCCAAACTGCATTAAGTGCCTCATGAAAATATGCATTGCTGCTAGAGGCACTCATGGCATCCCAATTCTCAACTAGTCATGACAACGAGGCGAGGTGGGGAAGAAACGAGTATGACATTTTCATCTTCATCCCTACTTTTGAAACTCAGTCACATCTCCGTCCCTATACCCAGCGAGTATGAGATTTATGTCTTTATCCCTATCCTCATCGGGTATTAGTATACCCGTACCTGTCTCATACTCGCAGTAAAATTTATTATATTATAGTCAAAAATAATTTATTTGAATATAATGATATTAATTCAAAATTTATCTAATAAACACAAAGTTTGTAATTTGTTAGTTAAATGTCAAACCTTTCTTTTTTTAAGACAAACGAATATTTTAGTCATCAAAATAAGAGCGAGGTGAGGTGGGTATGGGTATGGGATGAGTATGTCTATTCCCATTCCCGACTTAACAAATCAAGTATTTTGCATACCTGTACATATGCTCGATCAAATCAAGGATTTCCCTTCAATTTTGGGGTGGGTTCAGAGATTATTCATGGGTACGAGTTTATTGTCATCCATATTCTCAACCTGTACATGCCGAATTGGGCAACTAGATAATAAGTGTTGCTAGATCGAGACTTGGAAAGTGCCTCATCCCCAATGAAGAAATTGAGATTCGCTATGACTCGACATTGTGCTGGGCCACCCAATTGCCTTTAGAAGAGGTCCTCAATTGATTAAAAAATGACTTATTAATTGCAACCATTGTCGGATCAATAAAGCATGGTTCCAAGTTACTAGTAATCCCCATCTTAATATATATGTAGAAGAACATCATTTTCTAAATTCAGGACAAACTCAATTCTAGAGAATAATCAGAAACAAAGAAAACCACATTGGGGCATTTGAACAAACATGTCATGTCCACATAAAGGGGGAAAACAAGATGGCAATGCGTAGAAGAGGAATGGAGAAAAGGATACCTAGAGCCATTATCGATGACGATAGGTAGATGAGAAGTAGAGGGATCCGTGAGAGGAGCGAAAACGTGTGATACAGAGGATCACAATGGTGAAGAATGGAATAAGGAAGAAAAAGGCATAAGGTAAATATGATGTGACAAAGGCTTTGATCCCAAATGAAAGGAGAAAATAGATGAATGAGAATTATTGGTGATTGCTACAACCATTTCAACTCAACTCAAAGGTCGAAAGGAGCAGATGCAGGTCTCATTAACTTGATCATTCCCAAACATGCTTTCGCTTCTCTCACTCTCTGTAAATGCACAACATTGATGATAATAATGTTTTGTGTGGAAATATGATTGGCAGATTTATTTTTTTTTTATTAAAAGCTGTTGCAAATGTTTCTTAATTTTTAAAAATTAAATAAAAGAAAAAATGAATGCCACATAAGTTCTCACCTATGAAAGAAAGACTTGCCACCGTGACACTTAACAATTAACTTTACATTTATTAAACAGTGTTAGTATTGTGAAGACCTATATTTGAAGTTTCAATCTTTTAGAGAACCACTTGGTATTTCGCTTAAATAAAATTATTTAATCTATTGTAGATTTCATATAAGATTTAACCAATTGAACAGAAGCAAGAATAGGAAATATTACTTTATAAATTGATATGTATTTGGAGAACAATTAAAGTCTTCCCATAATTAACTCCATATTTGATTCAATTGTCGGAGTTTGAATCATTAATAATTTAATTTTAGGTTTTAACATTTTCTACATAATTACGCTGAGGTATTTATAAATGAAAGAAATTATATATCATACTCTTCGCTTCATTTAAATTGTTTACGTAATTATATCATACTCTTGGTTAATACTACATAATTACATAAATAGAAACAATTTTGATATCCCTCTAGAATTAATCGAGTATTGGAGCGATGAGGGCCACCCTGTTCTAATTCCCTCACACTAAACGGCAATAAAAATAAAATGCTTATCCTGCCTGTTATTAATTAGTCATATTACTAAATGCTTGCATTTAGTAATTAGTATCTTCTTTATAAACTATTTCAAGCACGATATCCAGCTAAAATTATCTTGATTTTCTTCCCTTGTAACTAAGTGCATTGATAATTTACATATGTGGTTAATAGATGGGAATGGCTAGTGGACTCGAAACAATTTGTGGTCAGGCTTATGGAGCTCAACAATATCAAAGAATTGGAATCCATACATACACTGCTATATTCTCTCTCATACTCGTTTGTATTCCTTTGTCTCTACTTTGGATTAACATGGAACCCATACTAGTTTTCATAGGCCAGGATCCTCTAATTTCACATGAAGCAGGGAAATTTATAGTTTGGATGGTTCCAGCACTTTTTGCATATGCAATCTTACAGTCATTAGTCCGATGTTTCCAAATACAAAGTTTACTTCTTCCCATGTTAGCAAGTTCTTGTGTCACACTCATTATTCATGTACCTCTTTGTTGGGCCTTGGTATTCAAGACAAGACTGAGTAATGTTGGTGGAGCATTGGCAGTTAGCATTTCAATGTGGTCAAATGTTATTTTTCTCGGATTATACATGAGATACTCTTCTGCATGTGCAGAAACCCGCGCGCCCATTTCTCTAGAGTTGTTCAAAGGAATGTGGCAGTTCTTTTGTTTTGCTATCCCTTCAGCAGTAATGGCTTGGTGATTAATCTTCTTGTTCAACTTCTGTTTAACACCTAACTTATTGTGTTGTTTTTCCAAATATAGTTAACAATTTTTGTATTCATGTTGATGAATGTAGCCTTGAATGGTGGTCATATGAGCTACTTGTGTTGCTGTCAGGGCTGTTAGCAAATCCACAACTTGAAACTTCAGTTTTATCCGTTTGGTATATGTGCTACATTATTTTGGTTTTCTTTATAACCCAAAATACAACTTTTTGGTCCCCTTTTAAACTGTAGCTTATGATTTATAATTTCATTTTGCTACCAATCTATTTGAGATTTTTTAAATGAATGTGATTGAACTATTTTTTGTTTCATTGTTCTACAGTCTAGACACGATTTCAACTCTTTATATGATACCCTTTGGAATTGGTGCTGCAGCAAGGTAAAATAATAAAGTTACTCACTTTCTACATAGTTTACATGTTACACACACTATATATAGCTACCTTAACCATATGCGTCTAAAGTCTAAAGTAATTATCTTTTCTCCTCTCTGATTATATAGCACAAGGGTTTCAAATGAATTAGGAGCTGGGAATTCATATGCCGCCCGTGTTGCTGTGTTAGCAGCAATGTCTCTTGCAGTGATGGAGACAACTGTAGTAAGCACAACACTCTTTGCCTGCCGCAATGTTTATGGCTATGTTTTTAGCAATGAGAAGGAAATTGTTGATTATGTCACTGTGATGGCCCCTCTGGTATGTATATCTGTTATAGTAGACAGCATAGAAGGAGTTCTCACAGGTAATCTTTTCCCTCTTGTCTATATGCATGTCCTTAATTAACTTTATATGTATAGAAGATAAAATTTTCAGTTTGGTTAACAATTATTTGGTTCAGGGATTGCTACAGGTTCTGGATGGCAACATTTAGAGGTTTTTGTCAATCTAGGGGCCTTCTACTTATGTGGAATTCCAATGGCTGTATTACTAGGATTTGAGGGGCGACTTGGAGGAAAAGGACTTTGGATTGGTATACAATGTGGTTCTGTTGTTCAAACTATTATACTTTCTATCATAACTGGTTGCATAAATTGGGAAAAGCAGGTACAACTGTCTTGAAAACTTCATAAACTTCAACTTTGGTTAAAAATATATGTTTTAGTACTCTTTAAAAATTATGGACTAATTGTATTCTTGATTTTGAAACTATGTTTCGCGTGTATTTTCTTCACGCGCGACATTTTTTATTTTGCTTCATGAAAATAATTGATTTCATCTTCTGGCGGTTATTTTTATTTTGCCATTATAAAACTTATTGCTTAAAGGTAGTGTATATATATATATATATATATCCTTAAGATTTAACATTTTGCTTCAATTGCAGGCAATAAAAGCAAAAACGAGGTTATTTGATGGTCAATTTTCTGCAAACATTGTATAATCAAAGGACAATTTTCTAAAAATGGAAACTGTTCTCCATGAGTTCCTTCTTTGCATGATTGGAAGCAATGAGTTTTGATTTTTTGAAGTGGTTCAATTTATGAGCTTATACCTCCATGCGTCTGATTAAGAATGATTGTAGCATTTTTCTGTGATGATAATAGGATAAAAATACTTTTGCAGTATATTTGCTATACTGGCACTGTGCTGCTTGGAGTGCAAAATGTCATTTAATTTGAGCTATTCAAAGTTGTGTTGAATTAATTGTGGGTCCTTAATTGATACTTTCCATCTTAAGCATTCAAGTTATTGTAAATTTGTAATGTTGCATGGTTTTTAATTTTTGTAATAAGTAGCTAGATTTTAAATTTTTAATGACTTTTTAGTTTATAAAAAAGGTTATTTTAAACTTTAAAGACAGTTTTCTGTTTCTGCCAGTATAAGTTTTCTTGTATTTTAAAATATAAAAAAATACTTATATATTATCAGATAAAAAATTTTACATTATTCATTAATTACAATATTTTTAAACGTCATATAAATAAAGGATTCTGATTCTTTCTAAGTACAAAACTTTTTTATATTTAAAGTGTATAAGTGTTAAATTCTTTAAAATAAGAATAGCATCTAAATTTTTAATGTCATGTTAATTAATACTTTTACTATATCTTTAAAAATATTAATTTAATTTTAAATCTAATATAAATATTATTTTTATTGATTTTATAAAATTATTATTCTCTTTTATTTATTTGTTAATTTTTTATATAAAACAACTTAATTAAAACGACATTTAATTTATTTTAAAAATGGGGGAGTATGATTTTAGGATTTAAAACATAAAGTTTTTAAAAACAAATTAAACTCCTTTGAATATCACCATGTGAAATAGAAAAAATATTTATGTAATCAATAATATGTGTAAGTTTGTCTAGTTATCAAATTGTATGTCACATATTTATATAAAATTAATTTGTATACTAATTATTTCATTGTAAGTGTTTGATAAAACTAGTTGATCAACTAGCTAAAAGTTGTAAAATAACAAGTAAAGACATCAATAATCATTATATCAACGTTGAGTTTTTAAAATAATATAACATATTTTAATAATATAAATTAATTACATATTTAAATTATAAATTATTATAATTATATATTTAAATTATAAATTTCTATAATTATATATTTAAATTATAATTTCTATAATTAAATATATAAATTTTAAATTACATGTTTAAATTATAATTTTCTATAATTATATATTTAAATTATAATTACTATATTACATTAATGAAGAGAGAGAAATGAGGAAGAAATAAATTGCATGCGTGAGGAGAGAGAATTAATGGGGGATACCTTGATTAACAAATGGTAAAGTTGAAGCTTAAAATAAGACATCTTTCAAAAAAACTATTGGAGTAGCTTTTTAAGTTAAGTTTGGTTTCTGTTTTCATTTTTTGAAAAATGTTTTCATTTTTAGGTTTTTAACATTTCGAAAATATGTTTTTTTCCTTGATATTTTCTATTTTCAAAAAATAATATTATTAAATTTAATTAATTATAGAAAAAATATTACAAATTATTTATATATAATTTAAAATACATTTATATATTATTTTTATATAATTACAATATTATTATTAAGTTTTCACATAGTGTTAACTTTTGAAAACAACTTTTTTTCTGTTTTCAATTGTTCTTTTGAAAATATTTTTAGCGAAAATATTTTCTAAATTGTAATCAAATATATTTTCACTACTGTTTTCTATTTTATCTGTAAATAAAAACAGAAAATATACAAAACAAACACAGTTATCCAAAAAAGAGTTGTTAGCTAGTTTTGTAGCTTTCAAGTAGTTGAAATGATAACCAAACATGCTCTAAAAAGTTAGCTACAAAAGCTAAAAGCTAGTTAAAAATTGAAAAATTAGTTGTAAATATTTGGTAAAACTAGTTAAAAGTTATAAAATGACAAACAAGAATATCATTAATCATCAAATAAAAATGAGGTACTTAAAACAATTATAACATATTTTAATAATATAAATTAATTACATATTTAAATTAGAAAATACTTATATATTTAAATTATATATTAATATAATTATATATGTTTTTAAAATTAAATTTGAAAAAGTTTTTTTGGTAACTGGAAAATGAAAAAATTATAAGGCGAAAATGAATGTAATTTTGTTAATAATTTAACTTAGTTAGTATATAGAAATTACATTCATTTAGTTGAAAGCATATGTCACATATTTGAAAATTAAAATACTTACGTGAAAATGGACCAAACACCTATATTTTCATTAGTTTTATTATGTAGTAAAATTAATTTCCTTTGAGAGTAATTTCATTTTAAATTTTAAATAAAAAATTATTATAAAGTGAAAATAATTGTAAAGTGAAAAAAATGTAAAAAATTTAAGACAAAATTTGAATATAAAAAAATTGTAAAGGCGAAAACACTTTAATGCATAGAAAGGTATTATATTTTCGTTTTAAATTTTAAAATTTGTTATTAAAAAAATATAAAAAATAATATACAGTTTAGGGTCATAACATTTTACAATAGCACAGTAAACATAATAACCAACCGTTGTTAGGATGAACAGTGAAAATATATTTAATTTAAATACTATTCTTGTTATATCTAGAAATACACTATAATTGGAAAAATATGAGACAAAATATTTGGGATTAGGAGTTTGCATCAGGATAATGATTCCTTTTATAGCCAAGTTGTCTGCAAAGTAAACATCTAACTTTGTTTTGTGGTTGTGACTCTCTCAAATCCATTTTCTTTCTAATTTAGGTAGATTTAGGATGACTCAACCCTCGAAGCAATGCTGGATTTGGCACAACGAATGGTCTGCTTCTTGGAGACATTGTTTCTGCATTTACGAAGGGATCTCACTCTATGGAATAAGTTTGTATTATGTTTTACAAAGAGTATACCCTTTTAACGAATTGATAGTGATTGATATTGACATGAGAGCATGTTGCTATGACATGAGAACAAGGGTAATGGTATGCCTGAAAAGCTCCACACTCACAGTATTGTTTGTCCAACAACACAACCTATGTTTGACCTTTTGTTTCCATGGCATGATAGAATTTTTTAGTAACTTCAAACATTTTTCTCTGTGTGTCATGCCTCTTGACCATATGGATAGATGCAGTGACTTTATTTTCCTCCATGACATCCATTAATTTTTATAGTGATGTCTGTCTTCGTTAAAGTTATAACTTGCTTCCAGAGCTCTTTGAAGAAAATAGTTAACTAACCGATCATGAATAGATTTACATGAGAAGTTATTAGCATATTTTGTGAACCTCAAAAGAATTTTTTAATTGTTTTGGACAAGTTAGTTGTCATGTGACCAAATCTTTGGCCTTCTGCATGTGCCATGCTCCACCTACTAACTTCAATCTGATCAATTCATTCCCTTATTTGGGGGCTACTATCGGTAAAATTTTCCAACTTCTTGTTAAACTTAATTAGACATGTTTCGTACCTTGAGAGAAAGTAGTGGTAGGAAAATGTTAGTAAAGAACAATGTAATTTGTAGGAGGAAGTTAGAAACGTTAAATTAATGAAAGATTTTAATTTACCCATTGTAATTAAGTCTTGTTTCAGCCTTATGTTATTGAATTTGTGATTGAAATTGCTTGCTATATGGTGAATGCAAAAGACACGATGAGCATGCAATGATTTCCACATAGGTGAAGCCTAAACTGTATTTAGAATGTTTTTATGTCGATATAAGATCAGAAATTACTCACTTTTTTTAGTTACATATTCTCGAATTTTAGTCAAAAACCATGCCAAATTACTTAACGTTTCTCCATCCACAATCACAAATGCAACTAAGAGAGTACAACTATTTTCGTCTTGTGTTGTTGAAATTAACAATATTCCCTTATACTTTCCATATAAGAAGGTCCCATTTATCTTCAGTACGAATTTTCATGAGTTAAATGCATCAACCGCAAGTTTAAATATCCAAAAAAACATGCTTAAATTATCTGAGTCTTTCTTCAACAACGTCAACCATAAACTCTGTTGTCTCAAGTTTGTAAGTTGACATTTGATTACCATTCAATTCAACCATCTGGGTAACATGTCATATGATTTTTTCCAGTCACTGAAACTTTTGTGATAGTCTTTTGTTTACCCAACCATGCTTTCTTGTAAGACACTGTATGTGATACGTCACTCTAAATTTTTTCTTGAATAATTGATATCACAACAGATGGGTCCAGTTACCTAAAACATTTTATGCAATATTTTGTTAGTAAATATACCAAATGGAATGGTGTATTTACAAAAACATATTAGAGCTTTATTAACTAAAATGTAGTTGGTGATAATATTATAAGTCAGTCTTGTGTGATCTTGTGTAAAAGTCGCATTCACACACTAATGCGAACCCTCCATTTTGTCATTGTCTATTTATTTGTCCTTTGTGACAACATGACTATCATCCGCCATGGCATCCGCTTGTGTGGTCGGGGTATAGAATAGAAAATATTGTTGGCCTAATTTTAACAATTTCGTAGTTGTGATATGTCCTTAGGGAGTGTTGCGAAATAGCTAATTTGACTTCATCTTGTGAGTCAAACTCTAATCCTTTGAACAAGTATTGCCCGTATTTCTAGTCATAAGAAGTTCGAATAAGTAGAAAATTCGTTTCTTGATGCGGGTGTGCCCATTTAACATTAGTTTAGTGTGCGGAAGCCAACAAAATCTGGGCCCCTTAAAAGTAATAAACAGTATGAAATTAACATGGCCATAAAAAATTGGTACATTAAACAAGTTCACATACAAACTAGTTAGTACCTATTATAGAAAATCTTAGAGGTTGTTGTCCTTGACGATGTGTTATTGTTGTTTCCTCATCTGTGTCTAAACTTGATCTTGGATGTGTGTTGTTGTCCTCACATTTGTTGTCGTGATTTGAGATAAATTAATCACGTTCGTAGACCACAACATCTAAACTATCTTCATCATCTCCTAGATTTGTTACATCCTCTGCTATACTGATATGCCTTATAGCCACACTACTACTTGCCATTGATTGATGTTTTGAATATGTGGTTCCCATTGTTGGCATTGATCTTCCAACATAATATTCTATCTATTCTTTCACATAAATGGTAGCATTAGACTACTCTATATCAACATATAGTTCTATCATACGTGTTGTGTCAGTTGTCGAGAAAATGTTAACCATCATCCTTGATCACCATAATCAGATACCAATAAAGCACGAAATTATCTAGTGTTTTCATAAACAATATATTTACATATAATTTTACTCACAAGCTGATTATGTGAAGGTTTAATTTTGCATGAATTTGTGTAACAAATTCATCGAAAGAGATATTAGTAGAAAACTGCATGCTCGAATGAGAACCGCTAAATGAAACTCCTGCAGGTCCTATACTAACTTTGTCATTATAGTCCATCATTGAAGAAAGAGTAGCCATAATTTAAAGTGGAAAAAAATATTTTTGCACTTTGTAGACAATGAAGCAAACTTAAAGTTGGTGCAAATATAACTTCCAGATGAGTTTATATGGGTGACGATTCAGAATGGGGTTTAGGGCAACAATTATGTTATGTTGGTTTTTTTTGTCTCGTGAAAGGCTGAAAATGTCATCTCAGTTGGCATTTTGAGTTGACATGTCAAGTCAGCTGGTCCAAAATGCCAATTGAATAGCGGTGCTGACTCATTTATAACCTCCTACTACCCCTCCATGTAACATGCACCCATGTTTATATACTATTTATAACACTATTAGGAAGCACATCTACACCAATTCAAGTAGATTTATGACAGCCTCATGTAGGAGTTTCAGTGATATACAGATGCAGTTTCATTTTAGTTTCTTTTTTTGGGAAATAGTCTCTACTGTAAAGTTTCATTAAATGAGTATTTGAGTGTACTATTTTAAGTTATATCTAACGTCAAATGTACTATTTGAGTGTACTATTTTAAGTTACGTAAGTAACTTAGATGTTTACATTGGTTGTACACTTAAACATTTGGATGTTTTCTTCTTTATTACTTTTTTTTCCTATTATTTCGTCTGTTTGTTTTTGTGTCCGTTTATTTACTTATTTTGTTTGTTTGTTCGCCCTTTGCAAGTGCATCTTTGTTGTTGTGTTTCTTTTCTCATCCTCATTTGCTTCATTGTGTGTATTTAAGTTGGTTTATTTTCATCATTTGTTGGAAGGAAATCGTAGTCCAATTTGGCCTATTCCCTTCTTGGCATTTCATCTATTTTTTTAATCTTTTATGTGTTTTTTGTTTACCTTTTCCCCAATAAAGTTCGTGTTTGTTGTTTTTTTCTTTAGTCATCCTCCTTTAGGGTTTTTATGTTAGTCGTGAGATCATAGACATTGATTATGATACACATTGATGATACTTTCGAAACAGGTTAACATGATGCTGGCATATGGGCTCTAGTATTCAGCAAAACAATGTTAGTTTTTTTTTCAAGTTTATGGTTTACTAGAATGCACAAAATTTTTGTAACAAATTCTTCAAAATAATGTAAGATAATATTTCTATTTTACTTTGTTGAATATAATGTTTAGGGTTTCCGTTAATTTTGCTAGTACAAGAGAATGCATGATTAATTTAAAATAATAAATGAGTTATTAATTTAAAACATAAATAAATATTAATTAGAAACACACAAAAATAAGTTAAGAATTCACGGTTGAATTTGTCATGGTGATGTTCAAAATATTATTTTGTTAGTACAAGAGAATGCATGATTAGAATTTAGATAAAAATATAAAAAAATCTTTGTGGTATTTGTCGACATGTAGGGTCTCGATAGGAGTTGCCATCAATATTTATTTAGAAAAATATTAAAAAAACCTTTTAAAACAGGTGGTCTACATAACCAAATTTTTAGTTTGGGAGTTTATTACACATAAGGAAGGTATTAGTACCCTACGACGTCTGTCTTAAGGACAGTTACCTGTAATTAAATGTACAAAACTAGATAACTTTAAAAATATTTATTTCACCCTTAAAATACTTGAAATGTAACAAATACTTTTGTTTTGTTTTTTGTTTTTAACATTTTAATGAGAAAATTATTATTGGAAATTTCTTTTTTTAAAAAAATATTGTTCATATTTTAATTTTTAATTGACTTATTTTATTTTTATTTTTTGGGATTCGACAGGAGTGAGTTCCTGCTCCTACGTATCACCATGCATAATGGAGAATTAGAGTATACATAGTTCTTGATAATGATTTGTGTATTAGGTTTTTAATTTTAGTAATTTTTTTTATTTTTAGGTTTATTTTCAAATATTATTATTATAACCAAATTAGAAGTGCATCCAAAGTGATTATGATGATTATTTAGCATAATCGTCAAATCTGAAGTGTATCCGAAGTGACAATTACTAAATTATGATAGTTTTCGTAATTACTAAATCAGAAGTGCATTTGAAGTAGTCATAATCAAAACTTTACGTTTTATATTTTATTTAAAAATAATTTTAAAGGATTTCACTATAATCAAATTGGAAGTGCATCCAAAGTGATCGTAATAAACCTTTTTAGAATTTACAATAGTCAAATTAGAAGTGCATCTAAAATGGTTCTTTTAATTTTTGTAATGGTCAAATTAGAAGTGCATCTAAAGTGATCATTATTAAATTTTTATTTCTCAATAATAATTATATCAACTAAAATTTTTATGATATTTAACTTCAAAAATCTTGTAAAATAGTTATCATAAAATTTTCATTTTTTAAATTAATATTATTAACTTTATTATTGTTATTGTTATATTTAATCGAAATTTTATTACTTGCTATTTCATGTATTTGTAACAATATGTTAACTAGAAAAAAAATAAAGTGAATAAAAGAAAATGATATAATAAATAAAAAAACCTACAATTTATACTCACGAAAAGATAAAATAAAGCATTTTGAGCCTTAAATTGAGATATGTGAGTTAGCTGAAATTAGGGTGCAAATAGAAAACGGATAGCTCACAATTCTTTGGGTTATGGGGGTGCGTGTAGCAAGAAGTTGAGGTGCAAATAGAAAAAAACAGAGGTGGGGATAGTGCCAGTTTATTATTGTCAAGGGGCGTGAATAGCAAAAATCAGAGGTGCAAATAGTGACGAGCTATGAAACATATAAGGGGGTACAAATAGCATTATTTGGAGGTGAACCTAACAATGCATAAAATTTTTTAAAAAAAGAACTATGGGACGCATGCAACGTCCCCTTTACACAACTTACTGAACTTTCAAAAGTTCAACATCCTCTTTTTTTTTTTTTTTTTTTACTTCTGGTTTCGTAATGAGAGAAGAGAAAACGGAGGGTGAAGTTCCGGTGCAGTGTGGTGGTGGCTCCGCCTCTGGTGGTTAGCTCTAGCAACACGCACACTGCCGAAAGTCACTTCCAGTGTGAACAGTGTAAGTAATTTTTAAATGTTATCTTTATTACGGAGTTTTTATAAAGAAAAGTGTAAGTTAATAAATACTTGTTGTAGCCTTTAACCTTTTTTTTTTTTGCTCTCTACCTCTCCTTTTCTCCTCCTCTTCCAAACTATTTCTCCTCCTTTGAAATTTTTTTTTTTTTCCGAAAATTTCTTCCCAAAAAATCCCCTGATTCAAATACTCCTAAAGTCAGCTTGAAATCCTTTTACTCGCAAAAAATTTGAATTTTTTTATCCAGATTTTTATGGATTGTTTTAGTGATGTAGCTGAGGCAAATAACATCTCAATTGATTCAGAAAGCTCAAACATGACAGTGGTTCATGTTGACCACTTTCATTTAATTTTCATCTTCTGATTTCTGTGGTTTTTACTATTTTTGTTTTTTATTTTTTCATGAAAATTTTTATTTTCAGTTCTCTGTACTGAAGTGTATTCTGAACATTGTTGTGCATGTTGACAGTGTTTGGAAATGAAATTTTGGTTTTTTATATATTCATTTTTTATTTTTATTATTTTGATTATTGTGAAAAAAAAGGTTCCGAACATTGTTGCGCATGTTGACAGAGTTCGGAAATGAAATTTTGTTTTTTTTATAGATTACCATTTTTTTTTTATTATTTTGATTATTGCGAAAAAAAGGTGCATACAATATCTTCTTCTTCTAAGTTTATTTTTTAAAATTTCCACAAATGAATTTAATAATGGTGATAAATGAATAACATGAAAAAAATATAAAAGTATAATACATATAACGGACCAACAATTTGGAAAATTTATGAATTTACTTTATATAAATTACATGAGCGAAAAATGAACTCATTAGCCCTTGATATTGAAAATTATTATAGTCTGCTTGTAACAATCAGTCATTATTTGGGTCTCTCCACTGCGTTTGTGCATTGATGTCGAACGAGTTGTTCAAATCAACAGTACTAATATCAGGATTTTGTTGAGACAAACTTCTTCCTGGATACATAGGCCTACCGGATATAGTGGAGAAAAGTTGACCCTAATCTATTGATGATAAAATTGAGATAGCATCCCAAATTGGAATGGCGATTGGCGAAACAATGACTGAACGAGGTTGTAAAAACCTTCTTGTTGATGTGGCGTATAGCATTGCACAGATGCATCTTGTGCCATAGTTGTTTGATGTTGAGAGGGGTATGTATGTTAAGTATACTCACCAAATGGTTGCATTAGTATCGCATAAAATCTCTTTCACGTCTATAGTTGGAGTAAAAGACAACCACCAATAATTTCTTTCCTTTTATAATTGGTGGCTTTAATCAATTTGTGGTACACATTGCTGAGGAACGCAAACCTAACTATATGTCCCACGCTCAACCAAATTGCGTACAAATGGGAGAAACCTACGGTGGGGACAATTTCTTGAGTGATTAGGAAAAAATAATCATCCAATCAATCGAAAGGTGTAGACCCTTGCATACATTATTCTCCAAATGCTCAGCGTCTTGGAGGTTGAAGTTCTCTTTCAACCATTTCATTCTCAAATTGCTTCCTCTATGTCGGTCGGTCTAGGTCGACGACCTAAAATGGGCTCAACTTCTACATGCCAATCGACTGTGAAGGTAGCCTAGACACAAGTAAGCCATCAATTTTAAGCCCAAGCAGAAGTGTCACATCTTGCAGGGTGATGGTACACTCACCAACAGGCATGTGGAATGTGTGAATCTCGGGTCTCTAACGCTCAACCAAGGTTGAGATCAACGCATGGTCAAGTAGGAAAAACTTCATGTTAGCCACCAAAACTGGCAATTACCAAGTGTAGCCTAAGGTGACAACAATGCCTCATTTCTAGGGTTTTCCTTACATGCAAAACTTGATCCTCCTCACTATTCTAGATATTTTCTGACACATGCACCAATTGCATGGTCAACAAAGAGGGTCTTGTGGTCTTGGATGGACAATGCGACCTTTTGTCATTGTTTTCTCAATTGCATGGAGGTTAACAAGTTCGAGAAACATATACATATACTAATATAACTTATTTTACTTGACCTTTTATAAAAAAAATTAATTTAAAATATAACATATTTAAAAAAACATACTCATAATAATTGTTCTAACAAAATGTCATTATTTGACATTGTGGGTTAATTTTTGACAAAAAATAAAAAATCTTATGTATAATTTCACTAATTAATATAATTTATTTATCATCCTTCAAATCACGTACTAATATTGAAAATTGTATCATAAATTAAACCATAAGTATTTCTAAATAATTTTTTAGTATCGTTCAAAATCATTTATTGGTAACACATTAGTACCACATTTAGTATCTCCATTTATTAGTATCATTCAAAATAATTTTTTATAAAACTAGATCAATTTCATTTATTACTATTTTTTTTCATACTTTATAATAGCTAATCATTCCTTATTTCTAAATTTTGGTTTTCAGTGAGATCCATTTAAGTAATTTTACTACAAATTTTCATAAAACATTTTTCGAAAATATAATACTACTCGCACTCATACGAAAACCTTATATAAAATATTTTAGTATTACATTTCTAACATTATTTTTACATCATCAATAATTTTATTATAATATTAAAATAATATTTTCCTAAACACTAAACCCTAAAAAAATGTGTAAAATATAAAGTTTTTCTAACTTAATACAACAAATAATTTCTTTTAAATTTGACATATAAATGATTTTTAAATTTGAAAATGGGATATTGATTTTAACAATATCAATTATATATATATATATATATATATATATATATATATATATATATTATTTCATATAATTTATTTTTTTTAGAAAAAACAAACGACAAAACTTGTTAAAAAAATAAATGTACTATTTTCTAATATTTGACGGCAGAAAAATTAAAAGTAAGAATATTTTTTTAGGAATAATAAATTAATTTTCTATTTGATCATTAAAAAAATAAGTGGATATTTTTTTTGAATGATAAATTAATTTTTTTTCACATGCAGGAATGATATATGTGTCATTTAAAAAATTACATAATTCTGAAACATAAATAAATTTTTTTCACTAACACAAAAGAAAACCTATTTCTCTCTCTTTTTATTTATTAATATATATATATATATATATATATATATATATATATATATATATATATATTCACCCACATATATTCATCTATACTTTTATATTTGGTTTTTTTCTAACTAATCCCTAAATATATTTATCTTTTTTATCTTTTCTTGCACAATACCTCCCTAAAGCCTTTATTTCTCTATTATTTTGTTTTTCATCTATTAGAAAATGTTCGTAATTAATTACTTTATATATGTTATTTTATAATTTTTATATGTTTTTTTGGTATTTTGTATAGTATTTTTTGGTTTGAAAATACTTATAAGTAACCCATTATATTACTTTTATAATATAATGTTACTTGTACAACTTTAAATAAATTGCATATTAACTTATTAATAATATTTAAATTATGTTATGTATAAAATAATAATAACAACAACTTAAACAAATATATCAAGTAATTTTTTATTTGAATTATTACAATTTAAATTATTAAATAAACATTTAACAAATTAAAATCTAAACTGTGTTCTTCATTTCTTTTAAAACAAGATAAGCCAGAATCAAATTTGAACTTTGTTTCAAATTTATAATTTTATTTTTAAATTTAAATTTTAACTTTTTTTATAAATTTTCATTTCTTTTACTAACATTTAAATTTCAAAATTTGACATCCATATATAGAATTATAACAACAACTACAATAAAAATCAAAACATCATGATAAACTATAAAATCATAACATCAATTTAACATCTAAAGTAAATAATTATAAATCATGCTTTAATTATTCTAAATACAAATAAAAATCATAATTTTACCCTAAACCATAAACTAACATCATGAACACATTTTTTTTTATTTTATACTTATTTTCATCCTTGCATTAACATACAAACACTAAACATTATAAAAGAAAAATTTCTTAATAGAACATAATAAAAGTTTAACTATTTTACAAAACTTTAGATGCCTACATTAAATTATAAAAATATGTAATATTAATAATAACTAACTAACATGCTTACTTAAACATATAATAACAACTTACAAAAAAAAAATTCTTCTCTTCTCGGCTTCTTCTTCTTGTTGCACTCTTTCTTCAATTTAAGTTCACTTCTAATGCAATTTTAACCATCCCTTCACCTAATATATATACCTTCATGCTCGTTCATTGGTTTTGTGTCTTAGCCCAAATTGTCATTCAGGTTAGTGTTTTGAGGACACATGTCACCGCTCCAATGGCCACGTAGACAGGTCTAACTTTTTGACCTTGCAAAACGTCATCTCAGTTGGCGTTTTCCCCTAGTTACAAACATGTCTACAACTAGGGAGCAGACATGTGCATTATAATTGACCCACAATGCCATTCAACCTGCATTTTGAGATTCTCATCGAGACCGCAAAGAATCTATATCCACTATTAGTGATTGCACCCAAAATGTCATTCAACTACCCCAAACTGCTATCTTAGTTGGCATTTTGGTGGTTTGAATGGTTAAATTATACCATCCTGGAAAATATTTGAGCCTGTGCCCCATCTTTGTCAATATTCGCTAAATTACACTCTATACAACCCATTTTACAACTTTCAGATAGTTATACCAAACACTTATAACTAGTTTTTTCAATCAGTATTTCTTGAGGGTAGGATATTTGATATATAATAATTTTTTTTATATATTTAAAAACACCACATTAACAACTCTTAAACTGTGATGTAAAAAATAATAATTAAAATATATATATATATATATATATAACTTTAAAAAATGTTAATGTAACATAATTTTACCTGTTTTTAATGGTATGCTTAGCTTATTAAAGAGAAATGTGTTCCTCAATTTTCAATTCCAAATGCATTTCCTATTTTGGTCACGTGTATCAAGGATAACATTAAAAACCGCCTTATTAAGGCTACATACCTGTGTTGTTAAAACCAGACAGGTGATTGAGCCAGTGAGGACACTGGTTCACTATTCATTGGTTCAATTGTTATTTAACCGGCAGTTAAACCAGTCTTAATAAAATAATATTTTTTTATTATTAATGTACTATAATAATTAAGGTTATAAAAGAAAAAATGTATTAAGGTTGCAATTATAAAAGGATAAAAGTAATTTTACTAAATATACCTTCATATTGCTAGTTAAACTTTATTTTATTAATTTTTTAATTAAAAATTGTTTGATTTAGGAAAATGAAGGGTGTATTTAGTAAAATTAAAAAAATTTAAAAAAAATACAAACCAGTTGAACCACCAATTTTAGCCGTTCTTGATCGGTTTTCGAGTTTTAATACCAATTTTTTATTCTACCAGTTTTTAGGGTTGACCGAACTAATTGCCAGATTAGTTCACTGGTTTTCCGATCAAACCAGCCGATCCGATCCAGTTTTTATAACATAGCTACATGTTATAAGACAAAAGATATGGTGCAATTGTGCAGATATATGATAAAATAATCATTTTGCAAAGCCACAAAATTCCAGCAGAAAAAGAAATGAAAAGCCACAAGAAGGGTAAGGGTATATAATCATGGAAGACAGTCTGTTAGCAAAAGAGGTAAAGCAGAGTGAAAGGCTAACATGGAGTGCTTTGAAACAAGAAATGAGAAGGATGTTTTATGTAGCAGGGCTAATGATGGCTGTGAATGGTTCCCAATATTTGTTGCAGGTTGTGTCAACCATGATAGTTGGTCACCTGGGTGAGCTCTATCTCTAGCATTTCCTTAGCAGTCTCCTTTGCTGGTGTCACAGCTTTCAGTGTTCTTGTAATACTTCTATTACTTTTTCTCACATCACTTGTTTCTTTTGCTCTCTCCTTAGCTTATGTGTCATTAATTTCTATTTCATTGCCTATTCTCTTGCTACTTAATTAAATATATAATAGTTCATTATACAGAGCATACTGTATTTACAGTGTAATTTATAAGAGTGTAAATACACTATCATTTAATCATAAGTTGTCACATGATAATTTTCTTTTACTTGAATAATAACTACCTTCACAGTCAATCTTATATAATATCTGTTGGGCTTTTTTTTAAAGAGCTAAACAAAGATAACATCATTGCTAAAAAGGCCAAGGTTTAAGTCTCTCCCTGCTGGTGTGTCTATATATGTATGTATAAAAAAGGCATTCAATCAATCAACCTTGCATATAATAATTAAGCTTCACAAAAAAATAGTAATTAAGTAAATTATTTTCTTGTGTCCCTGTTTCTGTATAAGAAATTAGAAATATGGATCTAATTTTAGTATTTTACCATCCAAACCCCGAAAACAAAATAAAACAGAACGAAAAAGTTATAGCTTCATCTTTTTTGACAGATAATAAAGTCTCAACTTTGTTGAACAGTTTTTCAGAAATCCCTGCCAGATTATCCTAATTCCTTTAACATAGCTTGCTTTTACAATCTAACCAAAGCTATGATGTTATATTATTAGTGAGGTCCAATTTTACTTATGCAATAAGATTCAAGGAGAGGCATTCAATCCACACAAATGAAATAGAACGCTTGCCCAAAATCATCATGATTGTATATTGTCCGAGTAACTTAGTGCATTCATAATTTGCAATGGTAACCGACGGGAATGGCTAGTGGACTGGAAACTATTTGTGGTCAGGCTTATGGAGCTGAGCAATATAAGAAAATTGGAGTGCAAACATACACTGCTATGTTCTCTCTCACAATTGTTTGTCTTCCCCTTACATTAATTTGGATCAGCATGGAAAATATACTACTTTTCATAGGCCAAGACCCTTTCATCGCACATGAAGCAGGAAAATTCTTAATTTGGCTCATTCTTCCGATGCTTATACTACATGAAGCAAGAAAATATACTAATTTTCGTATACGACTTGTTCCAACACTTTTTGCATATGCAATTCTACAGCCGTTAGTTCGAAATTTTCAAATGCAAAGTCTCATTCTTCCGATGCTTATAATTTCTTGCATCACTCTTTGTATCCACATACCCCTTTGTTGGGCTTTGGTGTTCAAGATTGGACTAAATAATGTTGGTGGAGCATTAGCAATAATTTCGTTAAGGTTAAATGTGATTTTTCTTGGATTATACATGACATACTCTCCTGCATGTGCAAAAACCCGTGCATTCATTCCTGTGGAGCTATTCAAAGGAATATGGTTTTGCCATCCCTTCAGCAGTAATGATGTGGTGATTTATCTTTCTGCTCATCTGAAATTGTACATGCTTATAGTTTCAAATAATAAAATCTTTCCCTCCCCATCAAATTTAATGTATTTGATTATGCTAGCCTTGAATGGTGGTCATTTGAGCTGCTTATTTTGCTTTCTGGACTATTACCAAATCCACAACTTGAAACCTCAGTTCTAACCGTTTCTTATGTTGTTTACGTTCTTTTAATTTTCGTTTTGACCTAACATGATACACTTTTTGGATCACTTTTAGACGGCAACTCTTGATCCACAATTTCATTTTGGCACATTCCTTTTTATATGTGATTGTACTAATTATCTGTTACTTTAATTTTGCAGTCACAATACCTTTGGAATTTGGTGCTGCAGCAAGGTTACATCCTAGTTTGCATATTGCTATCTTTGGGCAAAAGGACACATATATAGGGTGATTTTGGCTAATAACTCTTAAAATGGGGTGTTTTGACCAAAATCACCAAAATGAGATTGTTTGACCTATCGAAATAGGTCACATATCTCAGTTAGTATGGATTTACGTGACCAACATTTGTTCCTGCTATCTCAGTTGAATGCAGAATGCATGCAGGTAACACGGCACACCACACCAAGTGAAATAGTTACCACGCCACACCAACTGAGGTATTGTGACCTATGTTGGTCAAACAACACTATATTTTGACAATTATCGGCGAAAATCACACTGTGTTTGTCATTTTGCCCTGACCATATATCTAAGTTAATAAACTTTTGTCCTCTGACTATAGCACAAGGGTTTCAAATGAATTAGGAGCCGGGAATCCTCATGCTGCTCGTGTGGCTGTGATGGCTGGAATGTCTTTTGCAGCCATGGATGCAATACACTCATCGCCTGTCGCCATGTTTATGGGTATATTTTCAGCAATGAGAAGGAAGTTGTCAATTATGTCACTATCATGGCCCCTCTTGTTTGTATATCTGTTATACTAGACAGCCTACAAGGTTTTCTTGCAGGTACACTTCCCTCCTTATTATCCTTAAAATATGTTTGGTGGGATGGAATATATAGTTAGTATACATTATTAACTAATAAAAATCATTTATAATTATTTTAAAATTCATCAAAGTTATTATTATACATGACTTATGAGTTATTATATATGTGATTTGATGATAATGTAAAATTTTGTTACCTTATTAGTGTATAATCTATGCTTTCATGTTAAGGACAGGTATAGCTCAACGATGATAAAAAAAAAAATCTATGCTTTCATTGTTTTAAGTATATATATAATGTTAAATTTTCTTACCTAAGTAAAAATAGAATTGAAAAACTTCATTGGAAATGATTGGTATAATTAAGAAAATCTACTAATCATAAGCAAGTAGACAAAAAGAGTCATAACAATCATCTATTGAATAGCACCTAAATTTGTTGATGTGTTTCCTTTCTCTTGGTATCTCGTGTTAAAACACAAAAGGTAATAAAGTTTATATAAAAGACAAGCTTATGTTTCAATTTGTTTCACTTGTATTTTTATTTTAATTTTTGTGTGAGGGGTTGTGGATGGCAAATCTAAATAAAGCAGCGGAGCCTTCTATTTGTGGTAAGTATTTGTCAATATTGGAGTCTTCTATTTGATGGGGGCAATAAGATAAGTTTGCAACAAATCTAAACAAAGCAGCGGAAATAAATCTCCCTATCTCACAAAAATTGAGGAGCAATAATAAAATATAACACTAACTAATATAACACTAACTAATCACCGATCTTTTTAAAATAAGATACCAAGATTTTAACGTCGAAAACCCCTCAAAATAAGGGTAAAAATCACGGGTCATCCAGATCAAAGAATAAAGACCCCCCAAACACATTGCTGTCATACGAATTGAATATCTCCCAACACAGAATTCTTTTAACGATCCAAACGGTCAGAATGAAGAAACATACATTCTGAACATGTTGTCCAAAAATCAGTCCGATCCAACGGTGAACGAATCTGCCGTGAAGAATTCCCAATTGAAGAGTGTCAAAACACCTTCTTGACTTAACTTAAATAAGATATCAAGTGGGTTTTTCTCTGTCTAGGTCTTTTTTCCATATAAGAAGGGAGTCTAATACCCAACACTATCTCTATGGGAATTCGATTGTTGCCTTGTTGTCATTTTTGTTGCAATTGGGAGGAAAAGGAATTTGGATTGGTATAGAAGTTGGTGCTTTTGTTCAAACTCTCCTACTTTTTATCATAACAAGCTGCATAAATTGGGAAAAACACGTCCCCTTTCTAATATGTGTTAATGCCTGAAGCTTCAAATTTACAAAGTTTGTTTTCACATTTTATAAAATAAAAGAAAATAAATTATTTAAGTTATTTGTTGGGTAAGATTGTTATACATTAGTTGAAAAATATATTAATATTTTTGTTTTATAAAAAATATTATTTGATTTCTTATTATATCTTTTATTTATCTTATTAATTAAGGGCTTATATTAGTGTCAAATATAAATAATTTACAATAGTATCAATCAATTTAAATATATAACAATCTATATATGACTATGAATCAGTGTAGAAAAAAATATTTACGCTAGCAATGGCTCAATGTATTTAAATTAAATACATTAATAAATTTCTCTAATATGTTTTCTCTCTTTTAATTTCATAATAAATGTATAAAATAGTTAAAACTTAAAACTAATTAAATGTTTTCTCTCTTGTAAAATAGTTGTAGATATTACCTTAAACTTTTAAAATGAGAAATAAAAATTAAGATTTATAAAAATCAACAGATGATTTATATGTTTTAAACTGTCATTGCATAATTTATTTATATTTTTTTAAATTATTAGTTAGAAAGAACATTTAATTTGAGTAAGAGAATGCAAGTGTTTTTCAACTAACTAGATTAGAAGCTGAAACTTATAAAAGTGATAATAATGATAAATATGTTGTTTTTTTCCCATAAAATCCAAATCTTAATCCATCCTCTGGATAGCATTTTGATTTTGCTTTATGAAAGGAAGATCCTTGAGAATTTTGTTAAATTGAGTGATCTACTAAATACTAATGCAGGCACTCGAGACAAGAAAGAGGTTATTTGAAGGTTAATTGAAGGTCCATGATTGAAAGGCCAATTTTCTAGCAAATTTCTAATGAAGGGAATGATTCTCCATGGTTGCGAAATTGAACCTTATTCCTTTTTTTTTGTTACTGAAGGAGCCTATGTTCTCTTGACATCATTTAAACTTTGAATGGAAAATAACCTTTTAGATTGGTACGTGTAGCTGCTTCATATTTATTTTTCACCTACCTGTATTTATCAAACAAATTTTTATTTTCAAAAGCAGAAACTTTAAACTACCAAGCTGCGTTGGTTCCGTAACACATAGTCAAATAAATAACGAAAGCACGTATAAAATGACATTACCTCTTATCCATCCATAACAAACAAATTATAGTATAAAAATGTTATAAACTACTGTTTAAAGGTGAATAAATATCAATCTTCATCACTTCATTTTTAATCATTTTTATTAATTTTACTGTTTTTCTTTTTTATATCTCTTTTCTTTCTACATTTCTGTATTGTCTTAAGTATAGATAGAATAAATAATTAAAATGTTTGAATTTTTGTCAAATTATACATATTATGATTTTTTTATTTTCATATATTACTCCTTTTATACTAACACTTGTGTAATTATAAAAAATGTAAGGAGTGTTAATGTAATTTGTTGATAGATAACTTACAATGCAGTTTGGAAGCATGACGTGCAAATTTGCATGGCACACGTAATTCTATTAACTCTTTGTTACGTGTCTTGTGAAGCGTAATTGTATCGGTCACAACCGGGTTTTTTTGACTGCGAAACAACTTTCTATTCCAGATTTTGAGTAATAATATCTTGGTGATGGAACAAAAATTTCCGGAATTGGAAAGGATCCTAAAAGACTTGGAACCCCACATTAGAGATCTTAGAAGTGTGGTTCCTTAGAAACATCTTGGGAGATGAGGTTTTTACCTGGATAATCCAATAGTTGTCTAACCATGATATCTGCAGCTATTCCAATAGTGGTATGATCACAAGGTTTAACAACAAATCGTTCTAATATTATGTTACAAATGTGGAGTTAAACAAAATTTAACTTCACTTATATATGATATTTTGATCATTATTTAGACCATGTTGGATCTCCCACAAGAGATGCAACGAAGCAGTGGAAGGAAGAAGAATCTTACCTTTTCGGTTGCGTCTCCCTTCTTGCCTTTCGATGACTCCAAAGGGTGCGTTACGAAGGAGAAAGAGGCAGAGGGAGATTATGTGGTAAGATGGAGTAGTGTGTTTGGTGAAGAGGTGAAAAGGGTGGGTTACCTAGCAGGTCCTATGATATCTGTGACTTTGTCACAATATTTTCTAATAATAATATCAATGGTGATGGTTGGTCACTTGGGTAAGCTTCATCTCTCTAGTACAGCCGTTGCCATTTCTCTCTGTGCTGTCTCTGGCTTCAGTCCTATTGTAAGTCTCCATTTCCCATCAAAACCTACACTTGCATTGCACATTTGTGTTACTTAGCCTGGATATGGTTATGTACAATCTTAAAGAAACATGGGTATTTAATCTAGGTACATATGATGAGGCCTATATAAATTTATGGATGTCCTGTAAGATAAGGAAGAACTTAGAATAACGTGCTAGTTTGTTAAGTTCTGGTTCTGCTATTAATTTTTTAAGTCACATGGGGATATTGAAATGGATACATGCTAGGATATTTGGTACTTGTTGTGAATAGTATTTAAGATTTGAGAATTAATTACTGTTTTGTTGTCTTTTATACATGTCAAACAGTTTGGAATGTCATGTGCACTGGAAACTCAATGTGGCCAGGCATATGGGGCACAACAATATAAAAAATTTGGTCTTCAAATTTACACTGCTATTGTCTCTCTTACTTTAGCTTGTCTTCCTCTCGCTTTTTTATGGATCTATTTGGGGAAGCTACTCGTTTTACTTGGTCAAGACCCTTTGATATCACAAGGAGCAGGGAAATTTGCCTTGTGCATGATCCCTGCTCTCTTTGCTTATGCAACCCTTCAGGCCTTGGTTCGATACTTTCTGATGCAAAGTTTTACCAGTCCCCTTGTCATAAGTTCCTCCATTACTCTTTGCTTCCACGTAGCTTTCTGTTGGCTACTGGTTTTCAAATTCGGATTTGGCAGCTTAGGGGCAGCATTTTCTATTGGCACTTCATACTGGCTCAATGTGATTTTACTTGGATTATATATGAAATTCTCTACTGAATGTGAAAAGACTCGGGTCCCAATTTCAATGGAACTATTCCGTGGGATGGTGGACTTCTTTATCTGTGCTATTCCTTCAGCTGGAATGATATGGTGAGTTTATTCCTATTGCATTTGATCTTTTATGTTGTGTTTTTATTTCCTTTATAACTTTTAACCATGTATTTGGTCATTGCAGTCTTGAATGGTGGTCATTTGAGTTTCTAACGTTGCTTTCTGGTCTTCTACCAAATCCACAACTTGAAACTTCAGTCTTATCCATATGGTATGTGCAACTTTTCTTAGTTCTTCAGACATTAATGACTTTGCGTGTTTTTAAACTCTGTCTAAATTGTTATTCATACTCAAATATTGATTTACATTCTTGGAAATTAGAAGTAGTGCTAATTTGTTGTTTGAATGTTAACTACTTTCTGATCAGTTTATCAGTCACATCAACAATCTACACAATCCCTGAAGCAATTGGCTCTGCAGCAAGGTTTTCATTCACTTAAGTCCTAACCTCATCAATTTGTGCCTATTCGTATTCATGTACAAAAATAACAAATGAATTTTTTTTTTTCTTTTTTGGGTGGGTTACTCAGCACTAGAGTTTCAAATGCATTAGGTGCTGGAAGTCCAAAATCAGCAAAAATGTCTGTTTCTGCTGCTATGATTCTCGCAGCTTCTGCAGCCATTTTGATGAGCTCAATCATATTTGCTAGCAGGCAGATTTTAGGTTATGTATTTAGCAATGAGCAGGACGTGGTGAATTATGTCACAGATATTGTTCCTCTTTTAAGTATATCTGTTATATTGGACACCTTACATGGTACCCTTTCAGGTTGGCTCTTGTTTAAACTATTTTTCAGTGCACATTATGGAGTTGTGCCATAAAATATAATACTGTAATACTTGTTCATTATAGGTATTGCTAGAGGATGTGGGTGGCAGCAGTTAGGAGCATATGTAAACCTTGGAGCTTATTATGTTTTGGGAATCCCAATTGCTTCTATATTGGGTTTCTGGGTACAATTAAGAGGAAAAGGCCTATGGATTGGAATACTGGTTGGTGCTTTCTTCCAAACAGTTCTGCTATCTCTCATAACGAGTCATACAAACTGGGAAAAACAGGTTTGACTCTACTTCCAAGTCTAAGTTTTTGCACAGTCCAAACACACTATGCTCAGTTGCTCAAAATATTAATATATCGAACCAAACCTTTAGAATTCAAAGTAGACATGTACTATTTTTGCAGTTAAAGAAAAGTAGCATATTTTTACTCATACAATCTTATTTTGTTTGGAACATGTCATGTACAACTTAATGAAATGTACTCATTGCTCGATTGTCTTGAGAGTGCAGGCAATTAAAGCAAGGGAAAGGATATTTCAGAGAAGTTATACTGTAGAAGATGGATTAGTTATAGCAAATGGAGAAGATCCCATAAATCTTTCTGCTTGTTTAGTTGGTATTGGTAAATCATCTAGCTTTGAAGGAAGAAAAGATCAAATTTTAGAGTTAGAGGAGGAAAAGGTTCTCATAACAAGACAAGTGTAATGATATTGATTTATTATATCTCAATATAGTTTTGGTTAAGGTTCTGTAACGTGAAGTAATTTTTTTTATGAATATGGAGTAAAAGTAATGATACATTAGAGTACTTTCACTTAAAATGCAAAGTTATTTAATAATTTAATCTAATAAATAAATACAGTATAACCGAGTGGATTTGAGAATTTGTTAACCCGATATTACTAAAGTAAAATTTAAATGCAAATACATATGGAAATATTAATTGAATTCGCGTTTTGCTATTCAAGTTTAACCCAGACGCATACATTAAAAAAATGGAGCAATTCGATTAGAAAAAGGTGAGTTAGATAAATGCAACGATTTTTATGTGTACCGTCAACTATAGATAGAGTGTTTATGAGCTATTTAATTATCTATGTTCTAAACAATTTTCAAGTTTAAGCTGAATATAAAATTAGACACACTTCAGGTAAAAAAATCAAGTTAAACACACTACTCCATTTCAAATTTCTAGAGTCAATTTTCTTAGCATCTACGTTTTAGATTTATTTACTTTTTTCCATCCTTGTTTCTAAATTGAACATTAATAACTTATTTTAAAAAGTTGCCATTAGTTTAAAATAATCTTACACTATGTTTTAAGTTGCTGATTATAAATTCAAAATATAATTACATATCTTTAAAGACATTTCTTTGTAATAAACCTAATTTAATGTAATTTATATGACAATTGAATCATTTAATACAGAATTATTTCAACTTAACAAGGATTTCGTACTTGAGTATTCAATACATGCTTATTAGGAAGTAGTCTATTTACACTTTTCAACATTTCACATAAAACATACTTCTATTTATCATTATATTCTTAATGCAAGTTAGGTCACTCATGCAAATAATCCTGCAAATAAACTTGCATAATTAAACTTATATGAACTATTTTGCTTTTTTAAGGTACTTAAATAAAATAAGGTAGTAAACCTCATTGTCATCAAAATAAAACAATTCCACAATTTTAAATGTAGTATCAATACTACTAAAATCCACCTCTTTATATTATGCAGTTATATGATTTTTATCATGATAAAATTATTAATGAAGCATTATGAGATCACGAAATAAATAGTTTAATTTGAGGTTAATAATATAGTTTTTTTTAATTTTTTACACAAACATACATATTATTATATTATATATATTAGTGAAAACACACGCATGATAGCGTCTGAGTGTTCACATTTTTATTTTTGTATAATATATTTAATTATGTAATTTATAAATAATTATTATTTATGTATAATTTCGTATACTATTTTAATTTGGATTTAGTAATATATAAAACAATACCATAAAAATAACAACAAAATATATTTACTTAATATGTGTTGTTATCAAGGCTTTAGAGTAATAAAATCTTCTTTAATTAGAAAACCAACCAATGATTGTAGTTCTTGACAATCTTAAGCTTTCCTGAAAAATTCAATATAAAATATGTAATTATTAACCCTAAAAAAAAAAGAAATACTAAATAATAACAAAAAATTTAAGATTAATGATATTACCTTTAAAAAATTCTTCTTGTAGAAGCTACATTAATAATAATAATATTTCTATTGTTAATTATCTCATCTAAATAATTTCCATTAAAAAGGAAGAATTTAATACTATATATATATATATATATATATATATATATATATATATATATATATATATATATATATATATATATATATATATATATACCGGAAGTGTGTTAATGTATTTTTTAACTTCACGATGCGTAAATCTTTCAATAAATTAAAAAAAAAAAACGTCTAAGTACGATGATTCCATTCTTTAAAAAATATCGATATAAAAAAATATATATTATTCTTTTTCCCTTTGATATCTAACCATACAGTGGGCCAGTGGAAACACACAACCAACCCCATATTAAAAAAATCTATTTACTTTTTCAAAGTCACAGTTTGTTCTAAAAACCCAAAACTAAGCCCAGAAATAAAAATTTGCATGACCAGAGAAAGAAGAGAAACAATCAAACAAGAAGACAGAGAGAGAGAGAGCAAAGCAAGAGGATCAGAATCAATCGAATCGGAAACAAAAAGTGACAAATTCCAACGCTCTCTGTTTCAGTTTCACCCTCTTCTTCAATGGCTTCCGTTATTCCCACCTGCTCCCCCACCTCCCTCCAGCTTCGATTGGCCTTCTCCGCCCCCAAATTCCCACACACCCCGCACGTGCGAATCCGCAACTTCAAGCTCAACCGACTTCGCCCTCTTCGCGCTGCGCAGGACGACGTCGGCTCCCAGTGGGCCGGGCCCGGGCCCAAACCCGATGCCTTCTCCGGCTGGTCCAACGCCGAGGCCCACTCCCCCGCCCCCAAGAAGGACTCTTATGGAGGTGTCTGCTGTTCTCCTAACTTATACTTTTTAATTCAATTTTGACAAGTTAAAAGGATAACTATGTAATAACTTCAACTATTGTTTTAACTTTCAATCTCCTGCTTGGATGAATGTTGCAATTACAGCAGATGTCATGTCTTCAAACCTCTTATCCTATGGTTTTCCTTTTCTTTCAATAATCAAGGGAGTATTACAGATTCTCTCTTTAAATTTGATTTGGAGTATTTTTTTTTTATATATATATAGTTTTTCAATACATTAAAGACCACTGGCAGTGATGATAATCGATGATCATTATGGCAAATTAATACATGAATAATTTAGAAGTATAAATATATAAAGTATTTAATTAGAATACATTGATGGTACCATTCCAATATGGTAAAATGGTACGATGATTTCTATTTTGTTGACAATGTAGTTTATCGAGATTATAGTTTTGTATCGTATCCAACACCTCTTTCCATATCCATGCAACATAGTTTTTTAAGTTACTTTTTTAGAGTTTTTAGTGTATGCACGGATGATGTAAAAGGTTTTTACAATTTTTTACATTATCATCCAATTGAAAACCACCGAGAATCATTTATGATAAATTTGTTAAATTTTACAATAATTATCTTAAAATTCTTATTAACAATTATTTTTGACAGTGTAAGTTCTTTTATAGTGATAGTGTATTATAGAAATTAAACTGTAATTATGATTATGGTGATCATTTGTGAGGAAAGTTTGAAAATAGGCATAGTTTTTGCTATGTTTTAAACTTGATGGACTTTTTCATTCACGATTGAACTTGATTTTAGTTGTGTTACTGACTTATTGGATTTGGATTGCTAGTTAGTACTAATGAGTATGGTTGGGAAATTGAGATGATGGGATGTGAATTACTGAATAATCAATTGTGTTTTGTGAAGTGTTAGCAGTTCCAAATTGCTTAATAACACTTTTGAAGTAGTCTGCTTTCAGGAGTTGTGGGAGTAGGAGTGGCTGGAGTGCTTCTTCTTTCAGGGCTTACCTTTGCTGCATTATCTCTTGGCAAACGAACTGGTTCCGGTAAGTAATTTTTGTTTGCTCCTCTTGTGTGATAACTGTCAACTTACATGTAACAAGTTCTTGTGTTTGAGTCAATTGATTTGTCTTCTGCATGTTTATCTAAATTTCTCTGTTTGAAATTGGAATGTGTATGACTGGATACAGGACTAGAGCAACACATGAAGCCCTTGACTACACAGCAGGAGGAACTTTTGTCTTCTGATGATCATAATAATGAAACAACAGAACATGATAGTATTGGCAGGGTGGAGCAAAGAAATAATAAAATGGAAGGTCAGATAGATATATCTGATGATTTTTCATCTGCTGAGTCTGGTAATATTTGCAGTGACTATAGCATTGTTGACTCTGATATAGGATCCCAGTTGATTTATGATAGTAAAAACCCCTCTGATGGTGTTGATGATGCCACTAAAAATATTTCTGTTCAAGAAGAATTACAGCATGAGTCAGCTTTTGATAACAAGTTAGTTTTTGCCAGTGAGAGCCCAGTGCCACTTGAATCTGATAATACTGTCGATTCTTTTAATGCTTATCAATTTAGAGATTTTGATAGCAACCCTACTGTAGATACAGCAAAATCTAGTGACAATCTTAAAGAAAACCTATTCAATGTTGATCCAGGAGATGTGCCCAACTATGATGATGCTAAGCCACTACACCTTAATACTGAGCAGCATGATGAAATAACCAGTTCAAGTGGAAGTGTAAGTTTTGGTTTTTCTGAAACGTATTCTACTTCGGGTGCTGATAACAAGGCTGAAATTGTTAGTGTTGTGGTCAATCCTGACTCAAATAACACGATTTCAGATCCTAAGTTTTTCGATGAAGCTGGTCAAGAGAATATTCTGTCAGCTTCAAGTAAAGAAAACCTTGACCTGAACAAAATTCCACAGGTCTCTGCCGAGGGAAATGAACCATCTGTTGAAGAGCAGAGCAATCCTGGAAAAGACCTGTTTGAAAAATCATTGGTTTCATCATCATCAGTAGATGAGCAGATTAGCAATGATAATTATGAGGTTGATGAAGTTAAACCTGAATCTCCTAATTCTGGATCCTTTTTCTTGATTCCTGGCATTCCTGCTCCATCAGTAGTTTCTACAGCTGTACAAGTTGCTCCTGGAAAGGTTTTGGTTCCTGCAGCTGTTGATCAAGTTCAGGGGCAAGCACTGGCCGCACTGCAAGTTTTAAAGGTGGTTATTTATTTTTATTCTCAGGCATTTTGGTGACTGTAATGCTCAGTGCGTTTATAGTTTAATTCTAGGTGTGTGTTTTTTACACTGGTTGTTTCTTAAATCTGTTCAGAATAATTTTATTACAAACAATAAAGAAGGATGACCCAGTGTACTGTACAACAGTACAAGGCTCCCACCTAATGGGATCTCGGAAGGGTACATGTACATAATCTTACCTCGCAAAGGGAGAGACTATTTCCAGGATTTAAATCCCTGACCTCTAGGTCACCAGATAGCAACTTAAATATAACTTAATTAAGAAAAAATATATCCAAATTTGAAATCTTTGATTTTACAGTAGGCATATTAGCTTAAACTTCAGTCATGTTGATTCACTGTGATGGGTTACTAAGCTATACTCTGACTTATTACCAAAGATTTGTTAGAAGGAACCATCTATCTTTCTGTTGAAGAAACTAGAAAGAAACTGAAATTGGTATTTCTGCTAGCTTTATGCTTGTTCTCAGAACATATTCTCATGTGTATCTTTCTATCTGAGAATATGTTCTCAGAACATATTATAGATGTATGTAATAAAAAAACCACTGAAAGATACAAATGAGAACATATTCTTCATAAATATATCTCTAATTTTAGTGTGGATATTTGTTACTTTATGTTATTCTGACAAATAAGAAAAAGCTGCTATTGTTCAATTGGAAATTGTTACATCCTTAGGTTATTGAACCTGATGTTGAACCTAGTGATTTATGTACACGTCGTGAATATGCTCGCTGGTTGGTTTCTGCAAGCAGTGCCCTTTCAAGGTAGTAGCTTATTTCTTCCTTCTACATGTGATGTTAATAACAAATTGTGTTACCAATGTAATATTTGGCATTAATGTGCCTCTGTTAACTTGTTAGGAGCACAGTTTCAAAAGTGTATCCTGCCATGTACGTAGACAATGTTACTGAGCTTGCATTTGATGATGTCACCCCTGAGGACCCTGATTTTTCTTCCATTCAAGGTTGGTACTGGACATCATAATGATTTTTTAACAATACAACCTGTTGCTATATTCATATTCTGTCTACATAATATCAAATATTGATTTTCAGGCTTGGCAGAAGCTGGACTTATTGAAAGCAGGCTTTCAAGACGTGATATACAGTTGTCTTCTGATGAAGATGATAGCCCATTTTACTTCTCCCCTGAAAGGTATGTTCTTTCTGAATTTGGATATCTAATTTGTGGTTTTACATATTTTTTCCTCAGCAGCTGGACAATATCGTTCAAAATTATTCAATTCTACTTTTAAAAAAAGTAAACTTAATATTTCATCTCATTTTCCCTTAGTGCACAGTTGCACTGCCCTTTGTTTGAGATGTTCTTTTTGCCTTTTAACTTTGTATGGTGTAGGGCTATAATTTTTATCTCCCTTCTCTCCTCTATTATTGCTGCAGCCCTTTATCACGTCAAGATCTTGTCAGTTGGAAAATGGCCCTGGAGAAAAGACAGCTTCCGGAAGCTAACAGAAAGGTTGTTCTTCTTGTTTCTTTGTCTGATATGTTTAAGCTAGCTTCTTAATGGCAACTGCATTGAACTGATGAATGTCTTTATCTAATCCAATGAATGATAAGCAGACACTGTACCAACTTTCTGGTTTTATTGACACTGATAAGATACATCCTAATGCATGCCCTGCCCTAGTAGCTGATCTATCTGCTGGGGAACATGGAATAATAGCTCTTGCATTTGGTAAGACATAATCCTCTTTGTGACTCTCAAAAGTATTTAATCATATGCTTAATAGTAGTGATTTTCTATTTGTTTTCATAATAATTTCTTAGCAGTTTCTTTTCTCCTAGTTACTTCTTATCTGATTTTGCTTTCCAGTTTTCACACATTCTTATATTTTTGGGGTGGGCCTGGGGGTGGGATATTGAAGGTTATACAAGATTGTTTCAGCCTGATAAACCAGTGACAAAAGCCCAAGCAGCTGTGGCTCTAGCTACTGGAGATGCTTCTGAAATAGTTGGTGAAGAGCTTGCACGCATTGAAGCAGAGTCAGTTGCTGAAAATGCTGTTGCGGCGCACAGTGCTTTAGTGGCTCAAGTAGAGAAGGATATCAACGCAAGTTTTGAGCAGGAGCTTTTCATAGAGAGGGAAAAGATCAATGTTGTTGAAAGAATGGCTGAGGAGGCAAGACTTGAATTGGAAAGGTTAAGAGCTGAACGTGAAGAAGATAACCTTGCATTGATGAAGGAACGTGCTGCTATTGATTCAGAAATGGAGGTTTTTTCAAAGTTAAGGCATGAGGTCGAGGATCAATTACAAAACCTTATGAATGACAAGGTGGAAATAGCACATGAAAAAGAGAGGATTAACAAACTTCGGGAACAAGCAGAAGTTGAAAACAGGGAGATTAGTCGTTTACAATATGAACTAGAGGTTGAACGAAAAGCCTTGTCAATGGCAAGGTAAAACCATGAAACTTTTCTAGGCAATAAAATTATATTTCATCAGCTTTCAATTTTAGTTTAATAGAATTAGTAAAAGTAGATATGATGTGGGGTTGGAAGCTTAAACGTGAAGAAGCAACATGTGGATTATATAGCAATAGCATATAGCAAGGACTAAATTGAAAAGTTATACTTACATGGACTAAACTGAAAAGCATATTTTATACAAGACAAACCTCAAATGAGCATCAGATTTAGGAACCAAATATATATTTTCACCCAAATAAAACTAATTACACAATTTTCTATTATTGATATGTTCATTAGACGAATGATCACCATACATGCCTTCCTTTCTGTCATTGCATTCCTTTTTTGAGCAGTTATTTTCTATATTAACTATTTAGCTGCTTCTAATTGTAGTTGTAGTTGTAGTACACATTAAATCTAGGTCGAATTGAATTTGTGAAATGTCATTGACACTACCAATATATTTAGTCCTTTGAGGCAATGCCTTATTGACAGTTGTTTATCCTTGTAAAACGAAACAGTTCAGAGAAGTTCATTTTGTATAAAGTGATAGTTCTTACCCTTGTACAACCTGAATAAATTGGTTATGTTGCTTGTCTTCTCAGGGCTTGGGCAGAGGATGAAGCCAAACGAGTGAGAGAGCAAGCTATAGCCTTAGAGGAGGCTAGAGACCGGTGGGAGAGGCACGGAATCAAAGTGGTAGTGGACGATGACCTCCGCAAGGAGGCCACTGCTGGAGTTACATGGCTCAATGCCTCGGAGCAGATCTCCGTTCAAGGAACTGTTGACAGGGCTGAGAGCTTATTGGGCAAGCTCAAACAAATGGCAGCAGATATCAAAGGAAAATCTAGAGACACACTTGACAAAATCATTCTAATGGTTTCCCAATTTATATCAAAATTGAGGGAATGGGCATGCAAAACAGGAAAACAGGCTGAAGACTTTGGAGAAGCTGCCATCTCAAAGGTAGGTAAGTCAGCCAGTGAGTTGCAGCAAAGTGCCCTTGAACTAGGATTTGGCATCAAAGAAGGTGCAAAGCGAGTTGCTGGTGATTGTAGAGAAGGGGTTGAGAAAATCACCCAAAAATTCACACAGAAGTTCAAGACCTGATATTTTTACCCCTCAACATTTTTTTCAAGCTTATTGGCTGTTAAGTGGCCAGAGGTGTTAGTTTGCTTCGATTTATTTTTTGCAGTTCTTTAATAGAGACGTGTACCAGACACGGACGCAGGAACATTAGCAGTTTCTAACTTCTAATAACTGCCTTTTGAGGATCACAACATATCCATGTCATCATGTGAAACCATGCTTGTATAATTGATGCTAGTAAGAATTGTAGTTGAGGAATAACTAGTTGTAATTCGACATGTTGGCATTGATCATTACTCTTTAATAAGGTACATTTCAATCAGAGCGATAGTATGATGAATTTTTTTTTAAACTGGATAAGATATTGGATAGTGATTTATTATTACCATTGTTAAACTGTCGATTAATTGAAAATAATTAAATACGTACAAAACAATATACTAATTATATTTAAGATAGTTAAAACTTATTTTTTGGTCTTAATAAGAATAAGAATTGAAGGTAGTGTAAAGAGTTTAAAATATTTATGCAATGTGTTCAACTAATTAAACTAATGGAACCTTATCCAGAAAGAGGTCTTTTGTCCGTGTCCAGTGAAAACTAATATGAGAGATATAGTTGGGAAGATGTTAGCGAGTAATATTATTGCACTTTCCATCTATGACAATATGGTGGGACCAAACTGATTTATAGTACTATCATAAAGATCTTTTCCTATCATGATTTTTAATAAGTTTGAAGCCTCATTAAGTATGCTCGGTTCATAAAAAATCAATAGTCTTATTAATTTTAATTTTTATATTTATAAATTCTTTTTTATATATCATAATTTCATGACAATTTTGTAAAATTATAAAATAGTAATTAATACCTTACAATTTGTCAATTCTCCGTACCTAATTACCTACTATTAGGGATGACAATCAAGTTTGTTTCACAGGTACCACCCTACCTCTTTCCCGATTTTGATAAGGTTGTTGGTTCTTGTTCGCATATAAAATTTCATACATATATTTTTAATGTCACATGTTTGGATACAAATTCACACTCCTTTAGATCATTAAGACTAAAATATAATTAATAATTTAACATATAATTTATTTAAGAGTTTAATTTGTATATACGGTCAGTATAAAGATTTTTACACTGACAGTCAATCATGACCCTTCATTCATAATAGATTTATTGATTTTACTAGTTACTACTTTAAAAGTCTCATAAATGAAAAATCATGACTGACTGCTAGTGTAAAAATCAGTATATACCAATTAAACTATTTATTTAATTAATTAATAAATTAAATATAAATAATAACTTAACACATAATATATTTAATAAATTATAAGTAAATTTAAATTATAAAAAATAATATAACGAAGTACCCGTGGTTATACCAAACCTAAAAATACACGACAAAATAATATTAAAATTTCATACTCATCTTTTTTATACTTATTTTCATCTCCACCTTGCACTTTTTTGGAACCAAAAGGGTCAAACCTACCCATCCTGCCATCCTACCTCCTATTATGTTGTTATTTTTCTTGTTTTCTTTTATGATTTTGTTATTGTCTATATCCAATTTCTCCTTCACCTGTCATTTCTTTAAAACTAATAATCTACCTTTATAATTTTTGCAATTAAATCCTGCAAAATCCAACCCAAATGTATTGTTATACATTTTGAAAATACATTTTGATATATTGATTATGGAACATAAAAAATATATTTCGGAATGTTCATTTTCATAAAAATTACATTCTTTGATGTTCATTTTGAAATACAAAAATACATTTCAAAATAGATGTATCTAAAATAAAAAGATACATTTCAAGTTACAGTTTAGAACATTCATCTCATACCCCAAAAAATATTTTTTAAAATGTATAAATTATTTAAAATGGAAAAATATATTCTAAAATATATTTTTACATTTTAAAATGGGTGGTCCGTAATATAATCAAATATGTATAATTTTTTTTTTAAAAAAGAATAATTTATACTTTTTTTAAAAGGATGATTGCACTTTAAAAATAAATCTAAAATTGTATTCTTATCTCTTCAATATTTTTTTCCTGCAAAATGAACATTCCAAATACACCCGTTTTGGATTTCATTTCAAAATGGACATTATGTATTTATGCAAATGGATATTTCGAAATGTATTTTTTATGCATAAAAATGAATATTTCAAAACCTATTTTTTAGATATTTCAAAATATAATTAGAAATGTATCTTTTTATTTAATATATTTATTTTTCAAATTGTATTGTATAAAATGCATTTTAAATGTACAAAAATATTTTTTAAAAATATCAATTTTTTTGTTATTTTAAGTTGATTTGTTTTGTAAATAAAATTTACCTACTAACCATTTTCCACATAATCTACCCAATGAAAAATTAATTTATAAAGGATTATATTTAAATTTTTTAACAATGAATCAATGAGATTGATTCGAAATATTTGTTGAATTTGTTATTGACTAGTTTTTGTCAGAGTTCACAAAAAAAAAAATGGTCAGGAATATGATTGACCCATAGTGATATTTTTCTTATAAACAAACCATGATTTATTTTTTCACAAAATATAATCAGAATCTAACATGATATAATTATATATTACACATGATAGAATATTTATATTATATTTAATCTATAATACTAATTCTACTGTAACGGCTGTAAGAAAATCTCTTAAAAGTATTTTAGTTTTTTTCTTAGGTGAATTTTAAAAGTATTTTAGTTAGATACAACTTTTAAAAATGTTTTCATATAAATTATATTATAATTTATGAATAAAATATTTATTAATACTTTGTACAATGGTATTGGAAAACATTTACATGTTTTACAACTTTGTTATGTAATAGTAAAAAACGAAAGATACTTTTTGTTTATAGAACTATTTTTAAAATAAAAAAAAAAAAAAAGCAGTTACAAAGGAGTAGTTGAAAGTTCTACTAAAAATAACAATATATGAAGGGATAATTTAAGAATAAAAAATTATAATATATTAAAAGAAAGAATGATATTTTATATATTATTGCTCTTCACCTTTATAGTTGATTTCTTGTGAGTCCATCACCCTTTGTTTGAGTTCGTGCATATCGTTCTTCCGAGTTTCTCTGGCCTCCTAAGTCCATCCATGTTCGATGACGCAACAGTTCCAACAACATGACATTCCTTATCAGTTTCGTGCTTCGAGCTCCCTTCTCGCTTCAAAGTACAAGTTTTGACATAATTTTTGAAACTTATAAACAAATTTATATTACAAATCCGAATAGAGTGTCGAACATAAAAAATTTGTAAATTTCTTTTATAAGTTCGGATGCGTCCATCCGCACTTTAATTGCAAATGTTTTATAAATCCGAACAAATTTTTCCAGAGTTATAAAACCCAAATCCTAAAATTTGTAAATTTTTTTACAAGAAAAAATGTGAGAAAAGTAATAAAATTTTTATTTTTTTTATTTAAAACATTTTTGTTATTTTAAAAGTTTATAAAGTGGACAAAAAAACTAGAGTTACATAGAGAAATTCCTGAAGATGTGACCTTTTCTCATCTAACCTAAAATGGTGCAAAAGCCAAACCCGTCAGAGTTTGACTTCTAGATTTGGCTACCCTTCTGCCCTTTGCTTCCTAACTTCTTAATCCAAAATTATGTGATAATATAATACAATATATAGTACCAAGGTTACAGCTCAATCCAATAGTAGACCTCAGAAACCCCTCGAGCTCTCTTTTTTACCTATTACTCTGTCCTGTCTATAAAAAAATATTCTTTGGAGTTCTGGGTCTTATGATCCCTGACCCCGATCGAAGTTTTGAATCGGGTCTTTCCTTTTTCTGTTTTCCTTCATTGCTCCACGTGGGTCCCTTTGATCAATGCAAAATTTGTGATCTTGATCACCTTTGAGGCACAACTTTGATGTTTTATGAGCCCCAGTGCATGTGATTTATTTTTTTTTAAGTTCGCTGGATTCTTCATGTTATGGAATAATTTCTACAATCTCCTTGTGATGTGTCTCAGTTGTTCTAGAAGAATCAACTGTTATAGCTGGGAAGTTGCGGTTTTTGTTATGGTTATTGTAGTTGGTTAATTTTGTGCACTTTTTGACAAACTTTGTATCCGCTGCTAGCCAGAGTGAGTGATACTAGATCCGTGATTTTTTACAAACTGTAAATTGATATTCTGTTTGTTCCACAGTAAAGAGATTGTACCTGTTTTTAAGGTTAAGGTTCAATTATACAGCATATAGAGCTTAGCATGCATAGGTTGTAGGCACAATGTCAATCCTGTGTGGGCTTCCTCTTGTTGAGTGTGTATACTGTCTGGCTTGTGCTCGATGGGCTTGGAAAAGATGTCTTCATACTGCAGGCCATGACAGTGAGAATTGGGGTTTTGCCACAGTGGAAGAATTTGAGCCTATACCACGCCTTTGTCGCTATATCTTAGCTGTGTATGAAGATGATATTCGGCGCCCTCTTTGGGCACCTCCTGGTGGCTATGGAATTAACCCTGATCAGTTACTTCTCAGAAAGACATATGAAGATACCTGTGGTAGAGCACCACCATATGTACTGTATCTTGATCATGAGCATGAAGATATAGTTCTTGCCATCAGGGGTCTTAATTTGGCAAAGGAGAGTGATTATGCTGTTCTGTTGGACAATAGATTGGGGAAGAGAAAGTTTGATGGGGGTTATGTTCACAATGGATTGTTGAAAGCTGCTGGATGGGTTTTGGATGCAGAATGTGAAGTTTTGAGGGATTTAGTAGAGAAGCATCCAAATTACACGCTGACTTTTGTTGGACATTCCCTTGGATCAGGTGTAGCAGCTATGCTGACAATGGTGGTGGTGCAGAATCGACATAGACTCGGGAATATTGATAGGAAGAGGGTCAGGTGTTATGCCATTGCACCTGCTAGGTGCATGTCGCTGAATTTGGCAGTCAGATATGCAGATGTCATCAATTCAGTTGTGCTCCAGGCAAGTTATCCATTTTTTCTATTTATTTGGTTGAGGATATTGGTGAGTGTAGAATCCTTTTGTAAATTCTTGATTAATTCCTTAACTAAGCAATCATGTATAAGAATGTGGATCAAAAATAGAAGAAAAAAAGAATTTCTTTATTGATTGTGTGCATCTGTATAAAGAATTCCCTGGATACTTGAGAGATACAGGTCTCTCCCTAGTCCTAATTATATTTCACCCAAATTTCCATCTCTTCCTTTCAACTCTCTTTCCCATTTACAGGCAGCTACTGATCTGATAATACAAACCCACTCTTAATTGGTCTAATCAGTCGCAGATCCATTAACTTAACTGCTTGTATTTCTTATACTAACTAATTACTAACATAACTAAACTAATCTATCAATACACCCCCCTGCATTTACCTTGTCCTCAAGATGAGAATGACTCGTGGCTGTTAAAATAATTCCCTTTTTTCTCGGTTTTTGTAGCAATATGTCCAAGCCTACCACATCATTTCATCCCAAAATTAACTTTCGCTCCTCCTTGGTCAAACACTAATATGTGGGTGTGTCCATTCTTCTTCATTGCTGCATTTTAGTCCTTTTTTGCCATGAAACAAAGCATCATCATTTTTATTGTTGTAATGAAAATATGAAATCCCTTAGTGCCTTTCTTAACTGTGTTGCTGCACATGATTGCAAGTCATGAGTTGTGAACTATGATATGACAACTATTCCCTGGATACCCATTGTCCTCCCTGCAAAGAACTTGGTCTAGCAATGGAATAGTGGAGGCTTGGACTACCCACAATAGCCAGAGCTCCATCTTTGATGAGTACCCATCCCCTCTATGGAAGAACACAAATTTGGTGGTGGTTTCTTGATTGGACAACTTGACATACCAAGTTGTGTGGTCATGGAAGAACACAAATCATTTATTGTTGCCACTGGTTCAGTTTTTGGCTCTACCTTGCATCAAACTAGGGCTTCCCTGAATTTTGGCCTTCTCTTTGTAACCCATAAATAGATCCATGTGTGTCATCTTTGCCACTTTGTTCTTGATTGCAATTGCGAAGAACTTCATTTTTGCTTGTTTTCTGATTCTTTGTCCAGAATGTTGTTAGATTTCTCCCAATTTTTGTAGCTTTCTTGTATTTATTTCTTTCCCAAGCTGCTGATTCTGTTCTCTCCAAATCTTCATCTCCTGTTATGTTATTTAGCTTCATTTCATCATCAGCTTCTACTCCATGCTTCATTGGTTCTTGGCTCTCCTCTTGAATTTCATATCTGCATTTGTTTTCTTGCTCTATGGGTTCTGCATCTTTAAGATAAACCTGTAGCTCTGGTTGGAACAGAATGAGCACAGCCTTCTCAAAAGTAAAAAATGAGGTATCCTGGTTGCTCTTCTTTCTAGAAAACCATGTACTTAGAGCATAGCATCACCTCCCAGTGCCATCTGAACATCAAGAGTTCTAGGCCTCTCCCTGGTCCCAATTCCTTTTCACCCTAATTACTGCCTCCTCTGAGTCCTCTCCTCAACTTCTCTTCCTATTTATAGGCAGCTATGGTTTTGCTAACATAAAACCACCCTTAACTGGCATAATTAGTTTAAGGCACGTTAACATAACCCCTTGTATTTCTTTTACTAACCTAACTAACTAGTTACTAATATACTAACTAACTGGCCTATCTGGCTTGTTTTAAATTACCTTATTTTTAAGTATGTTATATCAAGTTTTTGCCTTGTTTATAGAAAGTAAAGATTCAGCGAAGTAGAGAAATTGTATTAAAAAAATATTCAGCAAAGACAAAGAGTAGAATAAATCTAAGAATGCCTTGGATTTCTTACTTGAATCACTATAGATTTATAATACTTATTATAATATACTGGGTAAAGAGATGAAAAATAAATAGAGTTCCAATCCAATAACCTCTAATTAAATCCAGAACTTGCACTGATTTTTTGCTTTTGGAGTTTGTTGTCAGTTTATCGCTGACAGATTTCTGTACATAAAATTATCCTGCTTTCTGAATGATGACTCAACATTCCGCTAATTTCACATGTGTGTAGGTTACATGCTTGTTGGTGCCTCTATATGTTGAAAACCATTACATCCGTAGTAAGAACTCATTTTGAGATGAATGGATACATTTGAATGTTTAAGAGAGATAATTTATGGAGAGTTTGCATGAGTATTTTTTAGTTTGCTCAATAGAGATCTAATATTTGGATAAAGATTGTTTCATATGGAGCATAATGAATTAGAAGCTGATTTATTCTTATAAGTAGTAAATTGCTTAAACTTACTATATACATTATGATAATATAAAATTTTAGCCTTGTTGTTTTGAGCATAAGTTTTGAGCATAAGTTGACCAGTCTATACCTTGATCAGGATGACTTTTTACCTAGGACAGCCACTCCATTGGAAGATATATTCAAGTCTCTTTTCTGGTATGTCTTTACTCTTTAGGACTTATGCCATTATGGCTTTGTTACTATCAATACAAGGATGGAAGATGTGTTAGCATGCCAAGGTCCATGTTAAATGCTACATGTTCAATTTCCTTTGCATCCCCATTAAGGCAATTTTTCCTTATAATTTTTTACTCTGCCTGGTAGTTTGCCATGCCTATTGTGCTTGAGGTGCATGAGGGATACTTGTATTCCAGAGGAGAAGATGCTCAAAGATCCAAGGAGACTCTATGCACCTGGTCGCCTTTATCACATTGTTGAGAGGAAGCCTTTTAGGTATGGTTAAGAAAACAAAACAGACTTCATGCTTTGTGCTGAATTTGAACTGTTTTTGGAAGTCTCATTTTTACTTTACTTTCTTCTTAATTGTCTGACATGTGTTTATTCTCTTGTTTCTTTCAGCATAAAAATATTAATGGTCCTGTTAAATAGATGTTTTATTCATCCTTTTCTTTTGGCCTCACCCGTACTTGTTAACATCTTATATGCAGAATGGGAAGGTTCCCCCCAGTTGTGAGGACAGCAGTGCCTGTAGATGGAAGGTTTGAGCATATAGTCCTTTCTTGTAATGCCACATCTGATCATGCCATTATTTGGATAGAAAAAGAAGCCCAAAGAGCTCTTGATGTAAGTGTAATTGTATATTGGGATAAGTTAAGTTTTAGTCTGTCTCTCTTTTGTGATAACCATAATTAACTGTGGCTGAGTGCAATATCGTGCTCTTTTTTAGGTCCTATTTATCCAATTCCCTTCAAATTTGAAATGTATTGACACTCCTCGTCAACTAGAGAAAAGTCCTTTTTTTTGGTAAATTACTAGAGATAAGACCAATGCAGGCCTTATATAGGCCTGGACATTCCTCACCTTATAAGTCAGCAGAGGTTGGATTGGGCCTTAAGCTCAACTCAGAGAGTATCAAAGCCTATTTTAGATGCATTATTGGACATCTATATTTATCTACACACTAGATGTATATTCCTATGTGAAAGGGGGTGTTATTGTTGGGCCACCCACATTTGTTTAGATAGTCCTCAGTCCTCATATTGACTAGAGGGATGGCTTTATCTAACTTGTCAATTTTATGGGATTGAATTAGGTCCTAACTCCTAAACCCAAATTATAAGAAAACAATTGGAAGACATGTTTATGAATGAAGGTGAATCTGTAATGTGATAATAATAACTAATTGTTCAACTCTACTGTAGCTCCCTCTATATGCAGTAGCAAGAATTTAAGCAAACATCTTTTAATTGTTTTTCCTTGTTGAAAAATACTAATAATACATTCTCTAATACTCTCCTTTTAACTCACTCTTTTATTGTGAGATTCATGTTTATCTAATTGAATATATATGACACATTTTGAAACTAGTGACACCCACGTGAATTTTAACCAACAATTAATACCTAATAGGAGAGTGTAAGTTGAAAAGAATGTGTTGCTAGCACTCTTCAATGTGGGTGAAACACAGATTTCTATAAACCTAAAAGAAAGGTTCCATTAATTTGGTGTGCTTTTTAATAAAACCAAAGTTAACATTGCCCTTATGTTTTACATCACATCAACTGCAGTTGATGCTGGAGAAAGATCAACCCATGGAAGCCCCTGCCAAGCAAAAGATGGAGCGTCAGGAAACCCTAACTAGACACAATGTTGAATATAAAGCAGCATTACAAAGGGCCAAAACGTTAGATGTTCCACATGCTTATACACCACCATCTGAATATGGCACTTTTGATGATGAGGGAGAAGAGAGCTCAACAAAATCTCAGGGTGAGTCTTCTAATAAAAGTTCAGTGGATGAAAGCTGGGATGTATTGATTGAGCGTCATTTTGATAAGGATGAGCATGGCCACACTGTTCTCAAGAAAGAATAATTAAATAAGTTGTTTTAGCAGACCTGAGGATATATATTGTAGAAAGAAAAATTCGTTCATTCTTGTTATGATCAATTTATTACTGATGTTAATGGGAATCGGGATTCATGTGTATAATAAATACTCAACATTTAAAATTAAGATAGTGTTTATAGACTTGGCTTGTAAATCTGTAAGAATTTAATTAATACTAAAGAGATAATTGTAGTATTAGCAATTGGTAACAGACAATTGTAATATTAGCATTGTTTCATATTGAGTTGATGGGGAAATTTTCACCTAGCAATTCCCGACTAACAATATTCTTGTCTTTATTTATGTAATTTGAAAATGAAAACCAAACAATAAAAAAAGATCCTTGGCTGTTTTGAGAAGATAAATGAAGGGCTCAAGGCAATAGAAGAGGGATTCTGACTTCTGAGGATGTTTTAGAAAGAGTAGTCATGGGACCAAGGTCACAGCACCTGCAAGACACCAAAGTAAGCCAATGTTATACTAGGAGGTTATTTCAGAATGGGTACTGTTACTTATTTTGCCCATCATCAGACAGAACATGTTCTTAGGACTGGATCCATACTCCAAGTTTGGAGAAAACTCGGTGCACCAAGTATACTAAATTTCTTCACGGAACTTTGCTGACTGGTTTTGATTCCAGTAAAATATATTCATAAAAATAAAAGGGCAATTTGCATGCAAGTCATGGGTACTGTTATTTATTTTGATAAATGTGTATTGAATTTTTTTATTATTGGGTAAAAGTCTTGTGGTCCCACATTAAATCTTATGTTACAGGAACTGGGTGCTATAGACGTTAAAAAAAAAAAGAAAAAAAATAAAGAAAAGCAGCACACCTTGTGACCTTGTGTCATAGGTCATTAGTGACACATTATGATAACTACGGAGCATTAAGGCTCATTGAATTTGGAGTGTGGTTGAAGCAACTCCATGAAACCATTTTATTTTTAAGGGGCATTTTCTTTGCCTTCAGCATATAAATTATATTAATCGTTTGAGGGGCTTTTTTTTTTCTCTTTTTTTTTTTTAAGAAGGTAAAATTTCGTTAATATTTCCTTGTCACAAGATATGCCAATAAAATATAACAGACTATAGAAACAAAGGAATAGTTCATAAAAAACAATCCCCACGACATCAGCAATCTCCACTTCCCTCTATCAAGGAATATTATCAGGCATTACATATTTTCTTTGCCCTATACATATAATTATTCACTTGATTATACACTTATCATACCCATGAGACACTAGTTGAGTGTTTTTTTTTTCTTTAAATAAGGTTGGATTATTTTATGAATCGATTTGCTTATTGATTAGAGACTTCACTGTAAAAAAATTATAATTCTAAAATTCTTTTTTAATAATTTTTTATAAGCTCTTCTAATTTCTAGATATATTAACTATTTGGCTTAAATAAGTTTTTGTCCTTAAAAATTTACCAAAAATCATATTTGGTTCTTAAAATTTTAAAAATATTTTCTTAGATTTTGAAATTGTTTTTTTTTTATATTAACGTTCGTTTATAAGTTTCATTGTGTTTAGCTGTTCCAAATGTGAAATTGAAATTAAGAATTGAGGAAATTAAGGTTGAGGAGAGAAGTAATTTATAAGTATAAAAATATGTTCTCTGTCAATAATTTTTCAATTGTAAGAAGAAGTATGAATCAAATATTTTTAAATTTTAAGAATTCAAAGTAATTTTTTTTAAAATTTTATTTTTCACCTGCTACGTGCACAGAGACTAAGGATAATTTTTAAAAATTTAACACAAATGGATCCGCAAGGTTCAGGTGTTGTTAAGATCCACAGTTTTTGGGCCTGGAAGCTAATTTCAAACCTAACACTATGAAAACAATGGAGTGGGCGTGGTGAATCACGAGAATTTGAAAGTTGGAACCATCTCTTTTGGAGACCAATCTTCTAGTATTGTGGTCCAAACTCTTGTTTAAAGAAATTAAGGTGGCATTCCGTTTTCTATTTTTATTTTTTAAATTTTTTCCAAGGTTTTAATATTTTAAAAAAAAACTCTTATATATTTTTTTAAAAAATAATATTGTTAAATTTAATTAAACTTTAATAAAAATATTATAAAATACTTATATATAATTTAAAATATATCCATATATAATTTTTTTTATAATTACAATATTGTTATTAAGTTTTTACATAGTTTTAATTTTTGAAAACACATTTTTTTCTGTTTTCTATTTTCAACTTTTTTTAAAAATATTTTCAAAGAAATGAACATTTTTTACTATGGTTTTCTGTTTTCTCTGAAAATAAAAACAAAAAACACTTAAAAAAAACATCTCCTAAATGTTTTATTAGTTTGAATTTAATTTTTAATTTTTAAAAATTATTTCTTAAAAAAAATTGTTTTGTAAGTGTTATTTGAAAATTGTTTTAAAGATGTAAAAATAAAAAAACTTTGAATATTTATGAAAACGTTATTAATGAAACATAGTTATACCTTTAGGATTTAAAATTAAAAAACCAAAATTATTTTAAGAAAACACTAATTAAAAAAAATAATTTTAAATACTAAATTACTGAAAATTATTTTATAAAATTATTGTTAATCACTAATTAAAAATTTATGAGTTTTGAGTGAAATGGATAATTAGATTTTAGGGTTTTAAACGGGTAGATTGTCTAATGTTTGGGATATTACAAGTTTCATCGGAATTTTAATACTTCTCCTAAATTTGGAGGGTTTATTTAAGAATATTTTTCATTTAAAACTAATTTATTTATATATTAAAAAATATTTTTAAATTACTTTTTTCCTTTTACATTTGTTATTTAACAATATATTTTTATGAAAGAGTAATTTTAAAGTAATTATAAATAGTATTATAAATAAAATTAATAATAATTTTTTTCAAACATTACAAGCATGATTTATGATACAATCTTTAATAATTTCATACACACAAATTCATATTTTTACACTGAAAAATTAATTTAAATCTAACTAGATAATATTATATATTATTAATTTATAATGATAAATATCAATATATCTATCTATTATATTATTATGTATTAAAAGAATTTCATGTTATTACTATATATAATGTCATCCTTGTCACATAATACTTTCTCACATAAAATTATATTTAACTTTATAAAATATTATTTTTAAAAAATAAAAAGATAAATCTTTATTAATATTTTTTAATGTTATAATATTATACATTAAATTTTAAAAATATACATAAAAGGACCAAATAAAAATATTTAAATGTTTTTAATATTTAATTATAATAAATAAAAAATTAAAAAATTAGTTAATATCATTTAAGACATTTTAATAATTAAAAATGAAAGTGAATTAAAACATTGGTGGAAAACACATGTAGTAAGAGAGGAAATTTCTCAACATAAATATTTTTTTTTATTTTTAGAATATTCTTTGGTAAAAATATTAACAACTAATTTTTCAAAAAATATTGATATCCGTTTAAGATATTTATTTTTTATAATAGATATTTTTTCTAATTATATATTTAAGGAATAAAATCATCTAGCAACCATATTACATAGTAACAATAATAAATCATTTCTAGGAATTGAATAATTTTAAAAGAACAAACAAACATGAAAAAGCACAGTTAAAAGAAAAATTCAATTCCTAAATACAATTAAAAAGACAATGATAAATAAATAAGTAAATTCCTAAATTGTCCAAAACTAAAAATAACATAAACACTCTAAATATAAGACATAAGAATAAAACATCAACGATTATATGGATAAACCGGACCAGCTGGTAGGTTGAGATCAATGTTTCGAATCACTCCAGAATCATCTATGAGACGAGAATTGTGGGACCCATAACAAAATTGATTGTGTGTCTTCAAATGTTCAGTTAACTGTCTTCTATTATCAAAAATTTGATAACATTGACTGCATTGAGCAGGTTGATTAGCTTTAGGACTATGAACTTTCATATGACTGGACAAAGCATTTCTAGTTATGAACTTTTTAGGGCATTTCGCACATTGGTACTCTTCATCTTGCTTCTGTACACCAAAACAATTCATCCTCTTTTCTTTCTTCGATACACTAAGATAGTGATGAAGGTAGCAGAACATATATTAAGAGTCATCAATCCTATATATATAGTGAGAAAGATAAATAACATAGAAAAATATCTTTCTTAGTTTCTATATTTAGATCCAATATGTATGTATTACACCATATGGACTCATAATTTCTTAAAAAAATATTCTGTATTTAATAGAGTATTATATTGCTAATAATTTTTTTTAAAAAAAATATATTTCTAATAATTTTTTTAAAAAAAATATATTGCTAATAATTCTTAGGATCAGGTATATGTATTTTGTAAAAAATGTAACGGATAAATATTTTTAAAAAATTGAAAAAAGAAAAATAAATGTTTAGCATCACAAACTATTCCGTACGTAATATTTAATTTTTGTAGTTTCAATCCCAACCTGTAATCCAAAAATTTGAATAATTTGGTCACGTAACAAAATATTCTTTCAATAATTACAAATATTTTTCAATCTAATTTCACTTATGATTGAAGATAACGAATAATAATATGATTTTGGGATTCAGATAGATGCACAAATCACCTAATAATAATTTTAGTGAGAATGATATTAAATTATTATAATTTAATTCCAAGGTAAATTTTAAATTATAACACTTATTTTTTAAATTAATTTAAACTTGATTTTTCATGTTAAACAGGTTTTTTTTTTCAAGTTAAACATGTACAATATCATTTTTAATGAATAGATCTAAATAATTAATTATTACATGACCCGGTTAAAAAAGAGATTATGTTTATTATCGTTATTCAAATACAAAATATATGTTATTGTTATTCAAATTTAAAATATATATTTTTAGTTTTTAATGAATAAAAAAATAATTTTAAATAATTTTGTATTTTTGTTTCTCAAACTTAGGAAGAATAAATTGTTTTTTGTAAACATGAAAAAAATTTTTATTTAAAAAAAATAATTGTATAGGAGTAAAACATCTTATATTGTAATAAAATTTATTAGCTTTATCAATTAATAAATTAAAAAATTGTAATTGAATTCATTGTAAATTTACATACTAATTAAATTATTCTTTTTATTTTCATGTATTGGAGACAGTTTTTCAAACAAAATTTAATAATTTTTTTTTTTTAACAATAAAAAGATAAGGAAGAAAAGTAATCAATTCAATCTTGACGATAAACCAAAAATTAACATTTAGATAAGAAAAAAATAATATTAATATTTGATCTATAAAAAATAATTTTTTTTCTTTTTCCAAAAAGCATTTTTTACATAATCTAAGTTGAAATGATCTTTGATCCTCACATAATCCTCCTCACATGTAACTTATTTTTATGTTATGCAACAAATATTGTATGATGAATAAATATAAATAATGTTTATTCTTAAATTTTTGCTATGTGACTATCCAAATTTTATATATTTACCAATCAATGTTATATCCAAATTGTAAATAGTTATGGAACCTCTTTGAAATAATATTGACTTAAAATTATTATATTATTAATTAAATATCAAATGATATTTTTGTAATAAAATTTCTAGTATCAATGTAATGTAATATATATATATATATATATATATATATTCTGAATTAATTTTACGTAAATATAAAATTATATTAACATTAAGGAATTAATTATAACCCAATAAATAGTTCATAAGTATATATATATATATATATATATATATATATATATATTTATTTGTGTGTGTGGGGGGGTGAGATATGCATGATAATATGCTATTTATAGATATTTATTTCATATAATAATATTAGATGTAACATAAAATATTTTTATAAATAATATATAATTAAAATTATAAAAATTTAATATCAGATAAATTAATTATAAATTCATATATATTATGCATAGAATAATGTTGAGATAAGAATATTGTTATTTAAAAGATATGATCACCATTTAATAATTTAGTTGTTAAAGATATATTTTTATTAATTAGATTAAATAATATAAAATATATTAAGAAACTATAAAATATGATCATTTAATTATATTTAATCATTAAATATAATGATTTTAAATTAATTTTAATTTAATTGAAATGCATTTAGACGTGAATAGAATTCAATTGAGATTATAACATATAATTATTAAGTACGTTACATATCATTAAGTATTAATTATTGAATTCTTAGAATTATTTGATATAATTTGAATTACAATAATAAATATGATAACATCATGATATTTTTATTAATAGTTTCATGTCATAATTAATTATTAAAATCACTAGTTGAATTACAATAATAAATATGAATACATGTTGAAACCTGAGAAATGAATTTTTAAATTAATTTAATTTAAAAACAATACATCATTTAAATTTTAAACCTGAGATATGATTTCACTTTAAAATCTAATTTCACTTTTTATTTAAAATTATTATTGGATAATCTGTGGATCAATTTGAGATATGATTTTATTTTTTTTACAGAATTTAAATATTTTCTGATTCAAACAAAAATTTTGAATATTTTAATAATGAAAAAACCCGTAACTATCATTTAGTTATTACTGATATTTTTATTTTATGTATATACAAGAATTACACATTTTTAAGTCTCTAAAAAATATTTTTTATTAGAATAAAACTTATTCAAATATTTTTACTTATCTAAAAGAATTCATTTTTTTAACGAAAAGAATTCATATCTAATGATTAATTACAAAATATCAATTACAGAAGTAATTACAAAATAGTACACCTACTCTTTCACGAATTACACGTAATATACATGATTATTCTAATAAAATAATAATATAATTGTGTAAAAAAATACAATTTACATTGACATTTTACAAAAAAAAAAATGCAGTAATAAGTGTAAATGTAAATAAATTATATTCATGCATTAATAAATATAAATGTAAACAAAACATATTTATTCATATATTTTGTGTAGCATTTTTCTTTAATTATATTAAAAATTAATATTCCAAAGACAAAATCTTAATTAATAAAGATATATTTATACTACAATACTTTAAAAAATATCCTAATTAAAGACTCAATTAAAAAAATCTACTGTATATCCTACAAATCTTATTCAACTCACAGTTCCTAAAATAACAATGATAATTTCTTTAAAAAAAAATTCAAAAATCATCTAAACCTAAAAGAATCAAAACATAATTTTTCTTCTTATATGTAACCTCGAATAAGTGACTATTCTTGTTTTTTACTTGTTCTAATATGCTGAAAATCAAGATCAAAATCTACAATTATATGTTTTTTGTTGCGTTTATCTTCTTCTTTCTGTCTTCTTGAATTGTGACATGAGGATGATTTTTTATTTGTATTTGAAGCACACATTCTACATACAAAGCTTCCAGGAGGTAGATTACGCCTAGAATTTGGACTTTTCCAACCAGATGAACCACGTTTGTAAATCACTTCTTTATGACACACATAACACTCTTGTCTCTCTTCTTTCTTTTTCTTGAAATTATTGTTCAAAATATTACTCTCGTTATCACACACAAAACTTTCCATTTGTATAAATTCATAAACTGTGTTGAAATAGAAATAAAGAGAATGTATATTTAAATAGAAATAGAAATAAAAGATGTTATATTTAAACAGTGAATGTATATTTAAGAAAAATAAATGTAGTATATAACAAAAATTGCATTTATTTTATAAAATATTCTGTGTTTAATACAGTACTCTATAGCTAATAACTTAAAAAAAAAAAAAAGTTACCGTTACAAATAATTTCTTATTTAAAGATTTAATTTTTATAGTTGTAATCTCAAGCTGTTGGCACATAAATCAACTAGTCGAGTAATTTTGTCATATAACTGATATTCTTTTGGTAATCGAAAATGTTTTTTTTATCTAATTTCACTTGTTATTTATTTTAAAATGAATACTATGTTTTTGGACATGTGAAAACAAAGTTATTTCTTATCATATTTCAAATTGGTTCACAAATCAACGAAGAAAATTTTACTTAAAAATATCTCAAAAAAATATATATCAAAGTTTAATCCTGCGTTAGAATTTAAATCATATCGCATTATTTTTAAATTAATTTAAAATTTGATTTATCATGTTTTAAATATTTAGTAACATTAGTCTTAATGAATAGATCTCAATAATTAATTGTGACAAGGCACTGCCTATAAAGATATCATGCTAGGCTATTTATGATTGTAATTCAAATTGTATTATATAAATGTAAGAATTCAATGATTAATAAGTAATATAGACTTTAAATTTTAAAAATAAGTTATTTCAAAATAATATGTAAGACAAGAGTTATTTGTTATTCCAATCATATTTTCAGATGTAGAACTCATTTTTGTCAGGTTAAAATTGAGATTTTTTTTTAACAAATTACACACATACTTCTTCAACTTTTATTAAATTAAATATTATTTTTTATTTTTTATTTTCTTACACTAATTTTCTTTTAAGTTTAAAAATTACACTAGCACCCTTATATATTTGAAAATATTATACTAGTATCTATTTCAAATCTTACACTAATACTCCTTAATAGTACAAATATAATGGTTAAAAGAGCACTAATACTCCTTAATAGTACAAATATAATGGTTAAAAGAGCACAAAATGCATGTGTAATTAACTAAACTTTAAGTGTGATCTTATAATTTTTTATTTTTTATGTATTTATAGAGAGACAAATATGGTAATCTACCACTTAACAGATATTAATGATTCTCATGTTCTAGGGAAGGACTCATGTTCTAGATTCTTTGTTACTTATTTTCTCCTTTTGCATACTAAAGAATAAATGTATAATTACATTAAAATTTAGGCATATTATTGTAATTTATTTATTTATTATATATTTATAGAGAAACAAATATAGTAACCTAGCACTTAGCATATATTATTTATTCTTATGTTTTAAGGAGTGACTCATATTTTAGATTCATCTATTCCTTAGTTTCTCCGTAAGAATGTTGTAGAAATATTTATAATCCATACATTAAATTAAACTATTGGTATGTAAGTGTTGTTTTTTCGAATTTTAACCCTCTTTACTTCCATTATTTTTAGCTGTGTCACTATCCAACCTTTGTCTATCTACCAATCAATATTGTTTTTGCAAATAGGTATATATTGATATGATATTATTATTTACAACAATCAGATAATAATTTTTAAAAAAGTTATCACAAATTGTATTACTCGAATATATGATGTCAGTATATATTAATTAAACTTATTATTAAATAATATATATATATATATATATATATATATATATATATATATAAAGTAAGTAAGTTGGATAAATATAAAATTAGATAAAAACACTTGTATAGTGTCAGTGTAAAACTCAACTCTTTTACATTATAAGTTCATAAGTAAGTTTGTGGGATAAAACTCTTTTACACCCTTTTATACTAGCATTCAATTATATCCCTTTAGATATCTCTTGTATGGGTGTTATTAAATATTAGTGTAAAACTCTTTTACACTAGATAGGTGTTAACCTCATAAATTGTATGCAAGTAAAGTGCCTAAACTTTAATAGATATAGTTGGCATGATCAAAGTCTACAATTACATTCTTACAGTTTATTTTGGTACCCTCTCATTTCCTATTCACACTCTCAATGTTTACAATTTTTTACAAAACTTCAAAACACTCTCACCTTTTTCTATCCTAAATTTTTTTCTAGAGCACCACCCAGCTTCATAACTGCATATGTACCTCTATCCACATCTTTTGAAAGATTACATTGGTTTCTTGGTTTCGCACTCTAACTCTCTTTAAACATATATATATTTTTTCATCTCTATTTTTAAAAACTTTCTTTATCATGTATGTTCGAAGAGGGTGAGAGTACTCGTTCAAAGAGAGAGGTGAGTAGAGATATGTGCAGTTGTAAAAGTAAATAATGTTTTGTCAAGAAACTTAGAATAAAAAAGGGTGAGAGTATTTTGGAATTTTACAAAAAATGATAAATATTGAGGGATGTGAATAACAAGAGAAGGTGTTAAAGAAATTTTCTTACATGTTTATTAGTACTTCATGTTTTCCCCTTTGTATTTTTTTATTAGGTGAATGCGTTTTTTTGTTTGAATTGTTAATACACTTATTACATACAATTCTTCTATGATTCCATCTAGAATTAGAATTTCTCAAAAAAAAAAAAATATAAAATTATAAAATGCATTTATGCGTGACTATTTTGTGACGTATCTAACAATTATGCGTCTCCTTTTTCTTTTTAACAAACATTTTGATTAAATCAATTGTTAATGTTGATCTTTTGTCACTATTAAGACATGTTTAGATTTGAATAACTGATAAATTATTTTTAGATAAAAGTAAAGAGATTAAAATATATATGAAAATAGAAAAGTTTAAATAGATGAAAAAAAGTTTAAATCCGTTTTGCATTAAAAAAAACACAAAGAATAACTATGAATCAACAGCTTTGGGAAACTTTAGGCCAAAATTAAATCTCATTTTCCTCGTTTATCTTTTTTTCTATATGAAATATTTTTCTTCAATGATATTTGCTGAGATTCAATATATAGAACTTACACAAGAAAAATAAGAAAGTTAAATAAATTCTACATTCAAAAAGGAAAAAGTGAAACAAAAAAATGAAAGTTGGAGAAGACGTAACAAACTAACTCATTCAAACATAACAAACTAACTAACTCAGAGAGTAACAGAGATTTGTTTCAAGAAAGGTATATGTAACATTCCATTTTTTAGAAAAATAATTTATTAATAAAAAATATAATTTATATTAATAGGCTTAAATTAATTTACTGTTTGTGTTTATTAAAATAAATTAAAGATTAATTTTATAAAATAATAAAATAAATATAGGTGTAGATAGTAAGTAAGATTAAGTTTGAATTTGATTTTAAAAGTCTAACAAAGGGTTAAGTCCAAATAATTAATTGAAGACCAATTCATAGACATGTTCTCGCTTCAATAGAACTTTATATATAACAAACTATAGTTCTTTTTCATTTTTTTTATTTTCAAATATTAGAAAATATATGACAAATAATATAATCAATTTTAATTTTTAATAGAAATCACAATTTTTTCCTTAATACTATTATGGAAAACAAAGTTCTTTTCAAGTAATTAACAATACTCTAATATTTATTTTTACTTTGAAATCCAAAAAATTAGTTTTAATAACAGATCCTATAAAATAATTTTAAATAATTTCATAGATATTTTTTCACTAATATTTCTATTAGATAGTCAAAAAATTTCTACTTAAAGTTTATTTAAATCCAATTGGTTAGTACAGTTATACAAAATAATGTTTTCAGTCTAAGTTTAATATTTTCATATAGAAAAATTTTGTTTGATAACAATTTTATATATAATTAAAACAAAAATTAAAAATATATTTAAGACTTTGAATTTTTTATATTTCAATGCTCCCTCAATATTTTTACTATTTAAGAAAACTTAAATTAACTAAAAAATTTATCTTAATAAAAATATTTAATTTTATAAATAGATGTAAACTACATTGTGTAGAGATGAGTATCCTACTAGTTGTAATAATAAATAAAAGAACAATGAAAATGATATAATTAGGTATAATGGAGACTGTAAAAAATAAGATGATATTAATGGAGATAGTAAAAAAATATTCAATAAAATAATATTAATTAAAATGTAATCAAAGCATAGTTTTGATAAAAATGAGCATAAATCATTATTATGTGACGCATGAATATATTATATCTGATGCCACTATATTCATTGTTGTAATTAAAAATGTATTATTTAAGAGTAACAATTCAGAAATATCAAAGACGTTAAACTTTGAAGCGAAAAGTGGTATGAAATATTCAAAGCTATTTGTCATGTTGAATATGTTATTATTGATGAATTTTCTAAGGAATTAATAATTGTAAGCTACATAAAATGAATCCTTTCATGCCACCATGTTTTTAATCATTGTCCGATAAAAAAAAATGATTATAATTTAAACTGTACTATTCAAGTGTAAGAATTCATAAATATGATAGATTTAAATTTTGTAAAAAAAAATTATTAGGAAATAATCACATTTTACCAAATCATTAAAATGGTTAATGGTTTTTCCACTACCTTTTAGGAAGTTCTTTTTGTTTTTTGTTTTTTTTTATCATTATAAGCCAACAACACCCAATACATTCATCATTAAAGGATATTAAAGGATATTTATGAAAATCACATAAAAATTTGAAATACAAATCGTGTCAAATCCTAATTTCCTATACACTATTTTGAGCACCTTTGATGTGCTGCTCACAATAACGAGGGAAATTTTTAAGAAAAACAGTTGACAATTCCACATGTATTTCTCTACAGCAACAGGAAGCAGAAAAAACAACTGAGGAATATTTATATGAACAGAGAGCGTAAAATCAACTTCTGATCAGCATGCATTACAACTTTTCCTACAGGTACCAAAATAATCAGGAGATCCAATCATGAACACGGGGTTTCGTTGACATTCTCCAATGGCGGCCCATGCAGGACAATTGCCATCCTCATCCGTGCATTCACCACCATCTGATATGACTGAGACCTTGTCTCTACCAATTGGTTTTGCATAGAAGTATTTAATAGCAGACCACATATCCCCCTCAAGCACAGGACATCTAGCATGGAAGCTACTCTTGTCAGGTGAAGCACTTAGGTGAAGAGAGAAAAACAGAATTGCATTCCCTTTTACTGGTTTGAGAATGTTACTACTATTATTACAATTTGACCAGCTGCTACTCCTGGGCTGAGAATACATTTGAAATGATTAAATAGTGACAGATGCAGGATGAGTAAATAGCACACAAGACAGACTCATATGGCCTTACCACAGATTCAGGAAAGCGAATTTGACCCCCTTGAGTATCATTTGAGAGATATAAAACAACGGTTGCCATTAAAGGTCCACTCAATTCCAATTTGGTTTTATTTGTAAAATAGTCTAATTTCTGACTATTCTGCTCAGACCCATAATGTATGACCTGCAAAGGCTTGCTGTTCTCTAGTGGAAAAGATTATCGACAAACAAGACAACTATTTATAAAATTGTTGTGTATCATATTCATAAGCTGACAATAATGGCTTGAACGGACAAAATAGATACCTTTAGGAAGTAAAGTCCAAACTGAAAGTCTTTCTTCAATCCTTGCAACAATATCATCCTAATATAATGTAGAACATAAGTCATAACTATGTTCAGAATACCATGTCAATGATAGTAATAAACTGTTCAGGTCAACCAGCAAGATTGAAACAAGGAAGCCATAGCATTGCATTGGCTGTACCAATCTCCTTATAGTGGAAAAAATATTAATGACCTCAAGCTTTCTAGTTCGTTATAATAGAAATATTAACACGTTAAAGACCACAATTCTTTTATATCAATAAAGATACTTTTTATACATAGTTACAAACAGCAATGCTTACTGCTCATGGTTATGCTGTTTGTAACTGTATAAAAGTATCAATAAAGTTTCTAGTTTCTCAAAAGTAGGCATCGAAAAGTTCAAAAAGTTCAAACTCACTTCCATATCCAAGGAAGTTTCAGCCCCCTCCAAAAGGCCATCATTCCCTGAGGATTTTTCTTTCACTGTATATGCCTAAGCAAAAAAGGATGAGTTAAATTAAAAAACTAGCCCAAGTACTAGAAACTAATGCGAAAATCATTGCAAACAGAAACATATATTACCAAAGAAATAAGGTAATCACACTCTTTGTCAGACAAAAAACCTCTGTAGAGAAAAACCCTACAGCAAGATTGGCAACAATACATCAGTTTGAAAAATTAAAAGCAAGAATCAATGGCTAGTAAATACAAAGAATATAATAGAAAATTTGCATATCTTAATGAGTAACAGAATTAGTAATGTCATGAGGGAAAGTTCTAGAAAGTACCTGACCTTGGTTGCCAAGAGATTTGGACAACACGTGATGGGTTAATTCTGTTGGAATAATGAATTGAGTGCTCCAACATCTGCAATGCACTTTCCTGCTTGTTCCTTAACTCCTTTCTACTGCTAATGCAAATTAACAATGAGAACAATGAGAACCTAAACATTCTAATGTAAATAAAAACATTAGAATGTGTAAAAATATGTTTGTTTAGTCAAATACACATCAGTGGCAGTCATGAATCATGGGAATTAAATTCATAACCTGTTTGTTTAGTTTTAAAAAGAATCAGTTTACAAGATCTATTATGTGAAAACTAATGTAAATAAAAACATAAAAAGGTCGGTTACATTTGAGAAATTATCTTCTTTGATTTTCAATTTTTACAAATAATTACATAAATTTGACTTTATATTTACTTTGTTTCTGATTTAAAATATATTTTGGAGGAGCCTACGTAAAGAGTAAATTCAAGATAATCAGATCAATTTAAAAAATAATTTCTTCCCAATAGATTTTCTTCCATGTACACAAACTTGGGGATCATGCCCAAGTCCTTGCTGGGGCATGGTTTTTCTTCAACCATACTCCACTGTGTCTTTGATTTAAATTATTTGACGTAAACATTGAAAGCCATACAATCGATGAATTTGAATTGGTTGACAATTAAGGTTTCATAAAAATATGAAACAAACAAAAAGACAAGACCACATTTTCTTAATCACTCACAGAAAATTACCTCTGACACAAGCTTACTTAAAAATATGAAACAAACAAAAAAAAAAAAAACATGGCAACATTTTGTTAATTATTCACAAAAAAAAATCTCAAACTAGTAAGTTTTGCACAAGCTTCAGACACTGTAGGCATAATTTCCTTTATTAATTAGCCCCTATCGCTATGTTCCTAACTATAATTAATCATAGGATAAAGTACACTCACATACAATAACCTTTCCGTTAACCCAAATCTCCGATTTCTTACTCTCATTATTCAAAGGGTGTAAATTGAAAGAAAATTATAGCAAAATTGATGAAAAGACAGAGACAGAGGGGTCATTTCAGCAATTCACCTTTGGGAAAGAGAAATGCCAATCACGAAGAACACGGACAGGTTGAGAAGAAGGGAGATAGAAGCCATAGAGATTGGTGGATACGAAGAAGCGTTGGGAATCAGAATGAGAGATGAATCCCACAAAAGTGCTTAAGCAAACGCGAGTTCTCTGCACATGGATAGTGTGTAATTGGAGCGGTTCATGATTTCGCGATTTCGCTTTTCTTTGCCGTTTGCTTCGGTGCCTTTTCTGTTAATTCTTCACCTTACTTATGTCACTTGCATTACTCTCTCTTTTGTTTTATTGCCACAACTATCACACGTCACCATGAATTAGTTAGTTACTTGTCTATTCTGCATTTTCTAATGTTTTTGTTACCTTGGTAGATATAATTAATATTAACACAAAGGTTGTTCAATTAATATTTTAAATATTTATATAAATTTTATTTTTTAGTATTTGTACCAGTAAATAATTATTTCCTCAACGTTTAACTAATTTGACTTTTATCATCAAATATATATTGAAATTTATAAATAAATAATATTAACACAAAAAATATTTTTAAATTTCAAGAATTAAAAATATTTTTTTATAAAATTTTATGATAAAAAAACTTATTTAGGTTTATTTTAAAAATTAAATAAATAAAGAATTATCATAAGTGGAAAACACTTTACTAATTCATACCGATTAAACTTAACCATTATTTCTAAATTAAATCATTACCCTTAATATATAAGGGTTAAAAAAAAAATAATACGATATAATACAAAAGAATATCGTGAATAAGGAATGTATCAATCGTGCTAAACCCAGTTGGTTAATATAGCTGCGAATATATACACCTAATGTAATATAATTTAAATTTTTAGTAATTTATATAGAAGAATAAAATACATTTTCTTATAATAGTAAACAAAAAAATGCATATGGATTTCTCTTATTTATTCATGGTAAATAAATTGGTTTAAGAAAATTCAATGATCATCAATGATATTAACAAATATTAAATAAAAATGTAAAAAAAATAATAATAAGATTTTCAAAATGTAACTTAAAAGCAATCAATTATATGTATAAAATTACATGTTTGTATAAATTATATTTAACATAATTGTGTGTATGTAAGATTAAAATTTGAATTACAAATTTCTCTTTTATATTTATAAAATTAATATGAATTACAAATTCTTTTTTTAAATATTTAACATAATTGTGTGTATGTAAGATTAAAATTTGATATCATTAATTAAACCGCATCAATCTCATTATTTAAAGAATAAAAATATAATTTGTATTAGTTTTATAAAAAGCATACATTGATTGATTATGAAAAACATTAAAAGATATTTATAATAAATTTATATAAAAGGAAATTATATTAAATAAGGTTACCCTTGTTTATTTTAACCTCAATTGGAGGATTACTTGGTGAATTTCTCCTTGAAGCATAGAAATGACGAAAATGAGAGAAATAAAAAGACTAATTTACAACATTTTACAAAAACATACACCATAAATATAAATGTTAATCAATCATATTCATGAGATAATAAATATAAATGTAAACCACTGATATTCATTCGTATATGTGAAATAATTTTCTTTCATAAGATCTAACATATTCCTATAAATATACTAAAAATATTCCTAAAAATACTTAATTAATAAAGATATAATAATAAAATATTGTAATTAAAGACTCAAATAAATAACTCTGCTATACTACAAATTTTTTTGATACCCTGAACTACAAAACAATGGTTTTTTTTTTATACTCAAATATTGTAATTAAAGACTTAAATGATTCCTGAACTACAAAACAATGATAAATTAAAAAAAGAAAAAGAAAAACATCAGTAAATTATCTAAACCTAAAAATAAAAACATAATTCTCCTAAATGTAACATAAATATGACTTCTTATTAGTTTGATACCCTTCTAGAAGTGAAAGTAGTTGGATAATCAAGATCAAAGTCTACTACAGTTACATGTTTTTTGTTGCTTGAGTTACAATTTGACAATGATTTCTTATTTATATTTGTAGCACACATTCTACAAACAAAACTTCCAGGAGGTAGATTACGCCTAGAATTGGGACTTTTCCAACCAGAAGATCCACGTTTGTAAATCACTTCTTTGTGACAAACATAACATTCTTGTCGCTCTTCCTTCCTGACATCACCACGTATATCTTCCTTCTTCTTCAAACTACCACTGAAACAGTTGTTCTCCTCATCACTAATTGCAAAACAACTATCCATGTCAAATGGCAGATTGATAAAGTATATTCACATAAAAATGATACAAAAATGAAAAGTTTAATATATATATATATATATATATATATATATATATAATAAATCTTAAAAATATTTTAGTTTTTATATTTTAATTTTTTTTCTGTCCTGAATTTCTATATTTTAGATTGACTACATACCAAATTTCCCTATTTATAATTTTACCAGAAGAAATGTTACTGTATTTAAATTTAAATATGTATTGTATTATTGCTAAATATATATATTTTTTATAAGCTATTGCTAAATATATTGATGATTTATATTTATGTAAAGTTCTCTGATAGTCAATTATTTTCCGCCATAGTAATAATAATAATTATAATTGGGTCATGATTATAACCTTTAGTAGTCAATCAAATTTTTAATAAAGAATATGGTTTTTAGTGTAAATTTAAGGGGAAATTCTAGGATGATTTTTAATTTTAATAACGTTATTCACAATAACAAGAACTATGGCACCAGAATATGATTTTCCAAAGAACACTTACTCTTGATCAAAGTAACTTTTTTATTTAAAATGTGAGTTTATTTTAATTAAAAAATAACCTAAGAATTTAAATAAGTTTTACCATAAAAAGATATTTTTTTATTCATTTTTCTATTTTACATAAAAATATCCTAAGAACTCTTTCATCCTATCCGAAATTATAGTCCATAAAAAAATTTAAATAACATGTAGATAAGCTTGTTATTGTTAATATTTTAATATGAAAGAATTCGTGATATATATTTTACCAATGAACGACCACAATTCTCCACAATGAACAATTACAAAATAAGATATTTGGTTCCTCTGATTTCATTTTATTAGTTATTTTACTTTTTTTTTATAATCTTTCAAGAGTTTCATTTGTATTCACAACTATAAAATAAGATAAATTTTTATATTAATATTTAATCACAACTTTTATTTATGATAAGTTGTTGATTTTATCAATTAATATTTTAAAAATTAGTTAAAAAAATAATTATAATTAAATATGAATAATTAATTAAAATTTTATTTTTTTTTTAAAATTAATAAATATCTTTTTCTTTGGATGTAATAATTACATGTTTATTCCAATTATCCTAAATAAATGTTTATACTAATTTAAATTCTGTTTAATATGTTGTCTGTGAAATTTTCAATTACAACATTTAATGACTATAATATATTAGTTATTTTAGTAAAATTTTATTAATTAACTAATTTATTGTTTTTTTTTGTTTTTTTAATATGAGTAAGAAAAATTTAAACCACTCGTAAAATAATTAGCATTCAATTATAACTTTCAATTTGTTGACTTTACCAATACTTAACATACAAATAAAAATTAAACAATATGTGATACTAATTAATCTCTAATGAAATGGATGGAATATTATTTATAAATTAAAAACAATATTAATTAATAATGATATGTGAAAAAAATAGTTCAACTCTTAATCTTAGGATCTAATTGGATATTGCAATTTTAAATATCACCCTTCAAATTGAACTGTGGTTAACTAATATTTTTAAAATAATAATATGTAATAAATAATGCATATAAATAATTTCAAATGATGAGGATAACATTGCTTAATCAATATTATTATTTTAAAATAGAGATTAAAAAAAATACTGTTTGAATAGGTTAAAATCAAACATTAAAAACTTTCCTATGACCATATTCAAAAAATAATAATTAGAGTACGAAAATTAAAAAAAAATATTTTTAAGGACCAAATATTATTTAAGTATGTTTTAAAATATTGTATCAATGATAATTTTAATTGATGTAAAAAAATTTATACTAAAATATACATGTTTATTAACCTCTTAAAATAATGTTTAAAAATAACTAATTAATAAATTTATAAATATGTAAAAGTATTTATCTAATTATAAATTATTAAATATAGTAAATATGTTAATTTTTATAATAATTTGATTAAAATTATATTAATAATATTTTTTTAACTAGATAAATTTTTTTACTGACAATTGATATCTATTAAACTTTTTAAAAAATTAGATGAATCGTCGAAGTGGTTTGAGTTCTAGTTCACATTTTATTAATTTAACCATAACGAATTTATCAAAGACAGTAAAGTAAGCATAGTGCTTTATTTTCTTTATTGAAATTTAATAAATATGAAACGTTAGAAATGTAACTATTTTTTAAAGATGAAATTTATGTGTCAGATAACAGGGTGTTAGAAAATGAACTAAACCAAATTAAAATCAGAAAACTGAAAACCGCAAAAAATGATTTAATTTGAAATAATTTATTTTTTTGTAATTTTCATAATGTTTCAAATGTTGTGTTTGGTTTGTAATTTGAGATATTGAAACCATATAAAATCAAATCAAATCTTTATCATTAGTTATTTTAGCAAATTTCTTTAAAGATAGATATAATTACTCGCATTACTTTATAAGTATCATCAACTAATTAATATGTATTAGTTGATAATAAATATTTTAGTAAAATTATTTGACTTAATTTCATTGATACAGTTTCACAACAACAAGTAAAATATAATGTTTAAATAAATTAATTATTTATACTTTAAATATAATGGTTGTCACTTTTATATAATTTTGTTGAAAGTGAGTAATTTTTATGCAATTTTTTAAATAAGATTTTTTAATGTATTTTTTAATACTTAATAAAAGAAATTTTAAATTGCAAAACCAAATCAAATCAAACTGCAAAAGATTGGTTTGATTTAGCTAAGTTCAATCTAGATTAAACCAAATCACAGTATATTTATTTTTTTGTTTGATTCGAGCTAATTTTAAACTTAAAAATCGCACAAAACTACACCTTACCTCAACATATAACATTATTCAAGTTGTACAATTGAGTTCTTGAGAATGATGTCCTACTTTGAAATTAGCGTCAAATTCTTTTGGAGGATGGGTTATGAACTCGATGCTTTATGTTTAATAATTGTCGGAGTTATCTTTTTTATACCTTTTTCTTCTAATGGCACTTCATGTGTTGTTCATTAAAATATTATTAACATTGTTTGACTTATAAAAAAATCATGATGAGTTTAAGACTTTCTTTTTCTTGAAAAAAATCAATTATGATGATTTTGAGTTTAACACTTTTCATTTATATGACTTTTACATTAATAATATAAAAGAATTTTATACTGTCATTTAATCACAATATTTTTTTTATATAATTAAATTATTAATTGGTAAAACTAGTGAACAAACTTACCAAATATAAAAAAGTATTGTTTCTTTCGTAAATAATATATATTGTGACTTATAATGTAAATAAATAAAAAAATAATTTAAGATTTTTTTGTTAAAGCATTTTAACATTAGGCTAACATGTAAAGTTGGAGTTCACAATTTGTGTTTATCACATCTCTACTAATTTCTGTTTGTCAGGGTTAAACTTCCTTGATGTTTGAATGGTTTTTATATGATATAGTTTATCTTTCTATCCTTTATAGGAGATTATTGATATATGTGATTATGTTGTTGGGTTAAGCCGACAATTGAATGATCAATTATACCATCCGAACCTAAGATTGTTGTGTATCTATATTAATTGTTAATATTTTCTTTATAATGCTTCTGGTTACGTGGTTATTTAAAATAATTTGTAGCTAGTGATAGTGTTTTGTTTTGATACTAATTTCTCTCTAAAAAATTCCAATTTTGAGCTATTGTTTTCTTCTACTTGTTTTTAATATATGATGTTTGAGGTGTATATTTAAAGTATAAGTATTCACTAACTTATATACGAATTCATAATATAAATTTATAATAGTAACTAGGTATTAATTCTAACACATGATGTTATACCACAGGTATGGCACCCACTAGGAATAGTTAGTGTAATAATTGTTTTCAACTTTCGATACACTGTTCTATATATGTTTTTTTCATCCTATTTTAAGGTAATTTCTATCGTGTCTTCTATAATTTAATAGGTATTAATGATTTCTTTTTTTAACCAATCAAATTGTAAATTTTATTTTTATCTTTTTTTATGAATTAAAATAATTTTTATTTATTTATTTATATATAAATCTTTAAAAAATTATTTTACTATTTTATAAAGATATAAATTAAAGTAATTGTTTTTAAGGGAGTTGATAGTAAAATAATTTTTTTTAAGAATTTGTATATATATAAATAAACAAAACTTTTATTTATAAAAAAAAGATAAAAATAAAATTTGTAATTTGATTGATTAAAAAAAAGTATTAATACTCTCAAATTATGAAAGACACATTATACTTTCTCCCTATTTTAATGCATATAACAACAAATTCCTTTGGATCTTAGATATTAGTTCAATAAATCTATCCTATTAACATCCCAAAGCAAGGTGTCTTCCTCTGTTATATTCATTAAGAAAACTTGAATGTTCAATCTGACTTTCTTTTTTTTAATATGTACCTAGGTGACTTTGACACTAGTAGCCCGATTAGCGGATGCTCCTATTATTTATTAACATAAATTCGTCAAGCAATCTCGTTGTTATTTGAATTTGTGCATGGTTGACTTAATTATATAACCTAGTGCAAAATAATTTAGTTTTAGAAAACAATCCCCTCATGGCTCATTCTCCATCAGGCTAGCATGTAAAGTTGGAGTTCACAATTTGTGTTTATCACATCTCTACTAATTTCTGTTTGGCAGGGTCAAACTTCCTTGATGTTTGAATGGTTTTTATATTTGGACTTGCTATGCCATCTACTTCCAACGTTTGGTAACTAGTAGGCCTTGCAGTTGATAGGTTAATATGTCAGACTGAGTAGCCATCAGATCTCTACTGAAAATATGCTTGCAAATTATGAAGCAATTGCTCATATATATAACTTGGTGCTCCTATTTTCTAGAGCAGAGGTAAGAAAGAATTTTTGAAAACTTGTATGTTCAAGTTTTTCCCTTTTTATGATGTTTATACAATTTTACTTATTAAATATGTCCCTTCTCTTTGTACATTGTCTGTTGGGTTGTTTCTTTTCAATGTTACAAAAACAAGGTAGTTACTTGCCCGTAGTCATTTTATAACGGATGTCATATTTAAAAGGACTATCTAGTTCAGCTCCTAATGCCCTTAATTTTGTAATTGTGTTGTTGATGTCAGTCACTGTAAATGATAGAAGGGAGGAAATTCCTTCTGCATAACTTTATTCAGCTGTTGCCATTGAACACTCTAGAACGTCAAATATTTAGTTTATTTAATATGCATGTTCACTTTATTCATCAAGGATCCCAGCTGTTAGATCTTTTCACAACCTCTTGCTTGAGATTATTATTTTCAACTTTTTTTGCTAAAGATTATGATCATGACATTTATCCAATATATTCCAAACCATTGGTGTTACTTTTACTTTTGGTACCTCCTGATATTGAATTCAATTGCCATAATTACTTAGGTTGCCTTTACTTTTGCTACCCCCTTTATTGAATTAGATTACATTATTTTCAAAAAAATTTCACTTTTATGTTTTTTGATTGTACAGGAGATATACTCGTGAATCTGGAAATCCCAAATTGGGAGAAGGGAAACCTGAGAATCAAAATCATGTTATTATATTTACACGTGGAAATGCAGTCTAAACAATTGATATGAACCAGGTCATAACAATTTTAATAGTAGTCTATTGCAAGCAATTCTGTATATTCTTAGTAAATTGTGCCCCTCCTATTATGCAAGTAATTCTGTATTATGTGTTGTATTATGTTATCTTAATGTTTTTGAACCGCTACATATTATATATATAAATTTTGTGGAGAAGTTACCATTTTCATGACTTATAATATATAAGTTCTTTACCGTTGCTTTATGTTTTAATTCCTAGTTGAATTTTTTATAGGATAACTATTTTGAGGAGGTTTTGAAGAATTTCATTATGATCATGTGCTTTGTCTTGCTACTATACTTAGTGTTAAGAGAACATTCTATGCCTTGTCACAAAGTCCTCAGCTATTTAAACAAATGCTAATGGTAGCTGGTTTTGATAAAGATTATAAGATTGCAAGGTAATATTTTGATCTAATGTTTGAGTCTTTATTTGTAGCTTGGCTTCTTTGATTCCCATTTAGTTCATTTCCGCTTTTTGTCTAATTTTTTTTCCTATATAATATTCATTTTGTTTAAGTAACTTTCATAAACTAAGAATATATTGTGCTTGTTTTTGTAAGGTATACCAAACTTAAACTTGAAACAACGGCGTTACAAGTGACTTTTGTTTTTGGATAAAATCCAATTTACTTTTTGGCTGATGCTTTTGTGATGAAGATTTAAGAGTTAATAGACAACGTGAGTTCACACAACTAGATATGAAAATGGCCTTTACTCGTTTGGATGATATGTTGATGCTTAATAAAGAATTGAGTGGAAAGATTAGTCTATACTAGTTTTAGTCATACCTTTATAACAACTTATAAAATGCATCTTATATTATTTTGAAACTTGGAAGAAATAAAAGCCTATTATGACTTTTTTCTAGAAAAGGCTAAAATTCATTTATATTAAAATCTAGCATGAACGACATGTACTGTATAGAATAGGCAAAATAAATCACAGATTGAGGTGGAATTTGGAACAAAGGAATAAGATATAGGTAAAAGGGCATTCCTTTAGTAATTTGAAATGTTGAATGTCAAATGTCACTATTGAAGATTTAAAAGTATGTATAAATATCAATTGAGAATGCAGGATAAATGAAGATAAACTTTAGTGGCAAACAACTACTTTATACATTGTTCTTTATATTAGCAAACTTCAACAGGAATATTATCAAAACCAACTACTTTATCATTATTCATCCTCTTAAGAGCTTCTATCATTTCTCAAACTCAAATTCAATGTTACTAAGCCAAAACTTTAATAAATGTTATTTTATTTTATTTTTTTGAAACTGAAAGGAAGTATTTTTTTTGAAATTTTTTATTACTGTAAAAATACTTAGCACACTTATCTGACATGTGTGTTTCTCACTTTCTCATTCTATCTTTCTTGAAACTAAAACTTATATGTGATTTGCAGGTTTCATCTCAACAAGAAGATCATAGAGTTTATGTAAGTTACCATGTATTATTCTATATTTATAACTCCATATGTGGTGTTTTTCTTTCTTCCTCTCCCCATATCCCTTATCTTGTAAAACCAGACATTTGGAATCATATCTGATTATCTAAATCTAAATCATGTTGGTGTTGAGTGCTTTTTGGTGAAGGGTTGAGGCAACAGTAGAGGAAAAAGATGGCATAAAAGCAAATAAATGGGGTAGGGGTAGTGAAAGACATTGTAAGATTGTGACAGTAATTATGTGTTGCGCTAAAACAAAACTATGAGCTTTTACACACTTATGTTAACTAATGTCTATTCATTTCTTTTAGAGATAAATTACATGAGGACTATGATCTTTTAGATACATTAATTAACTTGCCATGCCTATTAAGTTTTTTAGGATACTAGTCAAATGCTATTTGACTTATTATAAGTAGTAATTAAATGTATGATTAAAGAGTACCTTGTTAACATTTCTTTTCTTTTTTAATTGGTTTCAACAAAAAAAAAAACCAATGGGCATGATTTTGTCATAGAGATGCCATGATTGGTTTAACTATATATTTTCTTCTGCATGAGATCAGAGAGACTGTTCTAGATTGTAACTTGCAGTAGTTCATTATAACATTAATGTATTCCAAAAACTTGTTAAGAAAAGGCCATGAAGGATGTATGCAATTTATTATATTTGATAGGCATCTTGCACCTAAGTTGTCGTACACAAAGACTATAATAAACAACAATTAATAGCTATCCAATTAATATATACACTTTAAAATCAATCTGGTTAATTTTAAAAATTACAATAGAGGATTTTTAAACCATTTAACACTACATAATTAAAGTTCACTTTATTCTTTGACCCATCTTAACACCATGCATATGCCATTAGAATTTTAGATTACTTTATCAAATATCAGACTAGAAATTATAAATAAAATTGATACACATGTAGGTAAAAGGTTAAGTGGGTCAATTAGTTAGAGTCGATCTCACTCAGTCGGATGCATCAAATTATTTATGCGTATGTGTTACCCTAAATCTCCAACAAAAGCACCAAATGATTTTAAATTAATAAATATATTATAAATTAGTTTTAGATATTTATTTATTTTTTTAAAAAATCACATATTTCTTGTGAAAAATTTCGCATAAAAATTTGCAGGAAAGTTACCTGCGGTTTTTAAAAACCGTAAAAATTTCCTGCAGATTTTTCTGCAATATTTAAAAAATTATTTGAGTAGTTATTCATTTTATTAAAAAAAATCACATGTTTCTAGCGGAAAATTTGATAGAAAAATCTGTAGGAAATTCAGCAATTTTTAAAAATAGCAGGAAAGTTATCTACGATTTTTAGAAACTGCAGAAAACTTATCTACGGTTTTAAAAACCGTAAGAATTTCCTGTGGATTGTTTTGTGACTAAAATCCACAGGTAAATTTAAAAAATTATTTAGCTTTTGTTGTGATTTTTTTTTTAAATCATAGGTAAGTTTCATGTGATTATTTTGGTAAAAGAATTTGTTGCAGTTACAAATTTTCTCAAGAGAAAATTATCTAAAAAAGTTTTAGTTGAGAATTTATTTACACAAGAAAATCTGTAAGAAACCAATTTTCTGCAATTTTTTGGAAAGAATCCGCAAGAAATTCGGCAGGTAATGCCAAAAAATCTAGTAGTGAAATCTAAAAACAATAAAAATAAAAATAAATAAATAAAATAAAATTATATATGTAATATAAAAATAAAATAAATTTATCCTCCTCTAGATTAAGACCTTCTTTGGCTTGTTCAACCCTTTGTTAGAATACTACCCTTGTGGAAGGCTCCAAAACCAAGGTTTTCCTACAAAGAAATGGCACCAAACAAGAAATCCAAAATACAAGCAAGAAAAGACACAAAACAATAATAGGAAACTTATCCAAGTGGAATGAAAATTTGAGACAAGACTAGAAAGATAACCAAAGGAGACAATCAAGAAATAAGGCAAAGAAAAAAGGTAGGCACAACTAATAATTTGACCTAGAAAAGTGCTAGAGTAGATTAGGGACTAAAAGGAAAATACACAAAAATTTTCAAGAATTACACAACACCTAAAATTGTTATGCTGAAAGCTAAGAAGGCTATGTTCAAGCAAAAACCAACCAAACTAAGCATCTACTTGAAATTTTGGACTAGTTGTTAGGTACATCCACTTTTGTTTATTTTCCTTTTTATACTTCTTTTGATCTTTTTGTTTTTTTCTTACTATTTTTTATTTTGATTTTTTTATCCTTTTAGATGCACCTAACTACTTGTTTTGATTAAATTTTTGTGCAAAATTCAATGGTCCTAATCGCTTGAACTCAAACCAAAGCAAAGGCACATAAAATTTTTTGAAGCAAGGTGTAATTCAAGAAAATTCACTAAAAGTAACTCAAAGATGCACTAAATGAAGAATGACTTAGGTGAAGCTTAGTGTATGGTTGTGTTAGAGCTTGCTTGTTTATACAAGTTTTGATGCTCACAATTCACGAACAATAACTCATTCAACTCCCTAGCACAAAATCACTCTATCACTATGATAAGTATAAATTTTAGTGAATTTTCATATGGAATTTTGGTACTTTTGGTCTTAAATGTATTTATTAGATATTAATTGCCCCTAATTTAAGAATTATTGAATCCAAATATATGTCTCTGAATCTTAATATAAATGAAGATATTTGATCCTATCTTTTGTACAAATTGAAAGTAAAGAAAGATGGAGGAAAGAAAAGATTGGAAGACTTATGAAGAAATGAAGGAAAAAAGCAAAAAGAGCTTCTGCCACATTCTTGGTCAAGCGAGAATAATCTAGCTTGAGCGAGAATTGTCCGGAGAAGAAGGTTGTTTCAGAGACATTCTAGTTCAAGCAAGAATAATCTAACTTGAGTGACAATTGTCTAGAGAATGATGTTGTTTCAGGGACATTTTAGCTCAAGCGAGAATCCATTTCTTCACGTTGAAGTACTCTTCTTGCTTGAACGAGAATCTTGAATTCAATTTTTAGATCTAACTGGAAAGTATTCCTGGAAATCTACTCTGAATGAAAATAATTGATATGTAATGCTAGGAATAGATTTCAATATATTGATTGCTTTATAACATCTAATCGTAATGTTGGATAATCTATTAAATATATGAGAAATCAGTATTTAAGATGTTTTCTTATAGATTTTATACTTGAGAAATCAGTATAAATGATTTTTATATATTGCATCAATATTAATAGTTTCAAATGCTATATATATTTATTTATCCAAAATACAAACGAGTGAGATAGATGAAATTCAATCCTAGTTTCTCTCACTAATGTTCTTTATCATCTAGGTTATTACTCTTTTATACTTTTAGTTTATCTTAATACCAATCCTATGTATATATACTTAGTGAGCATTATAACTTTGAATTTTAATTAAAACCATTCCTCGTGGGATTGACACTCTTACTTTTAAACTATTATAGTTCTAACACACTAGCACACATAAGAGCTACTAAAATCAACATCATAAAACAAATTTGAGAATGAAATTGAGCTAAATTTATTTTTTTTTTAGAAAATGATTTTTCAAGAGAACATGCTTGAAATAAAATCATATGAGAACTTCTCATAAGGCTTACTCAAGAGGAGAATTCCTCTAGATGCTCAATTTCAAGAAGTGGTCAACACACTTTTTTGTAAAATTTAAAAAGGTTAAACCTAATGAAAACTAATTGACAATTAAGAACTACACAAGATTAACTAATGACAAAAAACTTTAGAGTATAAAATTGAAAAAATAAGCACCTAAAAATGAGAGAAAAACTGAACACAAAATGAACCAAGAAATGCAAAAATGAGTCTAAAGCACCTAACCACAACACTATGGTTTTTTCCACAAAGGCGTGGATTCAAGATATGGTGCTTCTTAGGAATTTCATGAAGCAAAGAATGAATACAAAAATAATAGGAGGATGGAGAATATTAATAAAGGATCAGACACAATATCTGGAGAATATTAATAAAGGACCAAAGCAATATCTAGAAAATCATAATAAAGGACCAGAAAAAATACCTAGAGAAATAAAGGACCAAAAGCAATATCTAGAGAATAATAATAAAGAATTAGAAACAATATCTAAAAAAATAAAAGTTAGAATAGTTAGATGTTACTGAACAATTACATAAGCATCTAAAAATTGAGGTTGTGACAATTATTTTATTAATGGACAATCAAAACTTAGTTTTTAGAGGTAATAATAATCATAAGAGTAGTAAAAACATATAAGTAATAACATCACAAAGATTTATAAATTCCACTTTCTCCATACCATGAGAGAAGTTTGAAGGTGAGTGGTGAAAAACCTTTGAAGACTTAATCCAAGAGTTAAGAAACCTTATTTTTCCTCTCATTTTTGCAAATGACTTACCTTATCTATAGCCAAAATCTAGACTTTTTCGCTATGCGAAAGTATGGTTACCAGGCAAATTTAGTTAAAAATGATAAATAAAGGACCAAATAATATGTGAAAAATATTAATAAAGGATTAGGAGTATCATTACTTAGATTTGTAGCATCCTTTGTTACAATAATAACTCATAATAAAATAGTAAATAATTATAAAAAATAATAAATTTTGTATTAAAATAAGGTAAGTAAATTCATGAGTCCTTAAAAAACATAATTCTAAAATGTGGACGTCTTTAAAACAAATATAAAAGATAATTGAAATATCAGCAACGATGTTCATTCTAAAGAAAGAAAAAAAATTTAAGTTGTGGACTAATTCTTCATATCTCTTTAGCCTCCACATTTTCTTCGTCTTCTAACTCTGAAAATAACATTTTTCATAGGATGAGAATCCCAATGAATAAAATGGCTTCAAAAAAGAGTTTTTAATTAGCGTTGTTATTAATCGACGCGAAATTCAGAAAAACAATTATAGGCAGTAATAAAAATATTTTTCTTTATACATAAATTATGATTTATCCACATATTTCTAGCGATAATAATAAAAATGATAAAAAATAGTTTTCAAGTTAACATCTTCATGCAAACACATAATACACAAAGTATATATAGTAATATTCATGATCACTCACTCCCAGAACTAACCAGGTTTTCAATATAAAATAACGTTTCATTATCTTTCCCACACTATTAATCTCTTCGTCATCCCAAATGGAGTTATTAAAAACCTTTTTTTCCCATATTAAATGGAGGTATATCATATTTTATCTTCATCTCAAAGAGGTATTTCAAACAATTATTAAACAAATTATAATCAACATCTCAATTATCATTATTCACATCACATTACACTATTAACCTAGCTTAATAACCATCAATTAATAATATTGTAAAGATATGTAAAAGCAAAATAATGTACCAATTATTTATTTTTATATATAAGGTATAAAATCGGTTTGCATGTTGTGTCATTCTTTCTCAGGCTTTAGATAGTACTAATTTATAATTTTTTGAAGTAACTACTTAACTCAACCCTATATAATAGCTTATTTTAATGAAAGATTCGCTTATAATTCAAATTTAAAATGAAATCAAATATTATTTTATCTTATCTTACTATTATTTTAAAAATAACATTATCTTCACCTAACTTAATTTTTCATTTAAAAATCCTAACAATTTAATCTTTTAATTTTATCTAACAAAATATACTATATTATTTTATCTTTATTTTTCTTTCATTATATTAAATATGATATAGACTAAATAAAATATAAGACCAACTTATCTAAATTCTATATTATATTTTCATATCAAATATATTTTTTATAGAATTAATATATATATATATATATATATATATATATATAACAAATATGATAAATACATATATCATTGTTAAGGATCACTAATTCAAATATAACAAGTATTTTATGTAGACTATAATAATCATTTCATAATAATAGATTCTTAATCTTTTAAATTTCAACAAATCTTTATTTTAATATTTATTTGACAATCTAATCTTCTCTTACATAAATGATTATTTGAATATTTATAGTTTGAATTTTTGGATGTTACAACATTAATAAAGGACTAAAAATAATATGTGGAAAATATTAACAAATGACTAAAAGTAATATTTGAAGAATATTAATAAAAAACCAAAAGTAATATGTGGAAAATATTAATAAAGAACTAGAAGTAATATTTGAAGAACAGTAATAAAGGACGAAAAGTAACATATAAAAAAAGAAAGGACAAGAAATAATATTTGGAGAACATTAATAAAGGACCATAAATAATACGTGGAAAATATTAATAAATGATTAAAAATAATATTTGAAGAACATTAACAAAGAACAAAAATAATATATGAAAAATATTAATAAAAGATCAGAAGTAATATCTTTGGAGAATAAAAGTTAGAATAGTTAATCTATCAACTAGGCATATGTTTTAGAAATTCCTTAAAATGACAATATAAGTTTTATAGTTTCTATTTTATAATTTAACAACATATTATATTTTTTTATCACATTATAATATAATTTTGAGATGAATAGAATTTTATAATACTTATTTCTAATTTCTTAGTTGAATTTCAAATAATTTAGTTATAAAAAAGTAGGGATGTTACAATCATCATTACATTGCATTTTTTTTTTAGTTGTTTAATTTTATCTTGTCTCTAGAATTGCATGGTGTAAATTGTTGTGGAGCTTTAGTGGATGTGGTGATGTTAGCATTATACATTTTGTTTAGATTTTTTATCTTTCCGTGTACTGGTGCTATTTTAAATATCAATGCTCTTTTGACTATTTGACTCAATCTTTGCTTGAGAATGTCATAGAGTGTGGTTGAGTGTATTTGCCTTGTTATTCTTTTAACAAGTTTGTGTAGATCTCATAAGGAGAGCATTAGTCATATGAGATTTTTGAGCTTAATGTTATGAATGTGTGAGTAACTATTTATTTCATATTGTTGATTTGCTTGATTCTCACTTATTATATGTATGTTGAGAAATGATCAGAGTCATATTTGTTAAATAGCCACCTAACTAAAAAGTTAACCTATACGTTATTTGACCCTTGATGTCCCCTTTGAACTTTAATTGATTTTATTATTGGTGTATGAACCCTAACCTAGATATTGAACAACACATTTATTCCTTTGCTTTTGAGAAAGCATGTGCATGTGATTAATTCTATCATAAGTTTGGGGGAATGTGTTTTGAAGAGTAAGTATAATAAAAAATGAAAAAAAAAAGAGAAAAGAAGAAAAAGAAAGAAAGGAAAGAATAAAAAGCTTGAAATATTGATTGGTACAATCTTTTATCTTGAGAGATATCTCCTTAATTATCTTTTAAATATAACATTAACTTTATCTCTTATTATTTATAAGAAAATCAAATTATTTTTTTCTCCACAATCATAGACCCAAAAGAAGGGTCCTCCAATAATAAAGAGACACATTTCTTACAATAAACTCTCTCACTATATTCATTATCTAACTTGAGTATCAACACTTGATAAACTTCTCGTCATTATTTCTCTAGTAAGAAAAAATTATTGTTGTCATTGGTATTTAGTTTCCCTTTTTTTTTTATTTGTTGTGATTACAATCTTTTTTAATTAGTAGTGTTTTTATTGGATTTTTTTATGATTTAGTCTTTATTTTTAAGAGACAATATTAAGTATTAATTTGAAGTTTAATTGGTACACTCTCACTATAAAACTCACATTTCAACCATGACTTTTTATTTATATAATAATTAGTAAAATTAATAAATTTAAAAAGAGTGTGATTGAATGTCATTACAATAAACTGTCATTATAATAACAGTTTTTATTAATTAAACTCATTAATTTGAGAGGTTTTTTTAGATGACCAATATTTTTAATATTAGTAAATTTTTTAAATTTATTAATTAATATCTTAAAACTTAAAAATAATAAAATGTGTGGGTTATGATTTTCCTAAATAATGATACAGTAATTTAATAAAAGGCGTTCAATCCAAACGCACAATTTAGTAGCGTGTCTTAGAAGCCTTGCAGAAACAATTTGTAAATTGTAATAGAAGAGTCCTTATCCCGGGAGTGCTAGACAGTGTGAGAGCCAAACCTTTTGAAAATATTTGTTTTTAATTTCCAACGGCTACTACCTATTATATCTTTAGTGTTTTTTTTTTTCTTTTTATCTCTGTTCTTCTCTTCTCTTCCAAATCTAAACACACTTTTTCTCTGGTCTCTCAATTCAATTCTCATTTTTCTCCTGTAACTTCAGATTCTCTCATTTGCTAAGATGCATTCAAAGCAATTGGATCGTGCCAGTCGCAAGGTTCGGGTTGTCGCTAATATCCTCGGGTTTTCCGGTCCAGAGGCTAATTTCCAACCTAACAGTTCTGTGGACTGGATTTCAGTGAACCGCGAAAATTCTGAGGGTGTAACCATTTCCTTCGGGGACCAATCTTCTAGGTAATGTGTCCTGAGTTTTGTGAATTTTGTCAGTGGATGAGAACATTAACTATGAGTTTTAAGAGGGTTTTACTTGTTAGCTTGTGTAATGTTTGGATAATTAGAGCTTTCATGAGTTTTTTTTTTCTTAATTTTAATACTTGTCATCAATTTTTAGGGTTTTTGTCTTGGTGTGATGTTTGTATAATTCGAGTTTTGTGAGTTATAGCTGAATAGTGATACATCCATAAATCATGGAGGTTTGTAATTATTGAATTAGATAATGCTTGGACTTAGGAGAATTAGAATTTTCATGAGTCATAGCTGAATAGTAATACAATCCCTTAAATCATTTAATCATTGAGGTTTTTTGTTATTGAATTGTGGAATGTTTGGACTTTGGAGAATTACAGTTTTGATGAGTCATACTAAAATTATTTGTTGATCTTGAATTGTGTAATGCTTGTGGTAATTAGAGTTTTCATGAGTCATAGTTGAATAGTAATACTTCCCGTGAACCTTGAGGGTTTGTGATTTTTGAATTGTAGAGTACTTAAACAATTAGATTTAAAATTTAAGTTTAGGATGAAAAAAAAAAAAGAAGAAGTATTTGCAATCTAGAAATTTAAGGTCTCTTGAGTGTCAAAAGTTGAATTCTGGCTTTTCTTTTTTTTTTTTTTTTTATCAAATTGTTATGAATAATTTTCTTGTGGGCTTGACTTGATGAACATGCACCTGAGACTGACATTTGATTATTTAATGTGTTGTGTAGTCGGTATTTGGTGGACTATTGTTATAAGGAAGATGAAGATAATGAAATGATATATTCAAAGGAAGTGAAGCCTCTTGTGTCTGCAGCTTTTGAAGGTCTTAACAGCACTGTTATTGCACATGGTGCTAGGGGTAGTGGAAAGACCCATGTTATTCAGGTTTGACTCACTTGGTCTGCTTTTCTTTTTTCTTCTTCTGGCTGAGAGTGTTTATGAAGAATTTTTATCTTGATTTCTATGAAATTGTATTTTATTGCTAACAATTATTGTGTCTATGAAAAATTTTTATTGTTGATTTCTATGAAATTGTATTCTATTACTAACAATTACTCCTTGGCTGTTCAAGGGCACCGCTGAGAGGCCAGGTTTGGCCGTGCTCGCTATCACAGAATTTCTCTCTATGGCTGAAAATAATGGTAAATCCATAGCTGTTTCTTTCTATGAGGTTGATCATCAGGAGCGATCCATGGATTTATCAAATCCAGAAAAGCCTCCAATTTTGGTCTTAGAAGATCGAGGTAGAATTCAGTTTAAAGGACTAACGCAGGTAGGAATCTATTTGAATGTTTTTGCTGCTCAGTTTTTTATACTAGCGAAAATCAAAGTTTTGAAGATGGATAGTAGACAAGTAACATGGGGCTTTGCATTATGTTTTCTTCTGTAGATTCCTGTAAAATCCATTACGGAGTTTCAGAATGTGTACTCCTCAGCATGTTTTGCAATGAAGGGAGCTCCTAAAAAAGGAGGCTGTGAACGTCTTCATAGAAGTCACATGGGATTAATTGTGCATGTCTTTTCTAGGAATGGAACTGTAGAAAGTCTTGTGAGCAAAATGAATTTTGTTGACTTGGCAGGTTATAATCTTTTCTCAAGTGAAAGATGTCCAATAATATTTTATTTTCTGGGTTAGTGAAAACATATTTAAAATTTGACTAACAGTGTTATACTTTTATTATATTATCAGGTTATGAAGATGCTAGAAAGAAAAGTAGTGATGACTCCTGCTTTACTGAAATTAACAAAATCAACAAGTCAATTTATGCCTTAATGAATGTTTGTCATGCTTTTAGTACAAATGAAAGCCGTGTTCCCTACCGGGAAAGCAAACTTACACGCATGCTGCAGGATTCCTTCGGGAGGACTAGCAAAATTTTATTGATTTCCTGCCTGGTAATTATGACTGGTTTTGAGTTTAAATTTTTTTCCCTTGTTGTGTGTATTTAATTTAACAAATTTAATTTTAGTTTTTTTCTTTCCTGTGTTGCAACTTTAGAACCCATCATTTTGCCAAGACACTATTTACATGGTAAGCTTGGCATCACGGTCATGTCATTGGATTCATAGGGCATCATTAGATTCAACCAAGAAAAGTGCAAGTTCAGCTAAACAGATAGTTAATTCTCAAAAGAAGCCGATACCCAAAAGTGTCTCAGGAACGGTGAAGAAATTACACGGTTCTTCTAAGTTACTTGAAAAAAAATCTGTTGTTGCTAAGAAAAGTGCAGTGAAAGGAAGGTTTGTACTGCAGTTTTGTACATATTTTATTAGGTTTTGTCATTTATATTTTACCAAATTATTGATATTTTCTTTTTCTTTAAAGGAAATTGTTTGATGAAGCCAGTAATTCCACTACTAAGGCTGAGAAGGTACTAGACTTTCTTTCTTTACTAAATATTTTATTATATTGTTCTTTTCTCTCTTTTTTTTTCCAGGGGATATGAAAAAACAACCCTTTTTTGTTTAACTCAAAGTAGGTGTTGGCAAGAACAAGTATATATAGACCAGGGATAATAAATACCAGTCTGACTCAATTTGAACTAAAACTTAGATGCCATATTTCATCATCATTCTTATCTCTCTATATGTGTGTGCCACTGTTTCCTTAATTTTTTATTTGTACGGAGTTAAAAACTCAATAAATATTAGAATTCATTATCAAAGCATGTACTGTTTTGATACAGGCCAAGCCATTGTCATACAAATAGATTAAATTGTTGCTACTTATTGATAAGCTTATTGGTAAATTAGGACAATTTTTTTAAAGTGGAGGAAAAAAAATTCATAACTTTTTCATTTGTAGGGACTATGTGAGGTTATTAAAGGATAATTATTTTTTGCAGGAAACTTCTTGTGTCCATGTTACTCAAATATCAATGTCTTTACTGGTAATATGTCTTTCATTATTTATATTTTCTTGTACTATCGTTGACAACCGAACCAGGAAGCTCAATACTTCAATTGATATTTAACACAGGACAATTCATTATCTGAGAGTGGAAATCATGTCATACTCAACTCTGGAGTGGAAAGGGTAATAAATAATTTTCCTTAGATCCTGGCATGAACAAAACCTCCACAAAAGGAACATTTTCAATCTTTTCTCTTATCTTATTTAATTTGAAATGCATAAATGATTTGTGCACCACGACCCATTTTCAGTAGAAGATAGAATGTGAAACTTAATTTAGTAGAAAACGTATCGACTTGATGTTATACAATTTAGATATGTTCAGACCTTCTTTCAGTCAATAGTATTTGCCCAGTTGATAAGTAGTTAATGACATTTTTTTGATAAACTGAAATTTGTACTACCCTATGCAGGATGATTGTTCCTTGAGTGTTAACAGTGAAGTGGATCTCAATCCCTTCACAGATCAGGTGATTTTATCAGTTTTGGCACTTCTTCTTTATTTCTACTTTTTTAATTAGACAATTTTTTTAAAACTTATCAAAAACATTTTCACACTTAGAGTTTAGCTTGGTTGATATCAGAATGTTTGCCACGTCTTCTTTATTTATATTTTTTTAATTAGACCATTTTTAAAATCTATAAAAATCATTTTGACATTTAGCTTGGCTTGGTCCAAACCAGAATGCTTTAATTACACTTAACATTCATTCATCTGTGTGTTTATGTAGGGTACCTGGTCAGCTGCAGAGGATTATCAAAAGGAGCAAACCCCTTTTGTTAATAATTATTCTGAAGCATTGGCAACAATTATAATTAAGGGAGGTTTGTAGTTAATATCAATTGGTAATTAACATTGTTAGGTAAATGGTATGATAAACAAATACATTGATGGGTGATTTCTATGTTTTGTTGACAGACCATAATGATATTAACAAGGAAAACAACTGTTCAAGGACAATAGGAGATAGTTCACCACCAATTAGTTATCAGCTGCGCGATCTTTCTAATAGTCTTAGAATGCTATGTTCCTCCACAACATCCTGCATGCCAGAAAAGGAGCACACTCCATCATGCATCCAGGTACCTGTAAAGGAGTCAATTCCACTTGATATAGAACCAAAAACTCCTACAATTGAAAAAAACATGAGCGTTAACAGATGGGATGTAATGAATCCCAAAAGTCCCTGGGAGACGTTCAGCATGCGAAGTTCTGGAATGAAGGTTTGATCTATTCACGATATTGATAAATAACTGTATTTTTGTTTTCTTTATTGTTTTTTTAACTTTCAAATTAATTTAACTGCAGAATTCTCTTGTTCAAGAATATCTCAAATTTTTAAACACAGCTGACAGGTAAGTAACAATTTCATACAATGCATTTCCAATTTGAGAAAAAAAAAATGCATATATCTTTTCTTTTGTTTATATCTATTAAGTGATTAAATTCCCACCAAAAGAACATGTTCGATAAGAAATTAAAAATCATCACAATCACATCTATAAAGTGATTAAATTCCCACCAAAAGAACATCTTGGATAAGAAATTAAAAGTAAATGATCACAGTGATTACAATTTGATGTGACTTGTGAGTCATGTTATATTCATAAAATGTTATATAGTTTTCAGATGATATAAGTGAGTTTTTTTTTTTGAGAATCTCACTGATTTACTTTTTGTATTTTTCAATTTATATTCTGAATATGAACAGGGAGGAATTAAAAAAATTGAAGGTTAGAAATACTTTACCTTTCAACATCAAGTTTTTTTTTTTTCTACTATATCTTGTGTTACAAACGATTGAATTCTTTATGGCAGGGAATTGGGGAAAAGAGAGCTACTTTCATACTTAAACTTCGAGAAGAATCTCCAGAACCTTTCAAGAGTGTATGTCCTTAAATGTTTTCTTAATAAATTTTCACACTACAATTTTTACTCTTATATATCTGACAATTTGTGATCTTGAATCATCCTTCACATCATTTACAGTTAGATGATTTAAAGGGTATTGGACTTTCAGCTAAGCGGGTATCATTCTTCTCATCATAGTATTGTTTTTTTCTAAGTTTTCTTAGAAAAATTATCCATGCTTAATGTATAAAAAAATTAATTGTTATAACATCTAACTATGACTTTTTTAACTGTTTAAACAGATCAAAGGAATAGTGAAGAAGGAAGTTGGAGAACTTTTCAGTGTATTATAAATACATTGTTCAATTTATGCATATTTTTGGATGTCTGTATGTATCCAAAGAGAGAGAATTTGTATTGGCAATTCTTAAGTTGCCTTTTATTTGTGTAATATTAAAATGTTTGAAATAACGTAGAAAATGATATGAGAAAAATGAAAATTATATGGAAATTGTCTTCTTCTTTTTCTTTCTATGCATATCTTGTCTAATAGAAAATAAAAATTTAAAATCAAATTATGGTTTCATTTAAAAATATTAAATTAAAAAATATTAAATAATGCAAACAAATTTCATACAATAGACCTAATAAGTAATAATAAAGATAATAGTTTAAAAAACATGTCATGTTTAGTACACAAGAACTTTTCTTTGTCAACTAATTCTATTTTAAGGTAATTATTATAGAAAGTTAATGCATCATAAAATTGTTAATGGATCATATGTTGTTGGGTGTCTGTCATTTTGCACGTGAGATCCACGAAAAATCTACGATGGAATTAAGGAGGAATTTTTTTTATTAGGTAATTAATTGATGTGTAATTTTCTTTTTTAGATGTTGGTGTGGTTTTTAGTCATTGAGACTAAGAAAGAGCGGTTTAAACTATACTTGTAATCAGAGTGTATTTTTTAACAGAACTACTTATTATATTAATCACAATTATATCTACATACTTAAAAACTAAAATTATATTTAATTTCAGAATTAAGAGACACATTTAATTTTCTGAAGGAAATTTTCATAATTATATCAATCGAAAAAAAAAAAAAGTTTACTCAAAGAGAATAGTTTATTGAAAGAGAACAAACAACGTAAGTTACAAATTTCTTTATTTTATTTAATTAAACTAATATTTTAACAAGACAAAATATAGTAATGTGTTCGGTTGTTTGAGTAAAGGCACCTTTACAATATGTGATATTAATTTATTTTATTTAATAGTTTATAACCTTAAAAAAATATGCTTGATTTGATAAGATACTTTTATAAAAAATAAAATAATTTAATAAATAAATTTTAATAAAGAATAATATATATATATATATAATTTAAAATATATTTATATATAGTTTTTGTTATAATTATATCATTATTATTTGTTTTTGTATATGTTTATTTTTACAATACTAAAAATAATTTTGAAAATATTTTTAAATTATTATAAAAGGGAAAAGATTCACTTACTCCAAGAGTAAGTGTAAGAACTACTCTCTATTCTCACTATCCATTCTATTGAAATGGTTGTAATGAATAACTAATTTTTACTATTAGATTTTAAGAAAATAAAAAATTAAAATGAAGGATAAATCTCTTAAGTTTAATATTTGAGAAACTGGATCCTCCTTCCATAGTTAATTAAATGTATTCTCCTTATTGTTCTTTTGTTTAATATAAAAATAAAAATAGAAAATATAAAAAAAATAAGACACACTTTCAGGAGTTTGAATGCAAGTCCATAACCGTGGTTTAAAAGTAATATTCATATATGAAGTGATTATAAATATTTGTATTCTATTTATTATTATAAATTTTATTTTCTGCAAATTTTAAACTATTATAAATCCTAATTATTATAAATTTTATTTGTCATACAGTGTTAAAAATGTTTGTCACAAAGAAAAGAATTCTTGATAAAAGCCAAAAATTATATAAAGTTTGACACAAGAGAAAAAATTATTAATAAAAGCCAACTAGGAAGAGTTTTTTCTACAGAGAATGTTTAAGACACTTCATCGTGAATATGCAAAAAAAGAGACTAATTTCATCCAATTCAAGTATGTTTTCAGAAGAGAGTATATATATAGGGTTAAGGAAGGCTTGGACATGAAACCCAAGGCAATGTGAGACTTGAGCTTGATTAGCTCTTAAGGCTAATTAAGCTAGTCTTATGACCTTAATAAATCATGCTTAGCACTAATTAAAAGGAGTGTCAAATCAAACCTAGGGGTGTGGAAAGGAGCCCAACAACCTAACAAGATAGAGTCCACCTACTAAGCATACACTCCAAACTAACTAAAGACGCCTCTGCTAAGGAAACTTGGCCAAAATAGAAGGCCTTTGAAACAAACTATGCTCATGCCCTAATTATTTCACTCACTAAAAATATTTACAAGTAAAATAAATTTAAGACTATGACCTAATGTCTTCAATGAGTTTCATCTTTATCATTTCTTTCTCTAATCCTCCTAGTCATACATAGTTCATGCTAGGTGGGATTACGTCATTTAAGACTTGATTGATTTGATTTGATTTTTTAGTTTTTGAAAAACAGTTTTCAAGAACTTTTTTTTGAAAGCAGAGAAAAAAAATATATGTTATTTGAAAACTATTTTGAATATGTAAAAATGAAAAGAATTGTTCATATTTATGAAATTTTTATTAGTCAAAAGTAAAAAATGACATATTCTCATTTATTTTTAAGTTTTCAAAACAAAAATAAAAAATTGAAAAGCATAACTATTTACCGTTGTTCCCCTTATTGTTTTTGAAAACTTGTTTAAGAAAATACTAACCAAACGAGTTTTTTAGTGTTTATTTGACAACAATTTTATACAATTGGTTTCAGTATTTTAATATTTAAAAACTAAAAAACTTGTTTAGGTAGTGTTTTCTGAAAATAGTTTTCAAAAACAGTTCTGGTTCTTTTAGTTTTTAAAAACTAAAAAAAAAGAACAACTGAAAGTAGTTTTGTTTTTCAGTTTTCTATTTTTGTTTTGAAAATTGAAAATATAATCAGAATATATTATATTTTGCTTTTCTTTAATGTAATTTTAGTAAATATAAATAAGTTTTTCCATTTTTTATTTTCAAGACAGTTTTCAAATAACACTTACAAAAAATGTTTTTTTTTTCTTTTCTTCCTAAGAACAGTTTTTGAAAATTATTCTTGAAAACTTTTTTCAAAAACTAAAAAACAAAACCAAACCATCAAGCCCAAAAAAGTTTTCAAGACTAATTTTCAAAAACTGTTTTCCAAAAGAAAAAAAAAAAAAAACTTGTTTGGTAAGTATTATTTGAAAACTATTTTGAAGATGTAAAAATAAAAAAAAAAATTGTTTATATTTACTGAAGTTTCATTTATGAAAAGTAAAAACTAACATATTTTCATTATATTTTGAGTTTTCAAAATAAAAATAGAAAACTGAAAAGTAAAACTAGTTTTAATCGTTCCTGTTTTTTAGTTTTTAATAACTAAAAAACTATAACTGTTTTCAAAAACTACTTAAAAAAAACAGTAACCAAACAATTTTTTTAGTTTTTAAATACTAAAAATTGAAAACAATTTCATAAGACTATTCCCAAACAAACATTTATGGTTTGATTGATTTAGTTTTGTTTTTTATTTTTTAAAAGAGTTTTCAAGAATAGTTTTAAAAAACTGTTTTTGAGAAGAAAAAAAATATTTGTTTAGCAAGTGTTATTTGAAAATTGTTTTGAAGATGTAAAAATAAAATAAATTGTTCATATTTATTAAAATTACATCAATAAAAAACAAAAAATAACATATTTTGATTGTATTTTGAGTATTCAAAACAAAAGTAAAAAACTTAAAGCAAAATTACTTTTAACTATTCCTGTTTTTTAGTTTTTAAAAACTAAAAAAATAAAAAAAAAATTCGAAAACTGCTTTCAGAAAACACTACCCAAACGAATTTTAGTTTTTAAATACTAAAATACTAAAAATACTTTTATTAAACTATTATTAAACAAACACTTACTTTTACTAAATAAATACTTGTTCTCCCTTATTTGTAATGGGCTCTTGGTGCCTAAGACTTTATTTTTAAATAGGCTTTTTTCTCTAGCCTAGAGCATGCATATTAATGATTTAGACAAAGTGAACTTGTGAAGGTGTAAAAATACTAATGCAATATTTTCTTTCTTACTAAATTATCAATATTGTAATTTTTTTAGTATCAATCTCAATACACGATAACAAAAGCATATTTAGGCAATTTTCTATATCAAAATCAAATCATCATTTTTTTCATGCAAAAAAATAAATAAAAATAAGAACATTGTTATTTTCTTGTACAAATCATTCCACCAAAAAATAACAAAGAAAATGAAAGAATCAATTAAATATCAAATACCTATACAAGGATAAATGAAAGTATATAAATTGATTAGATAAAAACTTGAACAATTTAATTCTTTATAATTTCGTGTATTTTTTTTTCATATAAAAAAAATTTTATTTTCAAATAAAAACTATGAGAATGTTTAAACAAAATATTTAAGCTTTTTATTACCATTTTTGTTAGATGAAAATTTGTTTTTTTAGTTTAGTAGCTTCTAACATTTTTTTTTTAATGTTACTCTAAATACTATTTTTAAAAAGAGTTTAATTAGTATATACTAATAGTGTAAAAATTTTTACACTAATATTTAATTACAAACCTATTTAATTACAAACCTTTATAGTAAGTTTGTTGTTTTTATCAATTAATACTTTAAAAATCAAACAAATAAAGATATATAATTGAACGTTATTATAAAAATCTTTTACACTGTAGTATATACTAATTAAACTCTTTTTAAAATGTTATTTCTAACTTTTAATTTTTATGTTTATTCTTTTTTTGTCCTTCAACATTAAGGATGCCAAAGAATACAGTTTGGATTGAATAATATAATATCTATAGTGATATCCTTATAAAACAAATGTACTTGTTTTCGATCGCATTCTTGTACTTGTCACCTATATGTCTATATCTCGCATCTATTGTAAAAAACTAATATCACTTGCATGTAAGTAAACAAAATACAAAATACAAACATAATATTAAATATATAACAAATTATAACATTTTTTTTAATTACACATGTATTTCTTATTTTTTTTAAATTTTACATTTTCAAAAGATGTTAGTGTGAGGTTTAAAAGGAGTATTAGTATAATATTTTAAAATATATAAAAAACTGATAATATAATATATTTAAACTTAAAGAGAGGTTAATGGAAAAAAAGTGAAAAGGAGTAGGACTATATGTAATTTGATAAAAATTTACAGAGTGTAATTTAATATTAAATATAACATAAAGTAAACATAAATTTTGTTCAAATTCAAACATTATAAAAATAATAAATCAACATAACAATTGATAAAGTTTATGTTGTAATTATTTAAAAGTAAATATCACATCATTGGTAAGTGATATTTTGATATATTTAATATTCATTTGTAAAAAAAAAAGTTTAATTTTTTCAAAGTCATTTTATTAATATTTATTTTAAGAGTTTAATTGATATACAAATTTTTTAAACTGACATTCAATCATAATCACAACTTTTTATTAATGATAAGTTTGTTGACTTTGCTAATTAGTATTTGAAAGTCATATAAATGAAAAGTTTAGAATTGAACGTAGACCGTGTATACCGATTAAACTGTTATTTTAATTGTATGTTATGAATAAATTTTTAGTTTTATATAAATAGTCATATTCATGGATTTACATATTAAAATTTAATCACATATTAAATAAATAATATATACTTATATAACTGTAATATTTGAGTTATCTAAACTTTAGGTCCTTTAAAATTTAATATAAAATATTTTAATAAATATAGTATTAGAATTTAATTTAGAAAAATAATTATTAAATTTTATAACTGTATTTATAAATATCCTACAAATAACTTAACTTTTATCTATGTTTACCTTATTAAATTTGTATAAAATGTATTATCTACTTACACTCATTTTGTAGGTGCAAATAATCTTGTATTCAGATATAATAATATGCAGGTAGTTACAGGTATTGCATGAGGCATTTTTATGTCTGTCCAGTATTTATTAAATTTCCTGTTTAACATTTTCTATACAAAGTAAGAATTTATTATACATTTTCTATTTCTACTATTTTAACTTTTCAGTCACTACAACAATAATTTTATCAAATATTTAACTATTTGTGAATTAATTAACTAATTTAATAACTTTCAAGTGTAATATTGATCAATTTTTTAGTTTTGAACTATTTTTTCAATTTTTTGCTAACTTTTGTCAAACATAGCAATATATATTTTAAGAAGTGTAAAATTTTTAATAACCAAAATAAAGATTAAACTTAAAATATCCTATAAACTACTCTCTTTATTTCGTTTCTTTTTATGTTTAAGGATATTGCATATAAATTAATAAAATTTAATGAAACTAAAATATAATATTTTTACTAATATATCTTTATTTAATACTTGTTTTTACTGCACATACTATTAATAGTGAATAAAAATTAAAAATATTTGAGAGAGAAAAATCTCATTAATTAAGCTTTGAAATTGTAAAACATCCATAATTTTGGGACAAAATTAGAAGGTTAAAATATAAAAAAAGAAATTTGGAAAGAAGGAATACCAAGTTTATTACTAGTGAAGCAACTCTGGTAGTAGCTTAAATAAAAACTATATTTAAAATAAAATTAGTTACACAATAAATAATTACAAATCAAACACTAAAAATCTCAATCAAACAATCCAATTCAGTTGATTCAACAAGCATAAACTATTATAAATTTCTAGAGCACAGTTGATTCAACAAATAAAAAAAAATTATCATTGCAATGAAAAAAAGTAAAATTGTTGAATTAACTTGTAATTAAAATTTGAGATTTTCTCATAGATTGGTCAAGCCAGCTAGGCATAGTAATTTTACAACTCAGAAATCACTCTCTCCTAAACCCGTTTTGTCTATTTATTATTGATTTATTTTATTTTTCATTATTTTCTCTTTACACTCCCAAAACATGTTCATTTGAACAAACAAATTTCACATATTTTCTCATACTCTCTGGCTTCTCTCTCTGTAAACCTGCTTTCGCTGATCGCTTTGTCGCCGATTTTCCTTCCCGCCAAACACTCCGGCCTCCCTCTGCCGCCGCTTCTCCGATCGCCGGAGCTCTCTCTCGCTCCTCATTTATATCCTGTACGTGATCCATTCTCACTCTACTCAACTCTCTCTCAAATCACTTTCTCCCAAATCCTTTGCCTCATTCATTTTCTTTTTCGATTTGTTTTTAAATGTTCACTGTTTTCACACACTCGAATTAATGAGAACCTTCAATTTGTCAACTATTTTTTTTTTTTTTATCTTCTTTTTCTGGTTTCTGTGTCTTTTGTAATGTTCGTTCGTGAGAGATCGTGGATGCATGCGTATGGTTCTGTTTATCTTCGTTTCATTCTGAATGTTGTACTTGTTGGTCTTGTCGATCAATGGAGATTAATAAAAATAAAAATCACCGTTTGCATTTGGTTTTTTTCTGACGAGGAAAAGAGAATGGAACAGATTGCAGTGCTGTGTTCATGTTGATTGGTGGTAATTGGATTCAGTGTCAAATTTTTATGCGGCATGTGTCATCTTTCTAGGTTAAATATTTGAATTAAATCTAACTATATTGGGAGTATAAAAAAAAGATGGAACAATGTAGAAGTGCGTGGTACTTGTTCAGTGTGTGCTTTGAACTCTGTAAATGATTGTCCTCTTTGGAAGTGAAGCCACATTGTTATCGTGTTGGTTCTGCCTGTGGGATGTGGTTTTTGGTTTAATTCATTACTTCTGTTGTTGCTGATGTGAAATTAAATTCAAGTTGTTGTTAGATAGCCTGTGTACACTAGTTTGCATGTCTAAATTGTTGCCAAGACTCTAAATGGTGGTTGTGGTTGCCGTTTCTTGTAATCATTGATTGCGCTTATAATAAGCCCATAAACGTTGATGTTGTAGGCCTCTGGCTGAAATTGCGGTCATGGACCGTTTGTAATATCATGATTGTTGCTGGCGTGGGGGGCACGTGGAATTTATGTATAGAGAAGGAAAACATGGATACTCTTTGCTTAATTCCTTTTCTTTTTCCATTCTGGCCACCTTTTAGAGTTAATAATAACTGTTCTTTTTTCAAAAGTTTGCCTTTTGTCGTATTTTAGCCAGTTTTGTTCTTTCTATATATGCAAATTAGTATAAAATTGACATTGCTTAAAGTTGTAATTTAGCAAGTTTCGTTTTCCATTCTGTCTTTTGTTGTATTCTACCCTACTTTAAAGTTGGGTAGATGTGGTGACTGTGGCCATATGTTTCTTTATTAACCTTCAGGTCTTTTCATATTTCACACATAATAGCCAATCACAAATAGTGGTGTGTGGAACAACTAATCCAAAAAGTGCTATAGAGAACAGTGGGTAGAGGGAGGATCACTATTTTGAAGTTGTAACATACATATAACATATCAATATTTGCAATGGGAAAATGCCAAAATTCTTCCATATAAAAAGGCCATTGCGGCGACGTATGGTAGCATCATAGTGGCCTCCCTTCTCAAATTGCCTATGGTGATTGGCAAAAAATCTGCCATGCCAGATCTCCACGGCAGCCATGGTGCCATCTTTAACAACACTATAACATATATTATAATACACACGTGTGCTGAAAAATACAAAAAACCTAAATTTAAAGATATATTAATAATTGATTATTTGAAGTCAGAATTTGAGAAACACATGTCTATAAAAGAGAAATTATGAAACTGTGATGGGCTGGCCATAAGCATTCTGGAAACTGGTTTGAAAAAAGATGTGTGCCGCCAGATGCTGGCCGGCGCTGGTGGAAAATGGCCAGAAACGGAAGTGTGAAACAAGAAATCTCACCACATATAACTGGGTATACATCAGAGACGGTGAGGCTAGGGTTACAGAATTGGGGGTATGCAAATGGTGAGGCAGGAAGGGAAAAGGGTTTCTAACCTACTTAAATGAGGTATGGGAATCAGCTATAAATGGTATGTTTGCGGGGGTGAAAAAGGCTTTATGCCTTTGTGTGAAAGTGGCCATGATTCCTGCTGCTAGAGCGACAACCATAAATCAATCTATTAAAAAGATCATAGAAGCAGCAACTTGGTTTCATTTATATAACTTAGAATTTGGGCTTAGGGCCTAATTCAAAACCTAGAAAATGGGCTTGTAAGTTGAGGATTGCCCAAGCTTTATAAGCACTACCTAGGCTGTATCTCTAGTTGATGTGAGGCTAAACACACCCTCATGATGAAGATTTCAGATTTAGGGGAGTGTATTTAGTGAGGATGGAAGGGGAAAAGGGTTTATGACTTGGTTAAATGAAGGAGGGAGGGGGGAGTCAGCTTTAAATGGTCCATTTGCAGGGGCAAAAAGGGCTTTATGTCTGTCATGGAAGTAGCGGACAAGATGGCTGTCAAATTGCATAAACGTGGCTATGATTGATTCATGCTGCTAGAAACACAACATTGAATCTCTCCACTACAGATATCATAGAAGCAGCATTGGTGCTATTGTCACAAGATTAAATACTATGATCTCGTTTACATAACAGAGTTTGAACTTAGGGGCTAACTCAACCCTGGAAAACCACCTTGAAAGGCAAGGATTGGTCAAGCTTTATAAGCATTATTTAGGCCTTATCTCTGGTTGATATAGGATTAAACACACACCATTGATGCTGCATTTAAGGCATTCTTAAAGATGACCCGGTTAAGGCAGGACAGAGGTAATTGCATAAATAGAGTCTTGGATGAGGTCATCAAACAATATTCTAAAAATGCCAAATAAAGTCACATTAAGAGAAATGTGCAGGAATCCACATCTATCTGGTGGATGAGGGACACTAGAAGATTTTTGAGGTGTGGTGGCATGAGCACTGGTCTTGGGTCAAGGACAGCACCAAGGTTAGGAACCATAACAAGAGCATTAGAATCAGAAGATCTTCAGATCTTTTCTTATTTCATATATAGATATTTTGTCTGCAAACAATGAGAAATTTTCTATTTACAAATGATATTTTCTCGTACTCCTCCCTTGCACTATTAAATATATCTTTGGAAAATTATGTATGATAAATACGTTTAATATACCACTTGTCTGCTGCACTGCATAACACACAAAACCTATCCGAAAATTGCAGTATGGCTTTAATGGGCCTGAGCTGAAGTTGTCTATGCCACTTGTCCTACCAACATGATCATCTTATGCTTGGTATATTGGAACATGCTATTTAGTCTGATCTGGACATTAGTAATTTTAACTTTTCAACCAAGGGTCTGGTCTTAGGGGAGAAAGAGGGACAGGAAAGCATTCCAATATTTCTCTAAGTTTGTAAGGATACAATTAGTTAGTGCAATAATGTTTTTACCTTGGCATCTTTGGTCTTTAACCGGGCTTAATGATGTCGTGCAATCCATGCAGCCGACCTCACTTAGTGAGGTAAGGCTTGTTTGTTTGGCATTTATCTATCAATTTGCAGGATTCTGTCATTATTTTTAGTTAAAAAATCTGCAAAAAGCCAGCTTTGAACAATTTCCCCCCTCTTTAAGCATGTCTTGACGTCATTTATTTGTTCATTAAAAATTCAATTTTATCAAATAAGCAATTTTTCACTTTCTTTCCTTGTGATGTTACATTTAGTGCAATTTACATGTATTATTTATGCTTATGCAGGTAGTCTAGTAGCCCGGTAAGCTTTTGAGTGAATAGATGCCAATTGCAAAACTAAAAGCCTCTGGCACTCCAGATGTCATGAAAACAGAGGACAGGATTGATACCATAATAAGACAGGCGATAGGCAAAGAACCTTTTGTTTCTTTTCCAAGGGCCAGTGACAGCCCTGTACAGTGGATTCAATTACTCCACGCCTTAGATCCGCAAGGCGTCAGCAATTCTTTTTCAGGTTTGAATATTCATATTTTGGGAGGCTTATTTTCAAAAGCATTTAGGGGATCACGATTTGTAATTTTATATACATCGGATGTTAATTGAAATAAAGCATGTAAAAAAGAAATAAAGCAGCAGTTTAAAATCTTTAGAGTTTAGTTTAGACTTGGATTTTTTATGTTCTAGTCAAGGTTAAGAGAGTTATGTATCCAACATATCATAAGTAACTTTAGGGCTTGCTACAGGTACATTTAATTTTGAAGCCACTTATGGGCCTTTTTAGATAAATTTGTCAATAGCCACTTATAGGAGAAGAAAATAAGGTAAAGTGAATTGAGCTTCTTTCATAAGTTAAAATCAACATATGCACTTAACTTTTATAGAAACTCTTTTTCCATTTAAGTTCTCCAAAATCAAGGTGCATAAGTTGATTTTAGCTTATGGAGAAACTCAATGCATTTTACCTCTGAACTTCTTTCTCCTATAAGTGTGTGTAGAGAAATTTATCAAAACAGGCTTTGTTTTGATATAACTTCTAATTCATTTGACAGAATTTCCAGGGTGGCCTTTGCTCTCCCCTTTGAAGGTTCAGCTGCAGAAGTGTGAAAAATGTTCACGAGAGTTTTGCTCCCCCATTAACTATAGAAGACATATTCGTGTACATCATCGGTTTAAAAAGCTTGATAAGGTATTGTTTGGATCACACAAATAACAACATCCATAATATTATTTTATTATTTCTCTTAGTTTACACATTTATACCCTTTTGTATTTTCTAAATGATATACCTAGTTAGCAGTTTGTTTGTTTCTTTTTCCTTGTCATTCTCAAGTTTTCTTATGCTGGGTACATGTTGCAGGATTTTACAAAAACTAGGGATCTTTTAGGAGCATATTGGGATAAGGTAATTTCATCATTTTGAAATCTTTAAGATTATGAATAAGACAACTTGTTTTGATGTGTTGATTTTATTCATGATTTGAAATAGCTATCTTTAGAAGAGGCCAAGGAAGTTGTATCATTCGAAAATGTGGTGCTGGAGGTAAAATCTTGTTCCTCCTTACATGACTAAGCTATGTGAACATGAAGTTATTTTAATGTCAAGTCACATTGTGTAGTTGAATGCATATTGTTGTTATGCCAAATATGAAATATGTTAGGAAGTGAATTGGAAGAGATGAGAGTGGAGTTAAATTAAACCACAAATCTTTTATGCACTTCATATGTTCACTTTAATTAAGACAGAGCTTGGGAAATTGTCATGGTTTGTGCCTCTGAAATTTTGAAATGCTGCCATAAATATACTACTTTTATCTTCAGTATGTCTGTGATCATATTTCTCCTACACCCTTCATTCATGAGCTGTACTTTTCTTAAAAGATGTGATTCTGCCAGGGAACCACTAACACCCCCCCTCCCCCCCCCCAATTACTCAAAAAATAGAATAAAAATTAGGGACACAATGCTCCGCATAACCCTAAAAATGTTGTTCCTGGAAATTAATCACAAATTGGAAGAAAGAATAGCACCATTTGTGCAACCTTACACCCTATTCTCCAAAGAAAAGAGTTAGAGAGAGCTATTTTGAACTTGTTTTCTCTAAATACTGAATTTTAAATAGTTGGAGTAAGTTAGGAACAAAACAATCTCGTTTAGCTTCTCATCTTTTAATCTAGTATTGTGTTTTCACTTTTTTGCATATACTATTCTCCAAAGAAAAGAGTTAGAGAGAGCTATTTTGAACTTGTTTTCTCTAAATACTGAATTTTTAAATAGTTGGAGTAAGTTAGGAACAAAACAATCTCGTTTAGCTTCTCATCTTTTAATCTAGTATTGTGTTTTCACTTTTTTGCATATACTATTTTTCATAAGTTAATCTAAAATCTAATATCTTGTTTTTCCTATTGATAATGCTTTCTAGGAAGTTTCGGGTTCGTCAATTTTAAAATCTCTGACAACTCTTATTCAAAACCAAGGATTTTATTCATTTCCTCAGTATTATCTGATGGCTGGTGCTGCCCTTTTGGTAAGCAGCTTTACAGTTTGGCTTTTAATTAATTTTTCTTGTTAATTTTTGTTAAATATGTATCTTTGGTATATTAATGCTATATATCTAAATTCTTTGCAGGATATTGTTCAATCAAAACCTTCCAGCTTTCCTATATCTTCCCAGGAGTTGTTCAGCGTCCTTGATGATGCTAGTGAAAAAACATGTTTATGTGGGACAGCAGAGTCAATGCAAAGATATGTATTTGATGGAGAGGCTGGAAAAATTGGTCTTGAACCAAAAAACCTAGTTGCTTGCACAAGTTTCTTGCTTGAACAGAAATTGGTAATTGCCTTTTTTCTTAACACCAAAATGTGTTCATATAACTCCCCTCCTCTTCTATCTTCATACATGTGCCTTTTGTATTTGGTTTCTAATGGTGTGTTTTTCATCATCAAGGGTTGCTGAAAAACCAATGCAATTCAAATTTGTTTTCTCTTTTAATAATTGACTCATGGATCCTGCTCATGTCATGTCACAAATATTTGAAGTTTTGGAGGTGGCAGTGGAACAGAAGGTCATGGTATAACTTGCAAATAAAATACATTATATCAAGCCCTAATTGTATTTTATAACCACTGCTATTCAAATTTGTTTTCTCTTTTAATAATTGGCTCATGGATCCTGCTCATGTCATGTCATAATAATTGAAGTTTTGGTGGTGGCCGTGGAACAGAAGGTCATGGTATAACTTTTACATAAAATACAATATATCAAGCCTTAATTGTATTTTGTAACCAATAACATACATTATATCAAGCCCTAATTGTATTTTATAACCAACCAATAATCTCACTTTCCTAAATTAGTTCTTTCTGTTATAGTCATGATGAAATATGAGCTTTTGTTCACTAGGTGAAGGCATGGCTTGCTGACAAGGATGCTGAAGCACTGAGGTGCCAGAAACAATTGGTGGAGGAGGAAGAAGCCGCTCAGAAACGGTACCTGGTTGAGAGCAATACAATACCTTATAGAAGTCTAGGCTTTTTTTAATCATCCTGTTTGAATGAAATTTATTAATTTAGAATGGAGTCTGAACTAAATCTCTGTTATTTTGTTTTGTGATATAAGAGATCCATTCCCACAATTAAGCTGTACACTTAAGGAACCCAAAGCAGAATGTGGGGTTATTTGGGTTGATTGGCTCTTGCATCATGATAGATATAAATCCTTGATAAATCAGCAGGAATAAGTGTTTTAAGAAAGCTAAGTACATAATCAACCTGCACTGAATTCATGCTAAATTTGGCTAGTTCATATGTGTAAACTCATGCAAAATGCAATAATTTAGCCATTCCTGCTACTTAGGTTTTATGAGTATGTTAGATTAGAAAACAGAGATAAACCCTTTTTAGTCTATAAGAGAAGGGGAAGGATGTAATACGGTGTTAGTTAGTAGCTATAACTACTTTCAGTTATCTTCTGTTATTGTTAGTTAGCCTTGTAACTAACTGAAGTGTCTTCAGTTAGTTGGCAGGGGATTGTCTGATATAAATAGCAGCATTAGAGGGGAGTTTGGAAGGAAGAGAGAGTAGTTAGTTGCTAAAGGGATTGTGCCCTTGTAAAGGAGACATTCTCCTTGTCACACACAGCTATCAATCAATAAAATTTCTGTTTTCTCTATCTTGATCCACTTTACTTTTGTTTTCTTGTGGAAGATTCCTAACAATTAGTCCGAGCTTCCTGATCCCTTATCGGAGCAGAATGCAGAAAAGTGAATCAAGATTGGCAGCAATGGAATTTTCGATAGAAATGTTGAAGAAACTCACTAGCAAACAAGGAGTTCGAATAGCTTTGATCACAAAGAGCATGGAGGGCATCGATAACACACGTGACATGCTTAGAATCTGGATGCAGCAACAAGGCATTCCAAGAAATGAAGAATCCCAAGGCCCTAAAGGAGTTCCAGTTGTTTTCTCTAAATCTAGAGGATTACCCCCCAACTGTGCAGTGAATCATCAAATTCCCCTCAAACATGGAGTAGACCTCGTCAATGTGAGATCCTATAGATACCCTATCTAGAAAAAAACGAGATTGAAAAGCAAGTTCAAGAGATGTAGAATGTTGGGATCATCTGGTCCAACCATAGCCCTTTGTCCAGCCTAGTCATCCTAGTGAAGAAGAACGATGGAAGTTGGAGATTTTATGTGTACTATTGAGCTCTAAACAAAGTCACTATACTAGTTAAGTTTCCTATCCCGGTTATTGAAGAATTACTTATGAATTTAATGGGGCCAGGTATTTTTCTAAAATAGACTTAAAGGGCCGGATGCCAGCAAATTCGGATGTGTGAAAGGGACATTAAGAAGACTGCTTTTCGAACCCATCAAGGCCACTATGAATTTCTAGTCATGCATTTTGGGCTAACAAATGCCCCCCTCCACATTTCAGTATGCTATGAATTCCACCCTGTAGCAGCTGAGGAGATTTGCCTTGGTATTTTTTTATGATATTTTGGTCTATAGTAAAAAATGGAATGAATACATTACTCACTGGAGTACTATCTTAAGAGCTTTGTTAAACTAGGGTTTTGTAGCTAACGTAAAAAAGTGCAGTTTTGGAAAAATGGAAATTGACAAATTTGGGGCATGTAATATCTCAAAAGGGGGGGTATCTATGGATGAAAGGAAGGTAGAGGCAATCTTGAAGTGGCCTACTCCTAACTTTGTCAAAGCTGTGAAAAGTTTATTGGGCTTGGTTGGATACTCCAAAAGGTTTATTGAGGGCTATGGAAAAATTGCCAAACCCTTAATAGAACTGTTGAAGAAGGGGAATTTTCACTGTCTAAAGAAAGCGAGACAGCCATCAGAAAACTGCATCAAGCTATAGCTAGCACCCCTGTACTAGCCATGCCAGATTTTTCTCAATCCTCTGTCATTGAGTGTGATGCATCTAGAAAAGGGATAGGGGCAGTATTATCCCAACAGTAAGGCCTTATCAGAAGAATCCTTGAATAAATCCTGTATGAGAAGGAATTGATGGCCCTTATTTTTTGGCCATTCAGAACTGGAAACCTTGTTTGTTGGGGCAAAAATTCACTATATGCACAAATCAACAAAATCTCAAATACCTGTTAGAGCATAGAATCATCACACGGGTTCAACAAAACTAGTTGGCTAAATTGTTAGGGTATGAATTCGAGATAATGTACAAGTTGGGGGTTACAAATAAGGTCGCTCTGCCGAGAAGAGAGGAGGAAAAGGAATTGCATGGTTTGTCCTGGCCTTACTGGCAGGACATAACCGAAATTGATAAGGAAGTGGAAGCAAACCATGTATTGTCAAAGGTATAAGAAGACCTAAAACAAGACCCCAATTCTCACAAAAAGTATACATTAGAAAATGATAGACTATATTACAAAGGGTGACTAGCTCTGACTACTTCCTAGAAGTGGATCCCAAAGTTGCTGCAGGAATTTCATGCCTCCTTGTCAGGAGGACATTTAGGGGTATACAGAACCTTGTGGAGAATTGCACAATTTGTGCATTGGACAGGGATGAAAGTACCAATGACTCATTTTGTGGCCTCTTGCCTAGTATGCCAAAGAAGTAAATATCAAACCTCGTCACCTACAGGGTTACTACAACCCTTAACCATCCCCAATGCCATATAGGAAGATATAAATATGGGTTTTTTGCTAGGTCTGCAAAAATCAAAGGGGCTTTAATGCTATTTTGGTAGTGGTGGATAGGTTAAGCAAATATAGTCATTTTATTCTACTAAAGCACCCGTATTCAGCCAAAAGTGTAGCCGAATTATTCCCCAAAGAAGTGGTTAGACTGCATGTAATTCCAACATCCATTGTGAGTGAAGAGACCCAATTTTTATCAGCAACTTTTGGTAGGAATTGTTTCAAAGGCAAGAACCCATCTGAAACTAACTACAACGTACCATCCAAATTCTGATGGGCAGACTAAGGTACTTAATGGGATATTAGAAACCTACTTAAGGTGCTTTTGTTCAGAACAACAAGAATATGGGCATAAATTATTCCATGGGCAGAATATGGGCATAACCAAGAATATGGGTACGACAACAGTCAGAAGGGGGGCTGCTAAGTGCACTCCTTTTGAAGGGCACCCCCTTCCTTGGCAAGATTCATTCCAAGGGGAAGTATTGGTACAAGCAGTGACTCCGACTTAATGGATAGAGATGAGACTCTCTAGTAGTTGAAGTTCCACTTGCAAAGGGCTCAAAATCATATGTCCAAATATGCAAATAATCATAGGGGGCCATCAAAGGTCAAGGTAGGAGATTGGGTCTATTTGAAGATCCGCTTACATCGACAATCAACCATGCTAACTAAGTTGAATCCTAAACTAGCTGCCAAGTATTATGTGCCATTCTGGTAAGCAAACAAGTAGGAGCAGTAGCTTTCCAGCTTCAATTACCAAAAGAAGCTCGAATTCACCCTGTATTTCATGTGTCCCAGTTGAAATTGGCTATTAGGAGCCACTTCACGACAGTAGAGTTGCCTGCAGAATCACAGGCAGAAGCAACAGGGTTGGTCCAGTTGGAAGAAGAGGAGGCAATACCGTAGGTGTTGGTCCAGTGGGAAGGAGAGGAGGCAATACCGTAGGTGTTGGTCCAGTGAGAAGGAAGCCTAGAAGAGGATGCAATATGGGAAGAGAGAGCAACAATACAAGAGCAATTTCCTGAGATCAACCTTGAGGACAAGGTTAAAGATACGGAGGGGAGTATTTTTAGAGTAGAAAACAGAGATTAACCCTATGAGAGAAGGGGAAAAATGTAATATAGTGTTAGTTAGTAGCTGTAACTACTTTCGATTATCTTCTGTTATTGTTAGCTAGCCTTGTAACTAACTGAAGTGTCTTCAGTTAGTTGGCAGGGGATTGTCTGATATAAACAGCAGTATTAGGTGGGAGTTTGGAAGGGAGAGAGTATTCAGTTGCTAAAGGGATTAGGCCCTTTTAAAGGAGACATTCTCCTTGTCATACACAGCTATCAATCAATAAAATTTCTGTTTTCTCTATCTTGATCCACTTTACCTTTGTCTTCTTACGGAAGATTCCTAACAGAGTACTTTTAGAATGTTCTTAAATTAATATATGAACATATGATGCATGTCCTAAGATTTTCATTTTGTTTGATTTTTTTATGATTTCTTTCAATTAACTATATGAATAAATCTTGTGCCACATTATTTTAAGTTAATCTTTATGCCTCTGTTTAGCAAATATTACCAGAGATGTACTGAAAATATACTCTTGAAAAACTGATCATGTATACATAATAGGACTCATTATTTAATAATCTGCTCTAATCTTATAGACAAGCTGAGATTTTGGAGAGGAAACGCCAGAAGAAGCTTAGACAAAAAGAACAAAAAGCTAGGGAACAAAGGGACAAAGCTGAGTCAGAAACTAAAGGCAATATTGACAGTACTGTAAAGGGGGCTTTATCACTGGCAGAAGCATCTTTAGATACATACAATTTTGAAGCTTGTAATCCAAATACATTTTCAGATACTGCTGCTTCAGCTGTACCTTTCCAATGTCTTGACGCCAAAGAAGAAATAAATGGGGATCCTCATTTGGAGTATGATTCTGTCACTGATCAGAATATTGAGAGACGGTCAGCACATGGACATAAACCTCAGCGCCTAGCAGTTGCCAGACAACAAGGCTTGCCCAAATTACAATGGGCTGTAGCCAATGGTTTTCATACAAACCAGAATTCTCCAATGCCAAAACTTGAAGTCCTTCAGAAACATGGAACCCACTGTGATCTAAAGGCATCAGCTATAGTTAATGGTAGTAAAGTATGGAGTCGAAAGTCTAAAACAGAAATTGACAAGGTGGTTTTAAAAACCATTAAAGAGAAAGAACTAGATGAAGCTAAGAATCAAGAAGTTTTGATAGGATCCATATCTGTTAATCTTGGCAATTGCAGCAGCCAATCAGAGGGTAATATGGTGACTTCTCAAAAGGATTGCATGGTGGAGAATGTAGGCAAGCAGAATAGTTCTCTGGATAAACCAGATAAAACTGATATTGTCATCAGTGGCAACAATCGCCCAACAGTTAAGCTTTGGAGGCCAGTTAACCGGCTTGAAAGTAAAGATCCACTTCCAGTCCAAAGTGGTTTGACAGAAGTTGATGCTGTTCATGGAGATGATCAAAACATGTCAAGTCCAAGTTCTTTAAGGGTGTCTAGTACAGATGGTGGTGATATTGGTTTTGAAAAGTATTTCTCCCATCCAGATGGTAGAGCAGATCCAGTAAGCTTTCAGTTTGACATCCAGGCCGCAAAAGCTTTTCTTGCACAGAGTAAGCTTTGTCACTTCATGCCTTTTGTCATGTTTCTATTTTTTATGATAGTGTAGTAAAATGCTTAGCTTAGTCTTCAATAAATATTTGCCTAATTAAAACTATTTTCGTGCAGGATGGAAAGAAGCTATCTCATCAGATCATGTAACATTGGTTGTTTGTCCTGACCCGGAACTTTCTGGGTGCGAGGAGATACAGGATATTGAAATAGCTGCATGTCAATCTTCTGATGTGGATAGCTGCAACATTGTGGCAAATGCAGATAACAGATTACCTGCAACATTCCGAGTGGCTAAATCCAAACCCAGATTGAAGAAGTTTGAAAAGGGAACCATGATAAAGTATATTCCCAAACAGAAGACAAATACCTGATGAGAAGAATAAATTGGATTAGTTAGTTATACAGATATACAGAGTTTGACTTTGTTGCCAATTATGTTAGCAGAGGTCCAAGTTTTACCGGATGATCTTCTGTCAGAATGTTGAAAGTAGGTTTTGCCTCCAAAAGATTTCATATGGGATTTTGGCTTAGTTAGTTCTTTTTACTTGTTGAATTTACCATTTTAATTTTTTTTGTAATAAACTTGTTTTAATTTCCATACAGGTCAACTTTTTTTTTTTTGGATGCATTGGTTATTATTATTAGGCAAGATATTTTCTTCCTTTTAATGGCATAATTGTCTAAATTTTGCTTGTAGCAATTCTATTATTTGGGATAATTCAAAAATCCCTATTTCTTTAGCCTTATCACTTTTGGTGCGTGACTGTTCAGCGCAGTGTGTAAAGAAGATTTTGTTTTTAGATCTTAATCTTGTGCACTTATTCCGTTATTCGATTCCTTCCATAGAATGTTTCTTTTGATTTTGAAGTATTGTTGATGTTTCTTTTGATTTTGAAGTATTGTTGTATGTGGTAGAAATGATGATTGAATAAATACTGGAAAATGACAATGATGAATTTTTTTTTTTTGGGAAGAAACAATGGTGGATTGCTGCGTATAATAAAATTGTTAATGCAAAAGATTATATACACATTGAACAATCTCTACAATATTATTTTTGTCAATTTCTTACCAGTCAAACTTCTTTCTCTTTTCTTTTTTGTTGTATAATTTGTAGTTCAGATATTATTTTCTTTCTGTAATAATTATTCTTGTATTTAAGGTAATTTTTAAGAGTTTTTGGTATACACTGTCAATATAAAAATTTTTAAACTGATATTTTTTTTATTGTGACTTTTAAACTACTAATTAGTAAAAATAAATTTATCATGAATGAATGAAAGGTTGTAATTGAATAAAAATCTTTACACTGAATATATACACCAATTAAACATAATTTTTAATTATTTGATTTTTTTTTCTTGTGCCTAAGGTTAATTGGTGCTCAGAAAATATGTTGTTTAATGTGATGGAATATTTTAAAATCTTAAGATGAATGCCTTAACCACGGTGTAGCTTTTGTAAGGATAGATAAGCATTATTATGTACGAAAATGTTTTATTTTATAAGTGGTAAAATGAAATGGTTTCATGTTTCAGGTGAGACATGAGATTGTTATTAGACTTGATTACTTAGTTGCTATTTTAATTAAATTTGTCTCATTAGATGTCTCAATTTTTAAAAATTTCAATTCAGTACCTCAATTTAGAAAAAAATATTTTAATCATATCTATTCTGTTCAATTAAATTAACGGTATTAACAGTTAAGATATAAAATCTAATGATATTAATTATAAAAAGTAGCTACTAAGACTTTATTATTAATTATATTATTATAAGATAACAAATATAATTTTAAAAAATCAAAATTTAAAGAGTGACAAATAAGCTTTCATTTCATGTATTTTAAGAAACAAAATTCTCCTCTCGTATCTTTTTAGAATTCAGTGAAAAAACAATGCAACATCAAAGAAAAAATCTACAGAACGGTAACAGGTGATGGGAAGCAAGGAGAAAGGTTAAGGGCCAAATGATTTTGCCACAACGTTGAATGAGTACTTTTTTTTTTATATATATAAATTGATGCAAAAATGATTTTGTACTTTTATCTTTTTTCTTGAAGTTTCAAACACCATGAAATGGATTATGGAAGGAAAAAGAAGTGGAAGTGGAACATCACTCTCAAAGAAAGATAAGTAAAAAATATTTTAAGTTTGTCACACAAAAAAGGAACTCTTTAAAAACCAACTAAAAAGAAGTTTTTTCAAAAGAGCAAGTAATTATGTTGGAGTTGAAGTTTTAGGAGAATAAGTATATATAACTAAATGTGAGAATTTTGGTACACAAATCAAGGCAATATAGAACTTGGGCATGAATTGAAAACAAAGTAAGAACACAAAATGCATCCAAAGATCAAGACCATGACTTCCTTCACACAATGCAAAGATGGATTATGGAGGGGAAAGAAATGGAGGTGTGGCACCATTCTCAAAGAAAGATAAGCTAAAAAAGTTTTAAATTTGTCACAAGAGAAAAAACTTTTGATTAAAAAACCAACTACAAAGAGGTTTCTCAAGAAAGAAGATTCCCAAGATATTTTATTATGAATATACTAAAAAAGAAACTATTATTATTTAATTCAAAAGTGAGAAATCCAAGAGAGGAGAATGAGTATATATAACCAACTGAGAGAGCTTGAGCATACAAACGAAGATAATGTGGGACTTGGACTTAATTAGCATTAAGGCTAATTAATCTAAGTCTTAGGAGCTTTGGCTCCTAATCTAATCCATGGAGGTGCAAATAGCTTATCCGAAATGTGAGGAAAGTGAATCCAAAACACTACACATAAAGGATTTCACACAGCCTACTCCCCAAAATAACTAAAAGCATATATTCTTCCTAAATTAAAGATAAATGCCCAAAATACAACGTCTTAATTCAAGATAGTCTCACGTCCTATATTCCTAAAAAAACTAAAAATATTTACAAGTTAAATACAATGAAGACAATGACTTAAATTTTTTAATGAACTCTCATTTATGTTATGTTTTTCTTGAATACTGGTAGTCATTATGCATGCTAGGTTAGATTGCATCATAAATAATATCATTATCACTTGACATAGAACTTAAAAGCTCTTTATTTCTTTAGCATATTCTGTGAGAATTGAATTCAAACTCTTTCTCACAAACTCAACGTATTTTGCTAGCTGTATTATTACTATTTACTATAAATTATTTTATTATAATTTGTTAATTAATTCTAAAATAATAATAATAAGAATGATTTTGTTTGATTGAGAGTAAGAATTGTTAAGTTTTATAATTTAACGCTTGTCTAATTAGATGGAATGATTATAATTTATGCTTTCCTAAAATTAAGATATCCACTTGAAATTTTTAAAAATTGAGATGCTTAATTAAGCAATAATAATGAATTAGGATACTGATTGAATAATTAAGCATTTTGTAGTATATACATTAAGTTTGGCATTGCATGGAATTGAGACTTTTAAGATATCGGTGGTTGAATCTGAGTCTGAATTAGCAAATTAATCTGTTGAAGGGGATATCCTCTATCACATACTAGTTATAGTATTCAGGTATTTTATCTTTTATAAGGGCATGTGCATAAGGAATGAGCTCGTGTTATGAGAGAGGCACATCAAATTGCCCACAAAACATTTTCAAACCAACAAAACTACATTGTATCGAAGATGAGGAGATAGGATGGATTGGAAGTGGTTTCTTAACTGGCGTCAGACCCTTTTTCTGTTTGGGAAAAGAATTGGTAAAGCATCTCAATGAAACACTGTTGAATACTCAACCTTCCCATGAAATATGTGATGGCTGGAAATGGAATGATATTATGCCAAAAATGATAGGAGAGTAAATATAATGATATTGTTTTGTTTGTGTTCTGCTGCACTCAGGAGTTCTCAATGTTTCTTTGTTGCTGAGAAGGGATGATTTGGGGATTAGAAAGGAATATTATGTGCCAAATTTGTGTTTTATTTTCTGTTGCATAATTTATTTATTTTTTAAATTTTTTATATCTTATGTAATTTATTTGGTTAAAACAAAAAATGAGATACAAATTTGAGACAAAAGAAAAAAAAAATTTTGTTGGTTCTAATCAATCTAACCCATCAATATACATTAAAAATGTATAAAAATATAATATTATTAATATAATTTGACTAATACATATTTTAAATTTAAAAAAAAATTATTAGATATGTTAAGATTACTTGTTCAACTCTAATTGCTTATATAAATTATTAAAAGAATCATTATAAGAATCAATCAATAACTACTAATTTAAAAGTTTTAATAATTAAATATGAAAACATATAAAAAATCTAATTAAAATGGACCTACTAAATTTTTACGCATATTTATGCCAATTTACATACGCATTTAAATTTACTTTCTATTATTTTCATTCTTACCCAACAACTTACTAAAACATATCGCTTTTCATTCATTTTCTTCCACTCCTCCAATTAAACTAAAAATAATGCTCACAAAGTGAATCTTTTTTTTTTTTTTTTATCAAAGTAGATTGTTTTTGAACTAGACTGCAAAAAACAAGATACTTCAACTCAACATACAAGAATCTTTTGAACTCTTATAATGTCAAGATACTAGATAATTTCCAAAATTAAGGTTATGTTTGAAATATGTTGAGAGAGAATCTCTCTTTCTAAGACAAAAATGCCAAAATAGCTGTGGAATTGCTTTCCCATGCATTAATTAATAACAAATATAGACTAAATAATGGAGACATTCATAGTGGTCAATGATAGAAATTTGAGTATTATTAAAAACAGAGGTTAAAGTATATTATGTGATTAATAATGAATTAAATAATGTCATTTAGCCATTTTGTAGACAAGTTATATGACAATTAACATTACACTGGTTAATTTGTTATGAAATCACTTTTAAGAATTAATTTGTATATCTACATACCTATTTTAGGATGAAAGTAATACAAATTATTTTAGGAGTCATGTTGTATAAGATGAAAAGTTATAGCTTTTTATATTTTTTTAAGTATTTATTTATTTAGGTTGTGATTGTTAAACTCGATTATACTTTTTTTATTTTTTAATTGGTTTAAGATGTTTTAATGTTAGAAAGTAAAAAAAAAAAAAAAGTCTACATATTAAAAAAGAAAATAAATTTAAACACAATGGGATTTATAATATCTAGACTGCATATAAAATTTTAAAGTCTCAAATAAAATCTATAATTTTATGATAATTTAGGTTTAATTCTTATTTCCATTGTATAAAAAATAATATTACTAGTTTCTGGTAATAAAACTTTTAACAAGGACAAATGTCACAACAAAACTTTCCAACATTGGTCAATGTTTACGTTAAACTCATATGAACATGCCATTTGTCAACTACACCATCATCAAACTTTTCTTCTTTCCTTTATTTAGGTTCCTATCTCACATTTCTTTCCCAAGGTCCCACGTTTTCGCTGGATCGAGAAACTAACCCCATAATATTCCCCAATTTCCTTTTACTTTCTCTCTTTCCATGCATTTATCACCACAAAAGGAAATATCGATACAAGAAACCCCATCAACTTCTCTAAAATAAGCAGACAGTATTTTTCATTTTCGTAATGAACATAACCAAACAGAAGCACATCTAGCCAATGCATTAGTCCTTCAATCTACATACATTCAGAGACATTAATTCTCAATAGGTACACAAACATGTCAGGTGGTGTTGGTCCAACAGCCTGTGATATTAGCCTCCCAAAAGAAGAAGTTGATTACAAAGAACAAGAAGACCAACCACTCAAGAATCCCAATAAACCCACCACAGCACAACACAAAGTGAGTTTTCTCTCTTTCAACCAGCTAAATTCCCTGGCTGTGGTAATTGTCTTATCTGCCAGTGGCTTAGTTAGCCCTGAAGACTTTGCTTTTGTGTTCTTCTCCCTTCTGTACATGTACTTCATATCCAAAGTAGCTTTCCCCTCTCTTCACTCATCAGAAGACCCCCAAGTCTTCAACCCCCAAAACAAGCTCATTCAATTTTATGTCCTCATAGGGGCCACCATTGGCCTTTTCACTCCAATAGCCTATATACTAGAGGGAGTTTTTGAAGGTGACAAGGAAGGGATCAAAGCAGCGGCACCCCATGTTTTTCTCTTGGCCAACCAAGTTTTCATGGAAGGAGTGGCATCATCACAAAGGTTCTCAGCTCCAATTAGAGCATTTGTGCCTGCATTCTACAATGCAAGAAGGATTTTCACAATTGTGGATTGGTTAAGGAGTGAGGTCTACAAGATTGATGATGAGCACACTGGATCTGCTTGGAGAATAAATGTTGGAAGAGCACTTGCAATAGCTAATATGGCATTCTGGAGTTTCAATCTATTTGGATTCCTATTGCCGGTGTATCTTCCAAAAGTCTTAAAGATGTATTATTCCAAGTCCAACCAGAAAGACCGATGAAGCAAGTTTTTTATGCTTAAATAGAAAAGGCATGTTTTTTTTTGTTTTTTTTTTTTTTATGTATAAGGTCATGAACCACGATTTACCTATTTTTGCTTTATAATTTTACACATTAAATGTATTTCACTGAATCACTGTAGACATATATTATGTATACTTCAGGAATTTTGATAACAATTATATTCATCACTATAGGAATTGAATTCAAGCTTTCCCATTCTTTCTTATCAATGGACTCCTAATGCATGCAAAAGAGTGTTTTGTTTGATAAATTCTTATCTCTTTATCTATTTTTTAAGTGTTTAGCTTTTTTGAAACTCCATGAATATCCAAAAGAGAAATGTTATTCCCACTCAAGTTTTTTCCCACCCTTTTAAACTAGATATTCATTGTAAGTAAAAGGAGATAAGGATGGAATGAAGATTATTAATAAAAATTATAAGTACATCTTAAATCACACCTTTTAAACTAGATATTCATTGTAAGTAAAAAATGATAAGAATGGAATGAAGATTATTAATGAAAATTATAAGTACATCTTCCATCACACAAGCACATATACTAATTATCATGCTAGTTAAATTGAGATACAAATTGTATACAGAAAATGTATTTAAGTTTAGCACATCCACACCAACAATGTAAGTGAATTTTACACATGTTTAATTATAACATTTTATTTATATGAATTTTAAAGTATTAATTAGTAAAATAAACTATATAAAGGATTAGGATTAAATGTTATTGTAAAATTTTTCACACTGATAATATATAAGTGTTTTTCTCAATTTATTTTTTGAAGGGTAAATCATATCAATGATAAAATAATAAAACATTAAATATATTATTTTCTAGTAATATAATAATCTTTTTACATAAACTATTATAGTTTAGAATTATTTGTTATAGTTAACATATATTAGCATATTTTATAAATCAACTTAACTAAAGACTGTAAAATAAAATTATTAGTTATATATAAATTTGTAAAATCTTTATTTTAAAATGGTAAATAGTCGAATTGTATTAATTGTTAGAATCAAATCATAGTAAGATTCTCAAAACTGCTAATTATACATTGAGGACTTTTCATAGAAACTTTCATATTAATTATTTAAACTTACCAAGTTTACTTATAATAGTGTTAGAGTACTTTTACTTATTTCAATAAATTTTATTATATTTAAATAAATCTTGTTTAACTACTTTTCATAAACATGCTTATGATCTAAACTTTTATCTGATAATAGAGTCTACATTAGGAAAAAGTCAAGGTGAACCTCATCCATGGAACATGACCAAGGGTCTAACGAGATAATTTTAACATTGTACAAGTACTGCTAAATTGGATGCCAGTTTTACAGTCACGTTCACCAAATTCACCATAAAAACTACCTATTCCCCCTTCTCAAAGCGCTGAAATATGATAGAAGTGAGAAAAGGAAATAGCAGATAAATGGATTAGAGTACAACTTTTTACAGCTTAGGAACCATGAGATCAATTTCCTCAAAATTGCTTTTGAGCCAGTTTAAATAAATCTCTCAAGACATAAATGAAGAGGTAAAATAAATCAAATTTCTCATAAATTAAAATTAAGTTAAAATCTTATATCCCTCGAATTTCATAAACAACTCCCCCATTTAACTTCCTGATGCATAAAGATCAATAAACAGAACTCATCATTCTTGCCTCAGAAGAATCTTGGTCGCATGATTTTACAATTTAATAGCTTCCACAACATAGCAGCCAATCCAAACCAGGCTTCTATCCACGCCAACATCTAGAATTTATTCATGTGTATATGCTTAAATATGATGCAGATATACGAAATTAACAAGATTAGGAGGAAAGTTAAAGTTCAAATTGTGTATCTTCTAGTAATATACTTTTCCCAAAGGACGTACATAACTAGTTTATAAATGAATCACAGAAATGCGCGTGCACTGCAGTCAAGCCCCTATCTGCAATATAAAATTTATACTCTTCCCCGATCATCATACCCAAATTTATACAAGGGAGAAATACTCCTAATAAAGCAAATTAACCCAAATATGCAAAATAAAGCCTAAACGCCAGTAATATCTTATAAATGTTATGAAGTTGAAATTAGGGAATTTGAATTAGCACGGCTCCTTATTTGAATTAGCACCTACTTCTATGTAAAAATACTAATATACCCTAGTTTATCTTTCCTATAACCATTAATATATCAGATTAAATACAAGACATTAATTCCGGCAACCTCTCGCTACAGAGTTAAAAATTTTTTATCTTGTCGGAGAGTAAAAAAATTTGGTAAAATCTCGCTAGAGAGTTAAAAAAATTTGAATTCGGCGAGCTCTCGCCTGAGAGTTAACAATATTTAAAAACCAGCAGCAACAACAGTTGAGAAAGAAAACGAACAAGACTACCTAAATTCATGGAGAATGTAGCAGAAAAAATGAACAAGAAGTAGCACAAAAAAAAATGAGAAGAATAGGAACGCTTTAAAGGATAAAAGCAAGAAGAGAGGACTAGGGGCAGAAAGGCTTTAAAGGAATAATGAAAAGAAGAGGAAGGCTTTAAAGAGAAAGGCATGCGCAGAAAATAAAGTGAAGAGAGGGAGAAGACCGGAGAAAACAAAGTGAGGAGAGAAAAATTAGGATTAGGGAGTAAAATGGATATTTAGAAAAAAAATTTAAAATGGTAGGTGTGAATTCAAAATATAGGGAGTGTTAATTCAAATTTCCTCAAAATTAAAATGAAAACTTTTTTTTTTTGCTAAGAAGTACGCAATCAATCCTCTATCTTGATATAACCCTGTTATTAGAGTAGTCTTGGTCCTCTTGGAACCATTTCAAAACGGCTGTTTTTGCATGTATTCTACTAAAAAGCCCAAGGAGCAGGTTCCAATAGTTTGAACCTGTCTTTGCTTCCTTCTTACTAGTTTTATTGTATATACACACAATCCACGGCTGAGTGAAGGGATCTCACTTCGTCAATGTAACCCATTATTCAACAAACTCAAACATACCACTAATAAAACTCTACTATAGTCACATTTGACGAAAGGGCTAGAGAGATTACTAGTTAATAAATGTCAACTGAAAGGTACAATACAATTCATCTATAACTTAACCACCACAAAAATAATAATTAAATTGATTTTAAAAAATTCAAAGGACAAAAATTATGGAGACTGGAATAAATACAAGGAAACAAGGTCAAGGTAGATGAGCCGATTACACTCAAATCACTTTCCAAGATTCTCCTTTTTTACTCTTTTCTTCTCACACTTTTTTGTCTCTTTTATCTGTTCCTCTCCCCTTGCTTGCAGAATTAAAAATGTTGAAATTTAAAAAACAAAGCTACACTTTGGTTTTAATTTATAAGGAACAAACAAATATTACTCACATGGTGTTCACACTGACTTGCACTTCCAAGATTCAGGCAACAGGATACCCTAACCTTCCAGATCAGCTTAGCTTCCACTCACCTTGGAAATCGAATTATCTGCCAGTGATGTATTATCTCTGATCAAAACCTATATGTACCATAAATTACATGCTCAATGATAGACTTGCAATCATTCATGATTTAGCAATTCCTCAACGTAAACCCAGCCCTTTTCAATTATCACAGCAGTAACCAATCAAAATCATTTAGCAATTCAAAACATGCTCGGATGTGATATACAGATATAAAAAAACAGATGGGGGACCAAAAGCCGATACAATTCAAACCCTATAGATATTGCACGTGCTTGAAAATAGTTAACATACACAATATCTTCAATAGTACTATCATTGTTTGTCTAGCCCTCATTCCTTAAGCATATCTTCAGAACTAAGACCCTTAGCAAAAAGATACCCGCAAAAAGAATTTCATGTGAGACAAATAATTATCCACATATTAGATCTGGATACAGGGTCAGGGTGTGTCCAGACCTGTAAAAACTAAGTGGATATGCTACTATTGTACCTGCCCCTGCACATTATATTTATATATATATATAATACTACATAATTATAATTGAGTGACAAAATATTGCTAAAAATATTATTTACAATATAATCTACTAAAGGACAAATGAGGCACTTCGTGTCTCACTGTTAACAAAACAATTTTTTCTAAGTTAATGGGATAATTATGTATGCTGGTTATATTTTTTGAGAGTAAATTTTTTTTTATGTTTTTCAATTTCAAATAGATAGTTATTGAAAAAACAATTAAGAGTAAAACTAAAATCCAAATGTGAACACCAAAGTGTGAATTGTCTTCATATATGTTATAGATTATAGATGATAAGTAATATAACTGATTTTATAAACAAAAAGAGACAAATAATATACTTACGCAAATTGAATAATAAAAAACTACAATGAGAAAAAGGCTCTGCACTAGCAATGTAAAAGAGTTATACGTGACATTCAATTATAACCCACCCTTTGTATGACTTTTAAAGTATTGAGGGATAAAGTGAACAAACTTACCATACATAAAAGGGTTGTGATTGAATGTCAATGTAAAACTCTTTTATACTATTTGTGCATAAGCATGAAACTAAAACACAACTTACAAGTAAGAGATTAAGTTATTTATAAATTAACTCTTAATAAAGTTATAACATTTAATAATTCTTTGTACAATTTTTAAGTAGAGATTAAGTTATAACATTTATAAAGTAACCTACAATGATAACCATCAAAGTTTAGATAACTCAAATATTTCTAATTATATAATTATATATTTCAATATTTCTTTATATTAAAATTTTAGCTTGTTCATTATATGACCAAAATCTAATATGTAAAGTTTATAATTACAATTATTTTTGCTAAATTGAAAACTTATTCATAGCATAAATTAACATAAATATTATTTTTTGTTACAAACCAACATTAGCAAAATTTAATTTTTTTTGCAAACCAACATTAAATATATCTCACTTAAGAATGATGTGATATTTACTTTTTGTTAAATAACTACAACATAAACTTTATTAATTGTTATGTTGGTTTATCATCTTTGTAATGGTTGAATGTAGACAAAGTTCATGTTTGTTTAATGTTATTTTTAAGAGAAAATTATAACAACACTTCTAAAATTTTTATAAAATTACAATAATTTCACTCTTTTTCATTTTCTTAGACTAACATCCTGTTAAGTTTAAAAATATTATTATAACACCTCTTGTATGTTTGATATTTGACAAACTTATAAGCTAGTTTAACCAACACAATAGTGTTAAGTAAAGTACCACAAAGTAGCTTATTTTAGGAGCTTCTAACTTGTAAGCTACGGCTACTTCAGCTAGCTTGTAATTTGTATCTCATTCAATTTTCTTCCATTACTATCCCTTATATTTTTAATACATTTTCCATGTTATCCTTAATTTTTTTTACTTATTTTCAATTTTACAGAGACAAAAACCTTTTTCTCCCCTATGTTCACTTCATGTCAATCAATTTCTCCCTACGTTAAGGTACCATATCAATACTTATTGTTATAAAGAAAAATATATTAACAACTATCCTTTTGGCATAAAATAACATTATCACTTAATTATGTATCATGTCTAAATTAATTTTAATTTATTAAAAATAAATTAACATAAACATTCATAGTTTATATATATATATATATATAAAATAAGTAATTCAGAGAATTATGAATTAATTAAATTGTTATTTTCTTTTTACTATTTTATGAAATTGTTTTTATATTATACTATTTATTTTATCATTTTTACTATTTATTCGAATTTTTAATTCAATATTGTATCACTAAAAAGTTTAATAAAAAAAATATCTTTTTTAAAAATCTAAAACTATTATTACATAATAATATATTTTTGTCCAGAAAACATAAATTTTATTTATATAATAAAACTTATATAATTATGTTATTTTACATTTACCAACTAGCTTATTAGATAGTTTTAACAAACATTTGTAATCCAATAAGTTAGTTAGAAGGCTTTCAGATAGCAACTAAGCTTATCACCTAGAAGCTAATTTATTATCTAGAAGCTAGCTTTTCAGCTACCAAGCTAGCTAACATCCCTTCTGGAATGCGAAAGTAATGGTTACAAAATCAAGAAGTGTATTTATAATTATACAAAACTTCAGTATTTAATGTTATTTTGACTTGTTTTTTATATTATGTTTATTTATGTTTAAATGATATTAATTTATTATCCATATATATATATATAAGTAAAGTGCAGACTGCACTTATAAGTATATAAATACCCAACGGATACAAGGATGAGGATAAAAATTGTTACCCATACAAATATGGAATCCAGTATGGTACATTAAACACTGGTATAGATACAGGTACTATAGTATCCTACCCATTGTCATCCTTACTTTTGGTAGCAAAACAAGGTGACAAATAAGTTTCTAAAAGAATATACTGAGAAGATAGAAAGAACATACTTGTATATAGGTGCATTGAACCATTGCTATTCATAGAAATTGGTACTAGTCTTCTGTCTTGGCCCAAAGATAAAATTTGCATCCTTTCAGGCCAATCTGAATTTAGTCTTCGTGCAAAATCTTCAACTTCCCTACAAGGAAAAAAAAATTCAATAAATGCAAGATAAAAGAGAATACAATAAATAAATCAGTTAATAATTAGCTGAAAAGGCTATCCTCTTTCATAGGTTATATATGATATAAAATAACCATTTCACAAGTTGTCTACTTTAAGTAAATGAATGAACTACTATGTAAGACAACCGCAGCACACTCAACACTGAATTCAATTAAACAAGAATCCTCTTGAGTAATAATAATTGTAATGGAATGCAATCAATGAAAGAATGCACTAAAGAAGTGAGGAAGGATCTGTGGTCCATGGAAGTGAGGAGGAAAAAGATATATTCTATACCCAACTAATGATGGTAACTTGAAGATAAAGAAACATAGAAATTAATTAATTAATTAATTAAAGATTAGTTTGCAACAGGCATATTATATTTACACACACACACACACATATATATATATACAGCTTTTAACATATTCCTCATCAATTGAAGAACTACAAGAATCATGTATGTAACCTGTCAAGTTCCTCCTTCATTGCAGGATCTAAATCATCATCAACGTCACCATCAACAAATTCAAATTTTGGAGAAAAATTAACACCAGGAAGGTTTTGCATCCTCGAGTGTTTACTTGCAGAGGCTTCTAAGCCATTGTCAAAACTGGCATTGCAATATGCAGAAGGAAGAGGATTCAAGTCCTAAAATATATAAAAGGATATTCAATGAGAAACCATAATCTTTTCAAAACAAAAAACAAGGTTCTCTAAGAAATGAAAATGAGGTCACAAACATAACCACAACAAGTGTTTTAATAGCTGGCAGAGTGTAACCTTGTCATTTTCACTTGCAGTTTTTGAAGAAAGATCCTTTGCATGGTCTTTCCTTCTCCTATTCTTCTTTTTATTTTTATTTGATCTGGTGCCCTTTATATCTGCCAAATCATATGTATCCACAAGGTAAGCTATGTAAAGAAAAAACAAGATAGGTTGCACTAAAATTATTATACTCTAAAGCAAACTTTACTACAGGCAATATGATTGAATAAATGTAGAAATTTTTACGTGATTACTGATGACAAGAAATCAACATAATCACTATAACTTCTATCACAAAAGAGAGCAACTCCTAGCATCTAAATAATAATAACAGTAGAAGCAGACAAATAGCTGGTTGCCCACATGAAGAATGTGCTGGAAAAGCATTAAGGTAATACATGTTAATCTCAGTGAACCGGTAGAGGAGCTTCTCTGCTTAGCACTTTGGAAAGCGTGAATCTCTGTTCAACGACACTCAAATGGATTTCCAAACACACCAGAAATCTCCCAGTCTGGACTCCATCTCATGTGGGCAGGCTTTTAGGGCCATAACTGGTCTAGCTTTACCAGTTTTTGTCTCAAAAAGCAGTCTGTTAGAATATCTAAAAATTATCTCATTATATCATTATTCTACAATAACATGCCCTAGAATAAATGATATAGTCAGATAAACTTTAGATATTTCTAAAATAATGATGATGATAATAATAACAATAGCAGCAGTAGATAACTAATAATTCTATATGCATAGCAACTTTCAAAACTAAAAATTAATTAGCATCAGATTTAAATAATTTATGATGTATAAATATAGCATGCCCCGATAAAAGTCAAAGTTGAGGAAACAAGTCACATTGCAGTATTGTAGAGATGAAAAAAATGCAACAAAAGTGATTGTCATCATTTATCTGCACCCATTATCTCCCAAAATTAAAATAAAGATTTGCTAAGATAGCTACACAGAAACAAAAAGTAATGATAAATAAAATTTAGAAAAAAAAAAAAAAAAAAGTCAGGGTAAAAGACATTAATACCTCCATCTGCACCATTAATAAATGACAGAAGATCTTCAACTGAACGCTCATCCTTTGGTTCCTCCTCAATCTCAACATCCTGAAATACATGAACACTTCAGAGTGATTGCAATTCGGCCAGACAAGAAGTTTGTTGTAAATAAGAATAAGAATTATATTAACATTCAATAAGCAGCAACGTCCAACAAGTTTAATGAATTAAAATGGTAGAAAATACCTTCAGTTTCTTCCTCTCTTTTAGTTCTTTCCTCTTCCTAGCATATAATCTGTTTAGAAGTCGAATACGTGGATCATCGGTTATGTTTCTCAACGGCTCCAGCTTCTCCTCCTGTCAAAGATCAAATGCAAATCAATAAACCTGAATGCAGACTTTAAGGGTCAGTTTGCCTTGCTAACATCACACACCTCAGTGAGATCATCAGGCAAATGAAATGTTTCACGAATCTCCTCAGGTGTTTTTCCTTCAATAATCCGAGCAAGTGCTCGACTGGTCAGGTCAACCAAAGGCTTCAGTTGGAGGCTGTCAGCAGCAGATGTCAACTCACATAACTTCTCTGTATCCATCCGAATAAACTTCTCATCAAAAGTTTTGCGTTCCTACAATAGAAGCACAAACTAATGCTTCATTAATCCATAAATTGTGCCATTTCTCCTATATTTAAGCTGATAAAAGCAAAAGTAAAGATAAAATACTATGATGAAGAAAAAAGACACAAACAAGTTGCCAAATATGTCCCAGAGAATCAAGTAGTAGTTTAAAATTACCAAATATTCTTTAAAAGTTAAAACTAACAAGCACCAAATATTCAAATAATGGAGAAATACTAAAAAGTATATATTACCTAAAATCAAGGTAAAATGAAACACAAGAAAGTTGGATTATTCCAGACCTTATTAGAATGTCCTGGTACTTGATGAAACCGGCAGTAATCAAGTATCAGACCCAAGATTGCAGGATTGACGCGTTGTGGAAGAGATATGGCATAAGTTTTGGAAGATCCCATGCCTGTTTGAAGTACTTCCTGGCAAATCATGGGGCAAAACATGGCTACCTCTTCCTCTACTTGCTGAATAGAACCATCCACAGTTTGAAGCCAGATGTAGGATTTCATCTAAACATGCAAAAAGTAAAGTGAAATCACCAAACTAGCTACCTAGAGCAACAATAAACCTGACTTTACCATGATCTTAAATTTCCAAACAACACAGTAACCCCATCATTATAATCTAGAAGTAGAGTTCAGTGATGGTGGCTGTAGTTGGACAGATAAAGGAAAGTAAGCAAAATAGATTATTTAGCATTAACATCTGCTGGATTTTTATTTCTTTATTGGGCGAGGCAGCGGGTTTTGCATCATACAAGCTAAAAGAGGAGGAAACTAGTAATATAAATGCTATATCTCTGGAGAGAGAGAAAATGTTTCTTCATTTCATCAATAGTAAAATAGCTATACTTGGAAAAGACAATACAATGAGTTTCTTAATTGAGATATGTGATACATCATAAAATCTAGTTGCTCCAACTGACTAAACTTTCTGCATCCGAACCTGACTAACATTCATTTATATTAAAGATGTAAACTCAGATGTAATCACATACCCGCCTTCTGACCACTGGGCAAGAGCTAGACTCTGCTCTGGTCCACCACTGCCTAGAGTAGAGGATTTCTTAACATGATATTCAATACTAATGAAATTCAACATCATTAAGGTGATCTTATTTACAAATTCAAAGAAGTGATACAAGCAATTTCTTCCCAATATTCCACAGGTTCATCATCAGGTAGTTTTCATTCTTATGTCCTCATTTGTTCACCCTATATAACCAATGGGTGTCAGGGTTTGTAATTGTATGAGAAAATTAATTCTACAAAAGAACTATCTCCATAAAATTATAAAGGCAGACAAATGCTTTTGAATAGAACAAACATCTTTAATTACATAACAAGACTAAGAGCAGAATGGAAAAGGAGAAGGGAAGGAAAAATAGTAATGGCTGATATCCAAATACAGTTAAATGAAAATCTGATAATTTAAAGAGAGGTAATGAAAGAATTTTAATAGACCAAGCCTTATATCTGTGTCTGAGGGATCCTTTAGTCAATTAAGATAATCTATAATATTGAAGATAAATAAAAAGAAGACACGTACTTCAGAATGTATCATAGTTCATACACACTGTTAATTTATAATTAGAAAAAAAAAAATAGAGGGCCTACTACCTATTTATTAAGACCTGCAGTTATGAGATGACTTCAATTTCAAATACAATAGTGTATGATGCATTGAACCAACACATAAGACAAAAGCGAGATCTAAACAAGGCCATAACAACTAATTAAACTAAATGGATTTTTCAAGAAACAAACAGAATGTAATAATACCATACCTCAGGTTTCGCAACTGCCATAGCAGCATCAAACATTAGAAAACAGACACAGGTTGTAATTACTAGGTCCTTGGTGCAAGTCTGACAAGTTTATTTGTCTTTTCCAATTCAGTAACAACGAAACTACGCAAAGGAAACTCTGCAATTCTTCAAAACCTTGGTTTGCAAGAAATGCGTAGATGCTTCAAATATTCTTCATGAGGTGGGATAGCTCTGGACTCCAATAACAGGTCTAACAGCATTCTTATGATAAGTGTTTCCACAAGTCCTGTAGGCCGTACTGAAAGATAAAGCAGGAGGTGCTATGGCAATAAACCATGTGATGTTCAGCCTAAACATAAACAAAGAAAGCCGCAGTGTTAAACATCTGCAAATCTTTTATCAGTTTAGTTTCTTATCTTATGATCTCACCACCACACAATTATATAATTATATATCAGCGAGTACTAGTACTAGAAAACCCAAGATGAACATTGATAATTAGTGTATCTAGTTTATTTTTTCAACTAATAATTACAAAAATGAAGCATTGTTTTTACTTCGTTAATTATATATCAGCGAGTACTAGGTTACCACTGACAATTATATACTATTTTCATGATTTTGTGAACCAAATTCTGAAAACAATGGAATCTTGTTTTAAACATCTCCTTCACAAAATCATAAAACCACATAATAAAATGCAAACAATGTGCAATTTCTGTAACTATTATTAAACAGTTGCTGCAATTAACTGGTTTTAGTTCAACGGGTTAAGGAATCAAAAGTAGAAAGAGTTTTTATTAAAAAGTCTAACATTTAGTGTTAATTGAAAAAAATATCCATAATAACTTCCAATTGAAAAATCTAACCAATGCATCCCAACCGTGATTTCCAAATTCCAATAAAAGATGTATATTTACCAACTCCTTAACTGGTTGCCAACACTGTTAATTAAAAATATACCAATAATAAATGAAAACACAAAAGAAAACTCACCCTAAATTTCACAAATATACCGCAAAGTAAATTCCAAACCATAAGTGCATTCTGAGGTAATCAAATGTTCATATACACAAGCAGTCACCTAGTGCTGCACATTCAGCACTTCAATTCGCACAAATGGAAGTTCAAACCATTCATTTTCAGCTACTTCATCGCCATAGCTACTCTGCCACTAAACCTAACTAAGCGAACTAAATAAATGAGGATTCAAACCATTGAAAAAAGAAACCGCTCCAACGACTCAAGCAACTATAGGCAGCGCCAAAGCGAAACAAAAAAGAAATAGAAAACACTGAAATGATGCCAGGTTTTCATCAAACAAGGCTCGAATCACCGCAACAAACAACCATCCCCCGAAAGTTTAACTCCGTGATTATGTTGGTAACCAGCAGAGTTCAAATTCAACATTGAAAAGGAACACTGAGATGAACAGAAAGAGAGAGAGAGAGAGAGGTACCTTGAAGAAGAAGAAGAAGAGGAAGAGAAAATGGAGGAAGGCATGCACAAAGAGAAGAGAAAGAGGAATATGAAAGAAACGGTTAGGTGTGAAGAATAAGAAGAAAACGGAGATTGTTACTGTTACTGTTTAGGGTTTTCCGTTTTCTCGGTGTGTGTTTCTTCTTCTCCCCTTTCTTTCTCCGATTCCTGTGCCGCTCGGGGCAGGCACGTGACTCTACCAAACCAAGGACACATCTCACGTGAGTTAGTTGGCCTAAATGGATAAGATGAAAGGTGTTCATGTTATATCTCTAAATCATATCATACGAGTAAATTCAATAAATACATCTAAATTTAGTCGGATCAAACCTTATTCGATACGATTATATATGACTAATGTACTACTCTATGCAAATCCGATAACTCATGAATTATTCAACAATTTAATTTTTAATATTTTTATTTTATATATATATATATATATATATATATATATATATGTTAATAGTAGTATTATATGTATATATATTAAATATCTCAATTAATATCTTTAAATGCTATTATTTTATTTTTCATTTAATAATTTTAATATAATTTTTATTTTTTAATATTTAGTTTCATTTAATGCATCATTTGTAGTCATCAATGTTACTGATTATTAAATTTTATTATTTTTAACCTTTTAATATTTATATATTATCTTTTATAAACTACTTTTATATTTTATTTTTGATAAAAATTTAATATTTTATTTTATTTTTTTATAAAAAAACAAAATAAATCTAAAAGAAAACTCTTTGTAATCTATGAATTCAATTTGATTTGATCTTAATAATATTAGATCGATAATTTTTTCTTTACAAATCTGATTCATTTTAATTCATTACAATTGATCAAACCATATTTAATTTTACCACAAGTTCGATATTTTAGTTAGTTGAAAGTTGAAAAATTAATTAAAATACTTTCAACTTCTTTTGGTAAACAAAAATGTAGTACTTTTTTTAGATACTTCCTAGCTTTTTTGGAAAAGTTATCCTAGTTAACTTTCTAAAACAACATTCTATTATCGGCTAGTAGTTGATTCATTTTATAACTTTACCTTCATTAATTAATTAATTGTATCTCACTTATTTTCTATTTTCACATGTCGCAACCTCTTCTCCTTTGTTTTTCTTTCCTCCATTGATATTTAAATATGTCATTAAAAAATTATAATTTATGTAATTTTATATACTTGATTATAAAAAATTATAAATTAACTATGTATAACCATAATAATTTATAATTTAAATATGTAATTATAGTAATTTATAATTTAAATATGTAATCAAAATGTATTAAGACATTTTATATTATTAAATATGATATATTATTAAATAATGATCTAACAATTAATTATGTCTTTATTTCTCATTTTATAACTTTCAATTAGTGAGTCAATCAACTAGTTTTACAAAACACTTGTAACTAGTTTTTTAACTTTGAACTAATTTTTCAACCAACTATATTATCTTTTAGCTAGTTTTTCAGCTAATTTTGTTAAATACACTCTAATCCTATATGTGAACACCCCAAAAAGTGAATCTTGTGCGAATGAACATGGATTCTTGTAGTTGGAGAGAAAACAAAGAAGGAATCTCTACCATCAACATTTAAACTATTAGATTATGAATATTTGACTCTGTTATCATGTAATTGACAACATAGAATCATGGTTTTGTGCAGATAGATACAAACTAAAATACAAGTAAACATAGTTTTTAAACTCGTGATTTAACATGTAAAATTGTACGATTTTACAAGTTTAGTATATAAAACGAGTCAATTCGCATATAAACCCATCCACGGGTAAACTCAACTTTTGACATTGTTTTGTAAGTATTTTCTATTCTAATTGAACAGCACCTGCAATTGATTCTTATTCTATTGTTATTTTGTTAGTATGATATTTTTACTTTGAACAAGATGATTTTATATAACTTTATTATGGACTTTAGTGTACGATTTTACGAGTTTAGGTAGACAAAATGAGTCAACTCGCATGTGAATTTAGATGAACTCAACTTTTGACATTGTTTTGTAAGTATTCTCTCTTCTAATGAACAACATATGCAATTGATTCTTATTCTATTATTATTTTTTAGTATGTTATTTTTATTTTAAACAAGGTGATATTTTGTATAAATGGACTTTGGTGTAGTTTTAGTTAGTTTTTATGAAATTTGTTGATTATATTTTGTATAGCTTTATTATGGACTAATTCCATTTTTAAAAACATGACTATTTTATGGATCTTGATGAAATTTATTGTAAATAGGATAATATTTTCTTATTTATGTATTGTGGCATGGAGAAAAATATTTTTTAATACTGTTTTAACATAAACTAAACTCTTACAAGTTTATGAGTCGAGTTTACAAGTCTCTCACGAGTTTACGTAAACTCTTGAATTTAAAAACTATATGAGTAATTGAAGTACACGACAAATAAGAATTTGACAGAACAAATTTGAAAATATAAAATAAAAGGTAACAAAAAATTATCCATTTAACTGATATTTTACATTTGAAAACTTTAATCATTTAAAATATAATTAATCAAGTACGAAATTACACTCCTAATCTCTAACATCCATAGAAAATTATTTGTTTTGACCTTAGTTTAGTTTATTGGGAAAAAAATTCTCAGACCATTTATTTTTTGAAGCCATGAACTTAACGGACAACATTGTCAAAACAAATCTAATCTAACGTATCAGTCCACCCCATGATGAATTTGGGCCCGATCAGCCCAAGAAATAGACAATGCATGAAACAGTTTGATGAGGTGACATAACTTGCTTAACTTGTTAGTCAAGTAGGTTCCAGCAAGATCAGATTTGCTTGTGATCCACAACAAAAATACCAATCCCCAATCCAATTCCAATTAGGGTCAGTCTCATATATGGTTATATTTTTGTTTTGATCTTAGCTTTAGTGAAAGTCTATAAATGTGCCTTAACTTAGCCTTTCTCAATCTCAAAAAAAGTTACTTCCAAAAGTGGAATCCAAAAGCCCTATTTCTTTTTATCTTTTTGACCATATAGTTTCAAGGAACAATTACCAAAATAGTGTGGTTAGCGGAAAAATTACCAGAAATTCAAAATGATATTATTTGACCATTTAATGAGGAACACACCAAATCATTTAGCATAACCGGCATACAGGCATGTAAGTCACCCCAGGACATACCAAACAAATTGGTGTATCCTTGACAGACTGACACGAGCCTGACACATAAGGTAGGACATGACATTTGAATTAGTGTGTTCCAAAAAATGAAAAAAAAAATGAAAGGCACAATCATACTCTTTCTTCACTTTCTCACAATAGTGCAAACCAATCATCTTATTCATCTCCAACGCACCCTTTCCTAGCTTTCACTTTTGTAACAACTCCCCTACTTTCATTCCAACACCACTTATCAGTGCTATGTTTCCGAAATAATCTTCTGATAACGTAAGCATCATCATGGACCTCACCACAATGAGTAATATGCAAACAACCTTTTTGTGTTCCTCAATTTGTTCACAACAACGAATCACAAAAGCGCTAAACATGAGTTAGAAGCGCTTATAGGGAAGATAGTTTAGCCTCAACCTTTGTTTTGGCTTTTTCTTCCAATTTTGTTATTTTTTGTTTGGTAAAGTGGAAGACATTCGTAGGTGGTGGAGGAAGAAGAGTTGGGTTTTGGTGTTGTTTTGTGAAAGGAAACCGAATGAGGTAGTGAAAGGTTTTAAGGAAGAACCTTTGGAGAACTGGGAGTGAGGATGGTTTATGAGAACCGCCATCGTGTGAGATCTGGGCCTAGGAGATTGAAGCACATACTTTGCCTTTCATTTATTTTCTTCTTTTTTTTTATACGTCAATTTAAATGGTGTGTCATTCCTCATGTGTCAAGCTTATTTTGCACATGTCTGCATGTCGGTCATGCCAAACATTTTGGCATGGTTCTTAATCACTAATTTCACACTTTATGTTATGAATAATATTAGTAATGATTGTTTTATATGCGTATGTTGCTTTAATATTATTTATTTAAATAGTTTGTATTTTTTTATAAAAAAACTCAATTTTCAAAAAACAAAAAGAAATGAGATTTCAAATTTTGTATTTTTAAATTAATAAATTATAAAAAATAACATTTTATTTTCTTATATTTTATATATTTGACCGATCAAAAGTAATTTTGGAAGGATCTTTTTATATTTTTCTTTCTTCTTTCATGCTTATTTAAAATGAAAATAAATAACTAAAAAAATAGTGATTTTGACTCATCTCTATACGATAGGGCATAACAAAAGATATTTTTAAAAAATTTTGGTTACTTAAGAATCATGAAAGTACTTTAACTTGCAAATCAAGTATACATAAGAATAAGAAATATTTCCTTATGTTTTTGTCCAATTTTTCATATCAATACAAATCTTTGCATATAAAAAAAATATGCATAAGAAATATTTCTCTTAAGAACATCTCCCTATTTATTAAGATTACTTAAGTCTAAGGTATTATATCTTTAAAAAATTGTTTATTAGAGTCAATTTACATGACAAAGATGATTTTTAAAAATTAAGATGAGTATTTTTTGAAGATATGATTTCTTAGAGTTAAAATTCATTTTTCAGTTTTATTTCAAACTCATTTAATTAAAAATTAAAATTAAAAAGGTGAGTTTATTGACTTTTTAACCATTAAAAAAAATTGTTCATGAATATCTTGAAATTGACATAGTATTAGGAATCATAAAAATAATTTAATATTCTCTAAAATATACAAAATGAGAATAAATGTAGCAAAAAATCACAATAATGGTTGTGACCCATCACAAGAGTAAGTTTGTTGATGAACCATTGTTTCATGACGAGGATGGGGAAGTACATCTAGTGTATGGAGTGGACAATGATAGACGGTCTTGGTTTGAAAAATGGTTTTTTGGACACTTTCAATTATGATAAACCTTGTGATAAGTTGTGGTGGAAACTGAACGAATGGGATTTTAAGGGTAATCTTAGGCCATTTGAAATAGATGTTGATGCCATGGAACTAGCCAACTATGCAATTAGTAACAAGTGTGAAATAGGTATATTTGTTCAACATAGAGTATTAACTGCTGGGATAATTGAATTAGCAGGTGATGGTGTAAATGAGAACGAGGGACCTTGTCAGTGTGATGGAACAAGTTAGGAGGAGGGTGTTGGTATGAATGAGACAGGTAGTCACTTTGATGGAGATGTGTAGGCTAAGAATGATGGTCAAGATGACAGACTTGGTGAGAACATGGTTGATGTTGAGACTGAGGGTGTTGGTGGCAAAGATAGAGGTGGTTAGTATGATGGAGATGTCTATGGTCAGGGTGTTGATCAGGATGAGAGAATAGGTGGTTTGGGTGACAGAATTGGGGAAGATCAATGTGTAGAAGAGGATGAGGGAGTTGGTATGGTTGATGGAGTTCATTGTATTGAAGAGGGAAATGGTTAGGATGAAGTTGATGGTCAAGGTAGGGGTGAATTTTTTAGGACTTCATAATTGCTTAAATGAATGAAATGCATGATTTAAAATGTAGATATCAAACTGAAGAACTTAATAGTGAGTTAAAGGATGAAGAATGGGTGTTTAAGGCAAAAAATATGATTTTAAAAAAAGAAAATATGTGTAAGGAGTTCCAGTTTAAGCTAGGTATGGAGTTCATGTCATTGAAAAAGTTTAAGGAATTTATTTTGGAGCATTCTGTTCTGAATGGGGTTGCCGTCAAATTTGCAAAAAATGATGTTGTGAAGGTTAGAGCAATGTGCAAACAAGGCTATAGGTTTGTAATTTATGTTAGTAAAGTCAAATATAAGACTACATTTAAAGTGAATACACTAGTCCCTACTCATACTTGCAGCACAATACTTAAAAACAAAAATGCAAAAGCTAGTTGGATTGCAAAGGTCCTTATTGGTAAGTTTAGCATGTCTAATAGGATGAATGTGATTGAGGTTGTTGAGATGATGAAGAAATCATATCAGATTGGTATACCTAAGTGTACAACTCTTAGAGTAAGGCATCTGACAATAAAAGTTGTTGATGGGGATGCAACAAAACAATTCAAGATGTTGTGGAGGTATGCAATTGAGTTTATGAGAGTCAACCCGGGTAATACATGCAAGATAAATGTAATCAGCAATGAAGGAGATGGACTATCAAGATTTAGTTCTTTTATGTTTGCTTTGATGCTTGTATAAAAAGGATTTTTGGCTGGTTATAGGCCAATTATTGGAGTTGATGGTTACCATTTGACTAGTAAATATCATGGACAATTGTTTACTCTATTGGTGTTGATGCCAATGACCAATATTTTCCTTTGGCTTTTGCTGTTGTTGAGAAGGAAACCTGGAGGGGGGTTTTTAGAGCTCCTACTGGGTGACATTGGCACTATTTCAAACAAAAAATGGGTTTTTATATTTGATCAACAAAAGGTACTACAATGACTTTACTTAGTTTATCAAATTTATTTTATTTGGTTTCTAATTTGTTCATTTATGCAGGGTTTAGGGTCAACATTGAAGAGATGGGTTTGGGAGATTATCATATTTTTTGCTTGCGGCACCTTTACAACAACTTCAGGGCCAAATATAATGAGGGCACATTGCTAAAGGACCTCATGGTGGATGCTTTAAGGATAACCTATATGCAGTCTTATGAAGAGAAAATGCAGCAAATTAAGGCCATAAACAACAATACCTTTGAATTACTAGACTAGTTAGAAGGTCATTTTTGGTGTACACATCAATTTAAATTCTACTCGAAGTCCAACATGGTGTTAACAACATTTCAGAGGCTTTCAACAATATTATTTTGTTAGCAAGATAGAAACCTATTATTACAATGATGGATTGGATAATATGTTACTTGATGACAAGGTTTGCAATCATGAGGGAGAAAGCTATAAAGTACGAAGGCACAATAATGCATAAGCCTAAAAAGAGGCTACAATTTGAAATAGAAAAAGTGGCAATTGGTATGCTTTATGGGCAGGTCAAGTAAAATTTGAAGTTTTCCACTTACGCATTAGTGAGAAATTTTTTGTTGATGTGAGTAAAAAAAGTTGAACTTGTAACTATTGAGATTTAGTTGGGATACCTTGTAGACACGTAGTTGCTACAATCAAATATAGAAAATAAGAGCCAATTGATTATGTTGATTGGTGCTACTAGAAGGAAACTTATTTAAAATGTTATTATTACATAATAAATTTAATTAATGGACAGAGCATGTGGCAAAAAATAAATTATGAAATTCTTCGACTTACACTTTAACTATAGGAAGACAAAAAATGTTAAGGCAAAAAGAGTGTGATGAAAGACTTTGCAGCACAAAATTCATACGAACACAAACAAGGTTCAAGTGTAGCAAATGTGGAACCAATGGACACACAATGAGGAAATACCCCCACCACCTGAAGGAGAAAATGTCATTGAACCAGTCTCAAAAAATGTTTCACAAGCCTTCAACCTAGTTAATACATAATCAATCACACTTGTTTCACATGAACATACTATAAGTGTGTCAAATTAATTTACTTTGTTATGATTAATGAACGTAATTTTGATGTTTGTAGATTGTTGGTGTGACATCATAATCGACAGATGCAACTGTTAGGATGCAAGGTGTTAGTGGGATGCAAGTTGTTCCTAGGAAAAGAAGGAGACCAAGAAAAAATGTACAACTGTTGAAGATGTAAGTGTTTCTGCATATGCTGGATATGAAAACTCTATGCACATTTAAACTATCAAATTTGGATGCATCATATATTAAATATTTGTTGTAATTAAATTAGGGAAACCGAAGTAGTAAGAGAAGAAGAACAAGAATTATGGATGATGAACACACTTTGGGCCCAACTTTAATTGGACAGATTCACAAAATGTCTGCAACTGGCCCTGAGAACAATGTTGCCCCTGTGAAACATGGTTGGTCTTGCCCCTAAGAACATGGCTGCCCCTAATGACAACATAGTTGTGGATGCCCTTGCTAAGTTAATTTCACTTATCAGAATGTGTCTATTGTTGCACCAAAAAAGAACACGGACTGCCCCTCCCGAGGTTACTATTAAAGATTATCATCTTTGCATATAAGGATAAGGCTGGCGGCAAGAATGGCAGGGTTAATTAGGATGTGTATGTACTTTTTTATGGAAGGGTAGAATGTGTCTTTTGTCATAGTGGTCTCATATGTTGCTGATTATTTTTTTTTGTGGAGAACGTATAATGGAGAATGTGTCTTTTGTCTTTAATTGGTACAATATGTAATTAAGCCATTGTATAAGTTTTTTTTGTGTGTGGACAATGTGTAGTGGTCCCAAATGTTAATTTATTTAATACATTGAATGACATCCAAAGTGTTTAGTTGTATTTAGATTCTTCTTTACAGATTGTATAAATATCTGACATATGTATGCATATAGACTTAAAGTTCAAAATTCCAATCACAATTGAATTGTAGCCATATTTCTATGTTACCTTAAACATTAATATCAACATTCAATTCCAACAACATTACACCATTTTCCCTTATAAGCCTAAAAATTAATCTCATAATTCAATTACAACAATATTCACTTATAACTTAACAATTACTATCATTAATGATAGAACTAGTAAGGTGAAATATTAAATTGAAATTAGAATAGTAATTCATTTTATTGACTTTACAAGTTTATGTTGTGCACAATTCAATCATTTACTATTGTTGTTGTAGTAGGCCAATTATAAACAAAATGAAAAACCAAATAAATTATGCAAACAATTGGCAAGGAGGACATTGAAAGAAAAATGGGTATTTGTTTTCATTCCATAGACAAGTTCACAATATTACAAAATAGTGTACATGTAATACATATCAAATACAACCCTCAAAGTAACACCCTACAACTTACTTCCTAAATTTAAATTACTGAGAACTAACAAATCTTAACCTACTTCCTAATTATAAAAATAAACAAAATAATATATCTTCATTCATGTATCTAAAATTGCTAAGAACTAACAAATCTTAACTTCTTAACTTGTTGCCAAACATATAACCAAAAAAGAATACATAATGTATCATTTCTTCCTCTCAACATCAAGCTTGTTCTGCAACTTCAGGATCTTCTCTATTGTCTCCTGTAACTGTTGCTCAGTGTCACCCATACTCTCTTGTTTTGAACCATCATATGTATCTTCATTCATCCATCTAAAATAATTGCATGAGTTTTGACCCTACAAAAACATGTCATATTAATTACTGAATTTTTCAGCTTAACATCACAAACCAAAGACATTCTCTAAAAAAATGCAAAAAAAAAAAAAGAACAAAAGAAAAACCATACATTCCAATTAGGGCATCTCCAAAAAACCCTTCCTCAATTGTTTTCGTGGGTTGATGTGTATATGTAATCTCTTTCACCACATAAACAATACATTTATCTTATCCTTGATGGAAAAGACCTCATTATAGTAGAGGACCATGATCAATCATTCTTTCCAACATTGTAAAAAGAAGTTATAGCTGAAGCTTCATAAAACTAACGATGTAATACAACCCAAACCTTTTCTCAGTTCAACAAACCCTAAACCCCAATACAACCAATGACTTCCCTTACTCGAGCAAATCATAAACCCAATAGAGCCCAACCCTTCACTTGTTTGCCATACTCGTAGGATCGATCTTTGCTTAGGTTTATACTTTTTAGCAACCACGAGACACCAACAAGAAGGAATAAATGTCATGTACAAGTAAAAATTGGTTTTCCATGTTGGCTCGGACACCTAATGCAGCGTCATCCACCATTAGCCAAGTCACCAAGTTTTAAACATAGTTAGTTGGTAAATAAGGACTAAAACTAAAATAGGGATGAAAAAAATATTTCCTAATTTTAGGGACTAAAGTCATTCTTGGTGAAAATCAAGGACAAAAAACTTATATAATATAAAATATAATATTATAAATTATTGATTATATATAGATATTATAAATAATAGGGCAATTATGTATGTTAGGTATAAATGTTTTAAAGTAATTTTTTTCTTAAGGTTATAAAGTTGATCTAGTGGAAAAACCTACATTTGGAGAGGTAAATGTTGTGGGTTTGAATATCTCATTTGACAAAATAGTTTAATTTTTAATTTTTAAATAGTTATAAAGGTAGAATAAATATTTTGAAAACTGTACATAAAAAAGGAAATTTATCTTTATTAATAGTATAAATAATAGATTTATACATATACATACACACACACACACACATATATATATATATATATATATATATATATATTATAGATAATAGAACAAATATGCATGTTAGATATAAATATTTTAAAGTAATTTTTCTCTTAAAGTTATAAGGTTGATCTAGTTACAGAGTTTACATTTGGGGATGGAGATGCTATGGTTTAAATCCCTCCTTTTCACAAAGTAATTTATTTTTTAATTTTCAAATATGTATAAAGGTAAAATATGTATTTTAAAAAGTGGACATCAAAATGAGATTTCCTTTTATTAATAGTATAAATATTAATAAAAATTAAAATTAAAATAAATTTAAGGAATTATAAAATTAGTCTAAGGATAAAGTTGACTTGTAAAAAAAAAGAAAATAAGAGATTATGTGTTTGAATTCCTCCCCTAACATATTAACAAACTAATATTTAGTTATAAAAAAAAGTTTAAATTAACGGGTTCTAATTTTGGTTCTATAACTATCTTTTTTGTTATATCTCTTTCTCATTCCTATAAATTTGAAAACTATTACTTTTTATCGTGTAAAGTAATGAAGTTTAGTTTATTTACCTACAAAACACATTTCTTTAAATTTTTATTCTCTAAAGTATGAAATGCTATTTTTTATCTTAACATTCCATCTGAGAAATTAATAAGCGCTACTTGTTAACATAGTAAATGTTGCGTGGGATAGTTACTTGATCCTCTGATAAATCCAGAAATACTTCACAAGTGTTTCATGACACAAAGACCAGAACCAAAACTTTTACATTTTTAAGAAATAAAAGGAAAGAAAAAGTTACAAGATTTGTTTAGTAACAAATTCCATATAAAAAAAGTGTGAATTTGAATCCTATAATAATAATAATAAAAAAAAAGCAACAAAATCTTGGTAAAAAAAGAAATAAAAAAATTAAATAAAAGTTTACTCATTTTATAGATTGGAATCATATTTATTCTTGAACATCGAGTTTAGTTTTATTTATTGATAATGACATTTTAAAAATATTTATTTGCAAAACTTTGATTTGTAGTCAATAAAAAGTTAATAACTTAGTTGTTAAATTGAATTTTAATATAAAATTTTCTTAAGAATTCTTTTTTATTTTGACAAAATTGAAGATTAGTTTAAATAATAAAAAACTATCCCCTTGAAATATACTCAAACTGATTTTAATATTTTAAAATATCATTATTTTTTGTTCTTGGAATTTTTGAAATATATAAAATTAGCCCTTCAAATTTTTAACCATACATAAAATTGATTCATCATCATAATTTCGTTAACAATTTTTATATCCAATAACTTCTCATATTATACGTATATAACTTTGATTTGAGTATTTGACAATTATATATAATATTTTTAAAATTATATTTTAAATCACCCGTCCATTTAGAACAATTGATAGTTTTAATAAGTGACAAAATATTCTATTAGACTCTTAAATAACAGGACAAATTAGTTCTTGAAATGCTAACATTGTTGTTATGGAGTCAAAATGTTAACAAAATTAGGATAAAGATAAAAAAAAATTGATTTCACTTTTTTTAAAATTATAATAATCAAAGTTAATAAAAAAATAAAAAATACTTAAATTCAATGCATTTGTTAGATACCAAAAACATATTTAATCTAAAATAAATAATAATAAAAAAAAAAACACAAAACATACTGGTTACCGTGTGGTATAAGCCGGCCGTGACAAGGGACATATAAATCAAACAAATTGCCGAAGCCTATACCTAAACAAAACGATGAAGACAAATGTTGGAAATGATTAGTGAAAAGTTATTAGAAACGATTAAAAAATGTGGATTTCTCTTTTTATTTAATAAGTCTCATTTATATTTTATAGTCTCTAATAAAATTTATTTAATAATTAATAGTATATTTAATAAACATATTAAAAATTAATATTTTTTAATATATATAAGCTCTATATATAGAGACATATTTAAGATTATAATTTAAAAGATATATCTTTATATAAAAGACATTTTTATATGAGAGTGAAACAAATTTAATGTTAATTACTAAATAAGAATATATAGTTTAAATTAATATGTGTTTTTAAATGAGTCGTATTCTTCTTTTTCATTTAAAGTTTTTTTTTAACCATTTTCATTTAAAATCTATGGTAATAGTAGTATTGGTGACTATGACGATGATAATAACAGTGATAATAATCACGGTTAAGAGACATAAATGTAAAGGGGACATATAATGTCTTTAAGTTTGTAAGATTATGTGGACACTATATTATGATCTATAAAATTAAATTCTTTCACTCTTACGTACTTTTCACACAAGAAACTCCTATAATTCTATGTCATTAATATTTTTCTTATTTGTATTTTTGAAATGAAAAACTCAAGTTTTAAAAACTGGATTAACTGATTCAACTGAGAACCGAACTAGTGTCTTGTCCATTGTTTCTTAATAACTGGGAAAAAAATTGATCAAATCGGCACAAAACCGAAAAAATTGGTCAAAACCAGACGGTTTACGAGTTGACCTCCTCTTTTTTGAAAAAAAAAATTATAGGTAAAAATTCTTTTTTTTTTAAACACTGTTTTTTAAAATTTTAGACACGCAAATGAGAAACATTTTTATAAGTATTATGAAATAAAAAAAATATTTATAAGAAATTTTTAAAAAATACTTAAGAAAAGAAGATTTTTGTAAAAAATATTTAAAATTTAATAAGATATATTGTATTTATGTGTTATAAATTATATATAATTTATTTTTTGCCTAACCTACATTTTGAACTTTTCTGAAACTTAAATTTTAAAGATAACACCACTCTTTAGATGATAATAATATAACGAGGATAAAAAGAAAAACTTCACTTGGACCAATGAAATGGGTTTTTAATTGGATATGTATCAATCAATAAGACGGCAACTAACATATTTAAGTAGGACATAGTTTCTTCCTAGCAACCACACACACAAGAAGATAAGGAGTGAGTTAGTGATCATAATGTCTTCTTCTGGGTTTTCATCATCTTCCACTGCAGAGAAAGTTACTCAAGGAATCGATGGGACTGGTCTCACTGCAATTGTCACAGGTCATATATATTTCTGTCTTTTTCTTTCTTCAAAGGAATTTTCCCTTAAATTGTGTTTGAGAAATTATTTTAGCTAGTTTCTTGTTTTTTATTAATTGAAAACTTTATTTAACTGTTTTTAATAAATAATTTTTAATAAGTATAAACTTTTTTAAAGGGTTAGTTTTACTTTTTTATGTTTAATTTTTACTTCCTTTAAAACTCTTAGTTTTGTATATTTTCTACATAAAAGTAAAAATTTATAATATTTTTTATTTCATATTTATGTTATTTTATATTTTAACTATTTCAAAATATAACTTGTGATATATTTATAAATTAATAAACTAGTTTAATAGGTTTTATCTATTAACTAATTTTCCTTTTTTAGTTAGTATTATCAAAGATAGATTTTCCCTTTTCCGAAGGATTTTTAAACTATCCGGTATGCACGTTACACAAAGCGAGTTTCGGGTACAAAAAAAGTCCAAATTCTTGCTTTGGACTTCCAGAAAAAGAATTAAATATGTATTATTGATATTTATAAATTTTTTATTATTAACAAGTTTGTTGCTGTGATAAGTAAGATTTTTTTTCAGTGGAAGATATTTTTTTTTCTTGGCAAATGGAATTCAGACTTACAAGAGTAAAAATCGATACTACATCTTGTCTGGTGTAAAAGAAACAAATGAGTTTTTTTTTTTTTTTTTATAAATATAAGAAATCTAATTAGGGATATATATAAATTACTATTATAATTAATAGATTTATTTTATTTAATGTATTCAATTATAAACAACACTCTATAAAGGATTGATTTGATATTCAAATTTAATTTTGAGTAAATTTTATTGAATTATTATCATTATAATGAATGAGTTTGAATATCATTTATATTTATTTAATGTTATATTGATATGGTTTATTTTTCTTATTTATATATGGTATTGATATATTATATCTATATATAAGAAATATATAGTACTCAACAGACATAAGAATGAGATTGAAATTGAAATTGTTAAATATACTATGTGGGTCAATTTTTAAATATAAGTATATAGAAATAGATTCTATAAGATTTTAATTATCTAGATCCTCTATTGTCATCCTAAAGCTAATAATATATAATAATTAATTGATAATTTATTTTTATATTCATTGATTTATTAATTGATATTTTGTCGTTTTTAATTAAGGTGAATTTTTATGCTCTATTTCTTAAAAATTAATTAGTTATTAATTTCAGTTAAACTGCTTGTTTTTAATACATATGAATCTAACTCAATTTAATCCATATTTTCTTTTTGATGTTAATGAAATATTACAAACGACAAATAGCATTTGACCAAATTTATTTTCAACTGTAGAAGATAAGTTAAACTAAACATTATTTAACTTAAATATTTACTGAGTTTATTTCATAATGTAACTTTTTGTTTTATAAATATATATTTTTAATTAAACAATAAAAGTGAAATTTATTAATAGCTTTTAACTTAAAAGAGTTGTTAAGGATCCATATAAAACCTTCTAAGCACTTTCAGGAGATAAGTTTCTTGGTGCATGCACAATAATTCCGCCTTTTAAATATTAAGGGTCTTTTATTTTAAACTCTTTAACTAATTTATTGTTATTGAAAGCTCTCTAGAAGTTGCAATCATATTTAAGTCATCTACAATCTACATAATAAACAACAATGGTGACAAATTCCTTTTTAGATTTCCACCCAATAAAAGTACATGGACGGACTGAATGTGATCCTTTTTATACCTTATTCATTTAGCAAATACATACTATGACAATGCGCCCTAATTGCTTTAGCTTAGACTTATTCAATTTATTGGTAACATCTATATAGTTAATGAATCATTATTATTAAAAAAAATCATAGTCTATTTATCTTTTGAATTTGATTTTGTGATATTGAAATATTTAGCTTACTCTACACCCATTTTTAATTACCTTTAGATTTAGGTATTAGATACCACGATAAAAAATAAAAATAAAAAGGAATATAAGAATAAGATAAGTATAAAATTTTAAATAATAATATGTGTTTAAATTACTCTTTATTTTATTTTTAAAAAAATTATACTTTCTTCCTTTAAAAAATTAATTTATGTTACACTGTTTTATTTGAATAAAAGCATATGTGGAGTATTGTACGCTTACCCTTCTAAGTAATTATTGGAATATGCCTATGCCTTAATGTGGTATGTCCTTTATTTATATATATGCCTCTTAAATCTTAATTGCATACGTTGGTACATTTAAATAACAGGAACAACCCATGGTATTGGTATCGAGACAACAAGAGTTCTTGCTTTGCGTGGTGTCCATGTGATTACAGGTGCAAGAGATGTGACTGCAGCAAAAGATGTGAAAGAAGCTATCCTTAAAGAGATTCCCACAGCTAAAGTTGAGGCCATGGAGTTAGATCTTAGTTCATTGGCATCCGTAAGAAACTTTGCATCAGAGTTCATTTCATCTGGTCTTCCATTGAACATCTTGATGTAAGAAAAAACACATGAGACATATTGTTAATGTTCTACATACACATGGTTTGTTCAACATACTCAGTAATGTTTTTGTTAAAGTTTCTTTCTTTATGGATACAAGAATGTTGACAGATACCTTTTTTCAAATATATGATGAGTTAAAATTTATGTAAATTTTTTTGGTCCAAAATTGAAAGTAGGACTCTTCTTTTTTATAGGTCTCACTTGAATATTATCAATACATTTTCTATGTCATTCTTTGAACTTAGATTAACATTAATAGGAAATTATAATAATTATTTTTGTAGATTAATTCAATTTTTATTTAACTAGTCTAGCTACTTATTTTTTTTGTAATTTTTAATATATATTCTAACCAGTAGAGTGTACTAAAAACTGTTAAGAATATGTTGCCTTTTCTTTCAACAAATAAGTAGTAATAAAGTTTATAAATTGTTTCACATTCCTTAATTAATTAGCAATTATTTACATACTATATCACACATGTTTATAGCTTAATTGTGATCATTCAAACAAATACAGGAAATGGTAACCTTCTTATGATTTGTTTGCTAGAAACAATGCTGGAATAAGTGCATTTCCTTTCACGCTGTCCAAAGACAACATCGAACTACAATTTGCCACAAATCACTTGGGTACGTATGAAAGAAATATATATTTGATATTTTAGTGTAGGGTGAACTGGTATAATGCCACAAATTAAAGTTTATCAGGTGTGTGGGAATGTGATATTTTATTCATTTTTAAAAGTAAAGGTGATTGTTACCATTCTTCTATTGCAAAACACACATATACATATATATATATATATATATATATATATATATATATATATATTATTTCTCATTTGAAAAGAAATAAATTATAAGTCGTTAATAATTAAGGCTAGTTTGAATAAATTTATTGATAAACATTTAAACAGAAGAAAATATTCATTAAACTATAATCATATGTTGTACAATTAAACTTTTAGAGAAGTTTAATGAGAGAATTTATAAAAAAATTGCTTAAATTGATTTAACTTATAAAATAAGTATTTGTTTTATCTTCTTTTTTGTTCTCCTACATAAATAATGATAAATTTATCTAAATAAATCCAAAGTATATGTAGTTATTCTATATTTGTATATAGTTTCATATAACTTTTACTAGTTTTTTTTTAATTATGTAAAAGTAACCTTTGATTTTTTTTATAGGTCATTTTCTTTTAACAAATCTTTTGTTGGATACAATGAAGAAAACTGCAAGTGAAAGTAACAAAGAAGGAAGAATTATTAATGTCTCTTCGGAAGGTCATAAATATACATATCCGGAAGGAATCCTTTTTGATAAAATTAATGATGAATCAAGGTATGATATAACCTAGAGATATTATTTTTGAGATTCAATTTTATTACGATTAGAATCCAGCTTTAGTATTTGATCAATTACTAAAGAACAACAAGAAATTAATATTAATTGTCAATTTCAATGTTGTTTATTCATTTCTTATGTTCATATTTCACTTTACCACCTTAGTACACATTTGTGGTTAGTTTTAGAAGGTATTATAGATGAGTCTTCATGCAGAAAACGCTAATATGATATAGAATTTGATGCACCAGATACTTTTATTTTATGGTAGACTTATGTGAATTAACCTCAATTGTATGTAGGAAGAAAATAGAAAGATGCAAACATGCGATTCCTATAGTATACGCGAAAATGCGAAATATAATACATATTTATTTGATTAATTTGCTTCTTTGCATAGTTACCAAAAGTGGCATGCATATGGACAATCAAAGCTTGCTAACATTTTACATGCTAAGGAACTGGCAAGACATCTTAAAGTATGTTGACATTTATTGTATTTTAAATTATTATAATATGTTATTATGGGAAGTGTTAATAATAGTTTTTCTTACCATAATATTGTTATGGTGTAGGCAATTATGTTATTGATGGCACTTACGAATTTATATAATTATTTTTAATTTTTTATAGGTTAAATGTTAGTTTTAGTAATATTAAATTTTGTTTTCAGTGAGACAATTGACCGTATATCTCCTTCAATTCACTTTATATATAGTTAATTTCTCTAAACTTTTAACTAATCATTGGAAAATAAATTCTAAATTTTCATTGATTTTGGGCTTTCGCAGATGTTTTACGTACTAGTATTTCTCATTATTATTCTTTATGCAAACGAGATACGTTTTATTTATTTATTTATATATATATATATATATTTATTAATATTATATCGTATATCGTGATCGAATGGATTCTAGTACATGCTATCATCAACTAACATTAAATGTCTTTTTAATGCTATAATGAACTATCATGAATTATTTATGTTACTATTTTGAATTATTTTTTCTTAAATATCTTTTAATATTTGAAAGATTGTACATTTTTATTTTAGTACCTAATTTTTAAATTTTTATATTAATATTTAATATTTTTATATATATCAAATTGATACTTTTTATTAAATGTCTTCTCTTAATATATAATATTACTAATGAAAACGTTACATTATTAAATTTAAGTTATTATTTAAAGTTGTTGACTTAACATCCGTATCATTTTTATATGACATATAACTTTTTTAAAAATAAAAATTTATTATTTAATAAAATCAAAATTAAGTAAAATAAAGGTTAGATAGTAAGGCTAAAATAATTTTATTTTATAAGTATTAAAAATTATTTAAACCTAAAAATGTTAATTACCTTATTGAGAATTTTTTAAGTAATTCAATAATAGAAAATTAATAATAAAATCATTAGAGAAATTTTGTATCAATTTGTGAAATGTTCTTTATAAGCAATTAATGAATTAAATGAGATTCCTTTATTTATTTTTTATTTGGTAGTCGATAAATTTTTATTTTAAGAAAAATATACATATAAAATAATAGTTAGCAAACTTTAATGATGTTCGTTTTTTTATTTGGTAGTCGATAAATTTCTATTTTAAGAAAAATATACATATAAAATAATAGTTAGCAAACTTTAATGATGTTCGTTTTATAATGCGATACTTTGTTAGTCATGTCACTATTTACAGCAAGAAACTTAAAGATAGATAAATTTAAAATAGGTTTAAATAAGTTTTTTGTCTCTGAAATTTTATGAAAAATAACTTTTAATTCTTAAAATTAAAAAAATAAAAATAAAAATTTAGTCCCTAATTCACTTTTAATTATTTTTCTCTAATTAACGCCGTTAAAAAATTGGTTACATAAAATACATTTTTGTATTCGTGAATTACTTCCTCCTCAACTCGAACTTTCTCAATCTTTAATTTCACACCCTGACACAGCCAAACACATCAAAACTTATAAACAAACACGTTAATACAAAAAAAAAAATTAATTTCATGAACTAAAAAAATATTTTTGAATTTCAAGGACTAAAAGAGATTTTTTATGAAATTTTAAGAAAAAAACTTATGTAACCTTTAAAATATTAACAAATTACTAAAATAATAAAATAAAATATTTGGTACTAAAATTAAAACACACAAATTTACAAATACTAACAAGATATTTAAATCTTATTTCTTAATAGTATTTATCTTCTACATAGGACATTGATAATGATTTTATCTTACAATTTACAGAGGAATACTGCTTAATTATGACTTATTAGTTGAAGTTAAACACATCTTTGGAATATATGACTTTTTTACTAGCTTTATAGAAATGTTGATTTGATTATCAATGACAATAGTCCTAATCTTTAGGATCTATCATTCATTTGTGTTCCTTAAAATGTTAATGCCATATTGTTTACTTTTTCTCATTGTTTTTATTTCTTCTCTCTTTTCTTATTTCTGATTTGATGGCTTTCTTTTTCTTATGTTTGTAAGTAAACCCTTTTGATTTTGTTCTAATTAGTTATCCATGATATATAATATTATATTAATCATTACACCAGGAAAATGGGATAAATATTACTGCAAATTCTCTTCATCCAGGAGCTATTATTACCAATATTTATAAACCAGAGCTTAGTGGTCCTGTGCCAACTGGTAATTACGACATTGCATCATATATATGAATTTATTTATATTTTTTATTTTCAATTGATAAAAATTATTTATAATTCATCTAGGAATCATCCACAGATTCCAAAATTTGGGATACTAAATACTTTAATTTATTTGTCTAATAATAAGCTTTACTTGATTTTTTAATAAATACTAAACAAATAAGTAAAATAGTATATATAGTAATTTTATGAAATTAAATTTGTTATAATATTTTTTGGAAATGATTAACACAACAACAACAACATTCTAAAAAACATTATTAGAGTTACAAATAAAAATTAATATTAAATTAAAAAGTTTAAAACATTTATTTTTAGACCTTTTTTTTCTTTTATATTACACCATCATTAGGAAAAGAGTAGAATATATATTTTGCATAATCCACATCATATTCTTTTAATTGTCCTTTCATGTCTTCAATGAATTCATAACGTAATGAGATTTTTATTCCTCTTAGCTATTCCACTTATAGATTATAACAACTGGTTACGTTAAATAGGTTGATCCTTTTGAATGTTGAATTTAGACATGATAAACAACATAAAATTTTTAAGCATTGAGTTGAAACATGATTTCCCATGTTCAGGTAGAGGCTTTCTTTATAATGTATGGAAATTAATTAATTGCGACAAAACCTTAGATATTGTCAATAAAATTATTTGTTTAGTATTTTTTGCATGTGAATGATGACAATTGTTGAGTTGTATGCTTTTGTTTTTGTCTGATTTGTGCAGATCTAATGAATATTCTAGGAAATTATGTGCTTAAAACTGGCCAACAGGTAATTTTTTAAAGCCAATTTAACCTATGTTAGAACATTGTTATTACTTATTTATTTAATTTAAAAGAAATTTAAAAATTCAATATGTTAGAATAAAATTAAAATAAACTTGTAATTATTGTATTGAAATGAATAAACATTAATTAATTTAAAAAATTGTAAAAAAACTGAATATACTAATAAAATGAAATAGTATTTAATTAATTTTGGATTCTAACATTCTTCCATTCTCATAAGTTTCTTTAATATTGTCATTGTAGGGAGCAGCAACAACATGTTACCTAGCGTTACACCCACAAGTGAGGGGAATTAGTGGCGAGTATTTTTCAGATAGTAATTTAGCTAATGCAAGCTCATTGGCGACAGACACTAATTTGGCTACAAAACTTTGGGATTTCAGCATGAAAATGATTGATTACAATACCCATCTACGATTATAAATGTTGGTGTCATGTACTTCTTAGATGATTTAAAAATTATAACTACTATCACATTTCTATTTTTTTATGAAATTTTATCTTTTGCAATATGTGCCCCTCTACTATATTTAGTGTTGTATTCATATTCATAATAGATAGACCAGCCAAGTAGGTTAACCATAATAAGTATATTTACAACTATATTTAATGCTCTAGAAATTCTAGCTTGTTAGCCAAACTAACGTAAAAACGACCTTATACCTTTAGGTTTAGCATTAAAAAAATTTAGCTTAATTTATTGAAAACTACTTGTCCTAAATTCCTTACATTGAGTTTCATCCTTGCAAACAAAAAAATATTTTGGCTAATTGAATATAGATAATTTCTTTTAACACTCCCTCATTTACTATTCGCATCCCTTAATGTTTACATTTTTTTGCCAAACCCCAAAACTCCCTCATTCTGTTTTATCCTAAGTTTCTTGACAAAACATCATTTAGTTTTACAGTTGCATACACACCTCTACTTATATATTTGAAAGAGCATTCTCACCCTCTTCGAGCATACATGACAAAGAAGGATCCTAAAAATAGAGATGAAAAAATATTTATGTTCAAAGAGAGTAAGAGTGTGAAATGGAAAAGGCAATGCAATCTCTCTCTCTCTCTTTCTTGCCAATGCAAAGAGTAGATAAAGAATTTGAAATATATAAAAAATCGTGTTGTTTACCTCACACCATTTAAAAAATAAAATTAATTAAACACACCACTTCATAAAAGAGTTTTTCTCCTTGCACCTAATGTTAAAAATACTCTTAAGTAAAAACAGTTAAAACTTCATCTCTCATGTATAAAAACAATTTTTTTTACAAGTCCAAATTATTTTTTTACATATCTGGATTGATCAATTTGAACTTGTAAAAATTGCAAACAAAATTGTGACATCAAACTTGATATGCCACACGAAAGCGAGAGCCATCAGAAACAGAAGTAGATACTTGATTGGAAGACAAAGGCCTTGAAAGTGAAATCGAAAGCAACAATAATGGGTAGGATATATTACCAGTTTGGAGAAAACTATAGTGGTAATATGCATCAAGCTGAGGAGGAAATATATGCAAGTAACAAGACTTATATATTACCCAATCTAGAGAAAACAACAATGGTAATATATAAGTCTGGATAATTAACTAAGTTGTAGTGAGGTTTCTTAATCAAGTTTGGATTACCCAATTTAAATTTGTAAAAAAATTGTTTTTATAAGTTGGATTGAGTAATTCGGACTTGCAAAAGCATAGAGGTACAAGACGATGAAAGATATAAAAGTTTTAATTTTTTTTAACAAAATATTTTTGACATTTTAAAAAAATATAAAGATGTTGGGAGAAAATATGAATTACAGGAAGGAAAAACTCTTTTATAAAATATTTTTTCATTAAAGAACTTCCTAAAAAGTGTGTGAAGAAATTGGTGAATAGAATTCAGAAAAAAAAGTGGTAAATAAAATAAAAATGAAAAGTTTTATAAAAAAATATATATTAGTGTAATTTAAAATTATAAAAAATACTTACTTTATTTATATAAAATTGTTTTTATCAATTACAAATATTTTTAAAATAATATATAAAATTAACTAACTATTTTTATTAGTTTTGGGATCTCCTCAAAAAATTAGTTTTATAATTTAAATGAAAAAATCCTTTGAGTTTATTAATTAGTTGAAAGCATGTGATCAAGAAATATTGTTGTAAGGTACGAGCACCGAACCAGACCCAACCATACATGTGTAATTTAATGAACCAACCTTTTTTTTAATGTCCCTCCATCATTTCGCGTGATTATGGTAGATCATCGATGTGACCATGCCCATTGTGTTCATAAATGCTATAGATTACTACTGTCTACTCTATTCCCTTTTTTCTTTTGTTTTATTTCTCTTCTAAAATTTTAAAAATAAAAATACAATCTTAGATTTATAAAATAATTATAGTTATATCTTGAATTAAAAAAAACACATAAAAAGAAAAATATTCATATTGGGATGAAAAATTATATGATTCCAGATATCTCGTTAATATGTAATATATAATTAATTTATAAATTTATTTTTTACTTAATAATTACATGTTATATATGGCAATTAATTAGTACGATATAGATAAGATGATGGTACAAATATGAAACATGTCATGAATATTGAATACTTTGCCTTATGGTAGAATTAATTCTCCTGGTTAAAGTTATAGTATATATAATGAGATAACTTATGGAAAAGAGAACGAAACAACATTAACAAAAACAAAGAACATCATGTGGAGGCCGTTTAGCAGAAAAGGGAGTTCTGCATTTTCATCATTTTCCACTGCCGAGCAAGTTACTGAAGGGATCGATGGCACTGGCCTCACTGCTATTGTTACAGGTTATTACTAACTTTTTGGTTCTTCTTTTCTTTTTTATTGTTCTCTTTTGACAAATGTATGTTTTAAAGTACTAGTATTCGTTAATTTAGTGTTTTATTTTAGTTTAAAGTTCTCTTTTTTATTGTTTTCTTTTAATTCTGGTAACCTAAATTATACTAATTAGTTTATTTTAGTGTTTTATTTGAATGGGTCTAGATTCTATCAAAATTGATCATATCTAATTCGGTTTGTGATTTTTGTATTTCAAAACTCTAATCTAACTCAAATCAATCCTCTGTATATATATATATATTATATTTATTTCATATTTTTAAATTAGTAAATTTATTAATTGATTTTAGCATTTTGTTTAGGGTTTTAATCCAAGAACATTTCGCCTTTACTTTTTCACATTATTTTATATTTTTAAGTTAGTAATTTTTAAGTTATTTTATATATTTATTGTTAAGTTTATATCGTATTGTGTTGTTTTAATAGTTTAATTTGACTAATTTAGTATATAATTTTGTTATAAAATTATAAATTTAGTAAACTAATAGATTTGGCTAGTTTTTGATATAAAATTATTTTTTTATAATTTAATGAAAAAATTGAATTTTTAATTTTTTTATCGATTTTCTCTTAGACTGATTCAAACAATCTGATTATCATTAATTCGAGTTAGAAAAAAAAATTCCAAAAAATCAACCCAACCTGAACTATGATCATTCCTATTTCAAAGGAGTATTATAGTATCATGCAATTATTTTAAAGAGTTTAATTGGTATACACTGTCAGTCAGTGTAAATATCTTTACACTGACATTCAATCACAACCTTTGATTCATGATAAGTTTGTTGATTTTACTAATTACTACTTTAAAAGTCATATGGATGAAAAATTATGATTGAACGTCAGTTTAAAAATCTTTTACACTGAGTGTATACCAATTAATTAAACTTTTATTTAAATTACTGTGAAAACTAATCAGGTCAAAATCTAAGCTTTATTAACCCTTGCAGTGCGTCTGCGTTTAAAAATTATTCTAATTTTAAAATTAATTTTAGATAAATTTTAACAAATTGGTTTTATGATAAAAAAACTCACATATAACTTATTTTTTTAAAGTAACTTAAAGTATTACATGATTTTACACTAGATTTTATTTTGAATTTATTTTTATAATAAAAACATTTACATATAAATCATATAGTCTCAAAATCAATTTTAATTATAATTTATAAAAGATAATTTTAATTATAATTTATTATTAAATCAATTCTATTGAAAATCAATTTTATGGACACTGTTCAACACTCGTGTGGATATAATAAAGTTTTCTCGTGTATTTGTCCTTGTTTTGTTTTGTATTTTACAATTACAAATTTGATGTTGAGTACACTAAGGGTATCTTTATCTTTATATCTCGTTTGAGATATTAGAACACATTCTTGTGAAAATAAAATATCACATGTGCTTTAAATTTTTTTTTTTCTAATAGAAGATCTCATATTTAAGAAGATCCGAAGATATTTTATGAATCTAACAATGAACTCTACTATTTAAATTTTATTTATAATTTATTTTTTAAAAAAATATTAATTTTATTTTAAAAGGTAAAATTAATAATTAAATTAAATTAATAAAAAATAAAAATAAATAAAATTGTGTTTAGAATAAAATGTACTATTAATAAAATAAGTATGCACATTTAGAAAATAAGATATATATATATATATATATATATATATATATATTAAATACAAAAAACGTAACAAATCATACAAGATCTAGACCCCTATCTTCACATTGGGAAAAATCTCAATTTCTACTTTAACATAAATCTTTATTAATATCATATCTTATTTTAAATATCTACTAAAAACTTTCTACATGAAAGATGCCCCAACCAGTATTTAGGATATGCAATGCACGGTATAAATATTTATTTTTATACAACTAAAGTTTATAATAATTAAAATTTAAAATATAAATTATAATATAATCAAAATTTACAACAAGTAAATAATTATTATTTATTCTTTTTAAATTTAATAAAAATTAATTTACAAATAAAATGAAAGCAATATATTGAAAAAGATAACCAATTAAGGAACAAATTTAATTGGTATACATTGTAAATTTGTTGACTTTACTCGTTACTACTTTAGAAGTCACATAAATGAAAAATCATGATTGAATATCAGTGTAACAATCCTGTACAGTGTATACTAATTAAACTCTTAAGAAGATTAGTATATAAATAATAATAAAAAGGAGAATAATAAAAATAAAAATGTTTAAATTAATTAATAACTCTAGGAAATATTTTGGAAGTTAAAGAATAGTTCATAAAAATCCTGTGATTGAAGACCAACATATAAAAGTAGATTTCCAATATAGGACCAACAGGATTGGATTAGTAGGAGTTAGTTCCTATACTACATTAAAAAATATAAGAAAAACTTGGTATAAAATTTAAATTTTGTACATACATCAACCTTAACATTGTATATTTCTGGATGATTTAAGAACAGGGGCTGCCAGTGGTATTGGTGTTGAGACTACACGTGTGCTTGCTTTGCGTGGTGTTCATGTAATTATGGGGGTCAGAAATATGATTGCTGCAGAAGATGTTAAAGAAGCAATAATTAAGGAGATTCCCACAGCCAAAGTTGATGCTATGGAGTTGGACCTTAGTTCAATGGCTTCTGTTCGAAAATTTGCATCAAACTTTGTTTCATCTGGTCTTCCATTGAACATTTTGATGTAATATCATATACTTTTTGTCTCCACACAACACATCTTATCTGTATTTATTCATGGAAACAATGAAGTAGTAACGAGTTATATTTCATTTGTTGCAATTCTAAGAAACAATGCAGGAATTTTTGCAACCCCTTTCACGCTTTCTGAAGACATGATTGAACTACAATTTGCCACAAATTATTTGGGTACGTAGAATATCTATCCAATCTTCCATACATTAAAATAAACTTTTTTTAGCTTTCCAAAGCATTAGGGCAAAATTGCAAGGAATTATTTTTGCACTTTATTTTCTATTTTAAAAAAATAGAATAGAAAAATAAGGAAAACATTTTTTTATTGTTATCTATTTTCAGTTTTCTTGCATAAATTTCACAAAATAGAAAACAAAGTGAAAGCAGAAAATTTTGTCAAATTCAATGATCTCTATCTAAGGTTTAAGGAAAAGAAAGAAAGATATATTTACTGACAATAAAAGCTTTGCATGGTGTAATTTTTTTCATTAATATGATTAAGAAGGGGATCGATGAAAAGTGCTATATCAGCACATGCACATTGATACTTAAAAAGGGATATTATAAATCTTTGATATATAAAATATTGTGTTGTCTTTTTATCCTTATGATTTGTCTAAACTTATATAATTGGGTTATAGTTTAAATAGGACATATATAATTAAAATGACTCTTATAATGTTTCTTTAACAGCATGGATGAAAAGATATGAAACATATTTAACATTTATGCTTTTATTTGACATAATTCCACAGGTCATTTCTTATTAACAAATTTGTTGTTGGATACTATGAAGAAAACAACACAAGAGAGTAAAAAACAAGGAAGAATTGTTAATATCTCCTCAATACTTCATCAACTAACGTATCGTGGAGCAATTCTTTTTGAAAAAATTAATGATCCATCAAGGTAAGAAGTTTCCACTGTACAAACTACAATAATTATATATGTTGGCAGTGTTCTTTTGCCAATTTATGGAGAAAAGATTTATTGAGATAACAAAAGATATGAAGACTTATTCTTCTAGAAATTTATCCTTAGAAGAACAATTGTGTTAGAGACTTTAGATTTTTTACTATTGGCAATTCAGATTTAATATTTATTTGATTTGAATAACATAAATATTAGTTAGTGAAAAATATTTTTTTCATATACAGATGTGGCATTAGATATCACATTATTATGTATGGGTTTTTAATTTCTTATCACTCATACAACTTATTAGATTAATTACAATATATCTCCATAAAGAAAACCTTCTGATAAAGAAAATCATTGTTGCATTTAGATGTTACTTATCTAATATATATGTAAAGGATAGATAAGTGATTCGTATAATTCATTATGTTTGCTTCCTTCTCATATAGTTACCACAAATGGCTTGCATATGGACAATCAAAGCTTGCCAACATTTTACATGCCAATGAACTTGCAAGACGTCTCAAGGTATGTTTGAGGAGTTATTTTTATCATAATAAGTATTTTTTCGATGCCGTATTATATGAGTGAAATATCTACTAAATTAAGTTATCAAGTATTAAGTTATATCAAAAGATCTAGTTAACCGATCTTTAAGCTGTCTCTCCTTTTCTAAATATATTTATTGTAAAATAATATGAGTATTAAATAATAATATCATATATAATGAGACTGATGTTATTGTTTTTCACTTTTTCCTCTATGATACATAACTCAACTTATCGGTTAATATGGATATCCATAAATATTGATAATTTCACATTGCAAATTATAAAACTCTACTAAAATAACTATCAACAATTAGTTAAAAATAAATACTAAACTTAAAGTATATCTAAAGCATACATAAGTAAAAATTGATCTAAATTACAAATAAAATTACAAATGAAGACCACATAAACCATCTCTTAAACATTTGTAAACATATATTCAAATTACATATTAAAAAAAGAGTCTAAATAACAAAAATAAATCAATTTCAAAAGTCTAAATTACAGAAGTTTTCAATTGTTACATTAATTCATTTTTGCAACTTGTTTTCTAGAATAAAAAACATTCAAACAAATATGAATAACATTGATAGTTAAAAATAAAATAAAATATTAAAAAAGTACATTTTCATGGATCAATTTTTCTACAATTTTTTTACACAAATTTTATGTCTTCAATTTATTCATCCAAATTTTTTTATGACAATAATTATATATAATTTTCATTTTTCTATCTATTAATTATTTTAAAAATAATTTTAAACCCATGAAATTTTCTTTCTTGAGATAATGATTGAGAGTGAAATCTCAGTTTCATCATATGGGTGTCATCATTAGCATCAATCATAGAAACTAATATGTGTTTTTGGTATTTATTCACCTCCATAAGTATCCTCTCTTTATTGCTCACTAACCTGGTAGGAATAGAGGTTTGTGGAGTAGACATTCTATAAATAACTTACCATCTTTATAATTAGAATTTCAGAACCACAATTCTACTTTAGCGAGTAGATTCATGTGATCACTTGACGTATAATCAATTATCAATTTTATTTTTTTTGCTGAATTATCGATTATTAACTTAATAATCAGAAATTTAGAATTCAGAATCACAGTTATATTTTAGCAAGTTTAGAATTATTCAAAACCAGAACAGGAACCTCCAAAACTTTTTCCAATAACAAGCATAATTTCCATTTCATCAATAAATCTAGAGAATTTGATAATTTCTGTGGGGTAATTTATTGAACATGCATATGTGCCTTTCCTCTCTTCTGGTCTGATTACAACATTGTAATCATCATCCAAGCCCAAATGCATATCCTGCAAACAGTTGCTATATTAATTGCTGCAACCTATTCCAAAGCTCCATCTTCCCCTCCAAGATACATGCTGAGTAGATATTCAAAATAACCCTCACCAAATTCTCATTTCTCCAAATTCCTTTTAATCCCAAAAGGCCCCTTGCCTGGAAAGATTCATAGACAACAAAATCATAGCCTTAGATGCAAAGTAGATCCCCAACAAGATTTGTCACAATACAATATTCCAATGCATATCTGAATTACCCCAAATCACAGAAAACACCCTTTTCTCAATGTCTTGGACCTTAATTGTTTCCTGGATGCAAACGAACCTCACTTCATGATAAAAAATGCAAAAACATTCATCGGTTACCAACTTCACCCTCTTTGCCATGCTCAATTGCACATCATGTGCCTTATGCCAATTCACCCTTTCTCGATTCTCCAGCCCCCCACAAATCTATCCTCAACACTAGCATCAATATAAACAACTAGCACTCCCATTTTTTGACTCAATGCCCAAAGTTTCTTAGCCTTTATTTTTTCACCCTGAATCCAATAATCAAAAACCACTTGCAAGCTGCAACAAAGTGATTGTTAGCAAGTTTGCAGGAAAATGCATGTGATCGACAATCAATCACTATTTTTTCTTACTTCTAGATTTTAGTAAGCTTTGAAGCCATCATACTTCTAGGAATGCTTAAAATCAAGACAATTTTGTTTATCCTTACAGTCGTTCTTTCCTTTCTCCTTTTGTTTTGGTGACTTTTTTCTTTTGTTATTTGTCACTAAAAATGGCTACTTGGTTGTCTCTTTAGTTGTTTGTGATAGGTTTCAATTAAATTGTATGTTATTGCAACTTGATCAGGAAGATGGAGTAGACATTACAGCTAATTCTCTTCATCCAGGAGCTATTGTCACCAATATTTTTCGTCACACTAGTGTAATGGCCGGTAATTTCTCTACGACATTTCTCTATTCTAGTGAATTTGTGGGATTTTCTAAGAATTTTGTAATGGTTGGATTTAGGAGACTAAATAAACTAATAAAGTATGTTGTATTTATTCTCCTTAAATAACAGTGCTAAATGATTTTAGAGTTTAATTGGTATACACTATCAGCGTAAATAATTTTTATACTCACATTCCATTGTGACTTCTCATTTCATCAACAACTTAACCATGAATGAAGGATTGTGATTGAATGTCAGTGTAGAAATCTTTACATGACAGTCTATACCAATTAAACTCTTTATTTTATTAGTTTTTTTTACAATTTTTTAAATTAATTTGCGTTGACTTCTTTTAATGCAATAATTACAAATTTATTCTAATTTTATACTAAATAAATAATCACACTAATATAAATTCTTTTTTATATTGTGTGTGTCAAATTTTCAACTACTGCAATTGAAGAATATAATGCTTTGGGTATTTTAGTAATTAAATGTATTCTATTTACTAGCTTATTTATTGATTGTCTCAGAGTGTATTTGACAAAACTAGCTGAAAACTTAACTAAAAGCTAAAAATGTAGCTGAAAAATTAGTTGTAAGCTTTTAGTAAAACTAGTTGAAAGTTGTAAAATGATAAATAAGGATATCGTTAATATTAGATCAACAATGAAGTATTTAAAATAATTATAATATATTTTAATAATATAAAATTAATTATATATTTAAATTATAAATTATTATAATTATATATCTAAATTACAAATTTCCATAATAATATATTTAAATTATAATTATATATTTAAAATATAAATTTATGTAATTACATATTTAAATATAAATTTTTACAATTAATATTTAAATTATAATTTCTATAATTAAATATATAAATTTTAAATTACATATTTAAATTATAATTTTCTATAATTATATATTTATATTATAAATTACTATAATTACATTAATAGAGGAGAAAGAAAGGAAGGAGAGAGAGGTTGTATAATTTGATGAGAGAAAATTAGTGGAAGACAATGCATTAATTAATGAATGGTAAACATGTAAAAATAAAATCAATTAGTAGTTGAAAATAGGAAATATTTTAGAAAAGCTACTTGGAGTAGCTTTTTTAAAAACGCTAGTAGCTCTTAAAAAAGTTCCTAAATTTTTGCTATCCAAATAGAACTGAAATCATTTCAGCTAGTTTTAAGCTTTCAGCTAATTAAAATGACAAACTAAACACACTCTTAAGGTGTGTTTAGCAAAACTAGCTAAAAGGTGAAAAACTAGTTGAAGGCGGAAAGACAAGTTGTAAGTGTTTAATAAAACTAGTTGATCAACTAACTGAAAGTTGTAAAATGACAAATAAGAATATAGTCAACCATTAGATCAACAATGAGGTATTTAAAATAATTATAACATATTCTAATAATATAAATTAATTATATATTTAAATACAAATTTTTATAATTATATATTTAAATTATAAATTTCTATAATAACATATTTAAGTTAAATTTATGTATCATAATTAATATTTAAGTTATAATTTCTATAATTAAATATATAAATTTTAAATTACATATTTAAATTATAATTTTATATAATTATATATTTATATTATAAATTACTATAATTACATTAATGAAGAAAAAAAATTTTATAATATGATTAAAGAGATTAGTGGAGGACGATGCATTAGTTAATGAAGATAAACATATAAGAATAAGAAGAACTGAAAATAGGAGATATTTTAGAAAAAATAATTTGAGTAACTTTTTTGAAAAAGTTAAGCTCCTAAAAAAAATTTTAGATTTGGCTATCCAAACAAAATTGAAATCATTTCAGCTTTTAACTATCTAAAATGAAAAATCAAACACACTCTTAATAATATGCGTGAGAAAACCTTAATTGAGTAATAAAATATCACAAGAAATATTTTCTAACATATTCTTTCTAAACCACATTCTATCATTAGGTAAAATTCATTAAAAACTACAAGAAGATCATTTAAGAACCTAACTCATATGAATTTTTTTTTCTAAAATTGCAACTAAATTACAAGAATGTGTTAAAAAATAGTGTTGTATTAATTGTTAAGCATTTCTTCTAAAAATGTTTCAATGGGTTTTCAATTAAATAAAGCTTCATTCCTCAACATAGTTTTAGGTGTTAAAATCTATAATTTGTACATAAATAATGTTTATAAAGGAAACATTGCAGTTATGTTAAGTAGATTTACAGTTATGAATATTGAATTTAGAGTTGTTGAACAGGAATAATCCTGCAACCATCTTTATAAATAAATAAATAAATAAATAAAATGTTCACTTGGAAATAACTTTTCTAATTTATAGTTCTTAATTGCAGATTGCAGTTCATATCTCTCTTTTATAGTTTTATTACTTCCGTCTTCCGTTCCTCTTTTTCCTCTCTATATATAAAAGATATTTTTGTTAAAATTATTTTTTATAAAATTTTTTAAATTAGTCATTTTTTAATAAAAATATCATTATTTACTTTATAATAAAATATGATAAATAAATAAGATAAACTCTTATGAGGATTGAAAAAAAGACTAACACATGCACATTAATAAATTAACCATTATTTATTATTAGCTCATCTACATATTAGTAAAAAGATAGATAGCGAGTCTTGATAATTTTAAAGACAAATTTATAAAAATAATACATATTATTTTGTCAAAAACAATACACATATTAAAATTTTATTATTATTAAATAAATTAACCATTATTTATTATTAGCTCATCTACATAGTTAAATATAGTATTCATAACTATATATATATATATATATATATATATATATATATATATATATATATATATATATATATATATATATATTCTTTTAATAAGGTTATTTTATAATAGAATCTTGCGTAACTAATATTCATAGTTGCTGAATTTTTGGGACTTGTTTTTAATTTGTTTGATTTATGCAGGTGTAGTTAATACGCTTGGAAGAGTCGTGTTTAAAAATGTTCAGCAGGTAGGTTAAACAGATGACCTAAGAACATAGATATAATAAGACAGGATGTGTAAATAACATCGAATCGAGAATTATTTGAGTTTTGCTTATTAAATGTTTCTTTAATATGCTTTGTTTAACTTTAACGTAGTAAGCTTCAATTTAAATTGAGGTTTTTTTTATAATTTTTTTTAATAAGTACTTAAAAAAAGAAAATAATTTTTCACATTACCTTCTCTTTTTTTTCCTATAAGTTTTTATGACGATGTTTACTAAAATGTCTTTCTATTGCGTATGCTGCTTTATTTTGAGAAAAAAATACTTTAAATTTTTATACATATATTTTAATTAAAAACTTTTCTTTAAAATGGTTTAAGAAAATGTGATTGTCTTGATTTTGATATTTTCTTTCTTCTCCATCCTTATCGTAGGGAGCAGCAACGACATGCTACGTAGCATTGCATCCTAAAGTGAGAGAAATCAGTGGCGAGTATTTTTCAAATTGTAACATTCTCACAGCAAACTCACTAGGAAGGGACATTGATTTGGCCAAGAAACTGTGGGATTTTAGTTCAAATTTGATTAAGTAGAAAACCTAGTCTATATACATTAAATAAGTTAGCCTTTTTTTTATAGTGAATTCAAACATGCTAAAAAGACTTAATACATTCTATTGAAACAATTTTCTGTTCAAGAATCTAGAAAAGTTGAATAGATTCATTTTAAATTAGAATATGCAACGGATCAAAGCAAATTTTAAAACAACTTATTAAAATATCAGTTTCATTACAAGAATAATGGATTAATTAAACAACTCAATTGAACCTAGAACAATTAACAAATTTTCATAAAAACTCCCGCATTTAACTTCCTTGTACATAAGCACCAATAAACAGAGCTCAACATTCTTGTCTCAGAAAAGTCTTGGTCGCAGAATTTTACAACTAAAAAGCTTTCACAAGATAGCAACCAATCCAAACTAGGTTATTATCTACGCAAACATCTGGAATTCGGTCATGTGTATATGCTTGAATATCATGCAGATATACAAAATTTAGCAACATTAGAAGGAAAGTTAAAGTTCAAATTATGCATCTTCAAGTAATATGCATTTTAGGTAAGACGTACATAACTAGTTGTTTATAAATGAATCACAGAAATGTGCGTGCACTGCAGTCAAACCCCTGTCTGCAATATAAAATTTATACTCTTCCCTCCATCACCCCACTATGAAAAGGGAGAAATACTCGTAATAAAGCAAATTAACCCAAAAAACGGCAGTTTTTGTGTGTATTCTGAAAAGCCACAAGGAATAAAATTTATACACAATCAGCAGCTTGGTGAATGTAACCCATTATTCGATAAACCCAAACATACCACTAATAAAACTCAACTATAATCACATTTGACGAAAGGATTAGAGAGATTACTAGTTAATAAATGCCAACCGAAAGGTACAATACAATTCATCTATAACTTCACCACCACAAAAATGATAATTAAATTGATTTTAAAAATTCATAGACTGGACAAAAATTATGGAGACTGGAATAAATACAAGGAAACAAGGTCAAGGTAGATGAGCCGATTACACTCAAATCACTTTCCAAGATTCTCCTTTTTTACCCTTTTCTCCTCACACTTTTTTGTCTCTGTTATCTGTTCCTCTCCCCTTGCTTGCAGAATTAAAAATGTTCAAATTTAAAAACAAAGCTACACTTTGGCTATAAGTTATAAGAAACAAACAAATATTACTCACATGGTGTTCACACTGACTTGCACTTCCGAGATTCAGGCAACAGCATACCCTAACCTTTCAGATCAGTTTAGCTTCCACTCACCTTGGAAATCGCGTTATCTGCCAGTGATGCATTATCTCTGATCAAAACCTATATGTACCATAAATTACATGCTCAATGATAGATTTGCAATCATTCATGATTTAAACCACAGTTGCAACTTTTCACCATAAACCAAGCCCTTCTCAATTATCACAGCAGTAACCAATTAAAATCATTTTGAAATTCAAAACTTGCTTGGATGTGATATACAGATATAAAAAAGAGAAGGGGAACCAAAAGCAGTCCTTGAAAATAATTAACATACGCAATATCTTCAATAATACCATCATTGTTTGTCTAGCTCTCAGGCCTTAAGCATATCTTCAGAACTAAGAGCCTTAGCAAAATTTTCATATGCTTGATAACAAAGTGTACAGAGATCCTAAGGGTACCCACAAAAACACCTTCATGTGAGACAGATAATTGCCCACATATTAGATATCAGTGCATTGCAGGACAAGTCTGAACCTGTAATAATAATCGTAAGGTTTTAATAAACGTTCAGATTTAGTTGCAATTAAACAAGTTCATGTGATTTTCTTATACAGAAATTTCTCCCACAAACTCTTAACGCTCTGCTCTCTCTACAAGCTCACTCACCACCACCCTCACTCCACCTCTATCACTGCTACCATCACAGATACCGTCGCCCCTCCTGTCGTCACCACCACCTGTACCGCTACCACCGACGGTGGTAATGGTGGATTGGAACATACATAAACTGCCATGTTTAAAACCTAATCAAATTGAACAAAATAAAAACAAAATTATATGAAAGTCGGTGGTGTTTTAGATTGAGACAAGACAAAGCAAATCACATTTTTGAAGCACTTCTTTTTTCACTATAAGTGTAGAGTGTTCACAATTTAAGTTTACATTACACACGCTTCCCCTTCTGTCTCTTCTTTGTTACTGAAACAAAACAATCATCACCACCACCATCGTTGTCGATGGTGGTGGTGGTGATAGTGACGATCTTGTAGAGGATTCTGTAGGGACAACAAGAGAAAGTGGCGCGATTAGAGTTTATGGAAAAGTTCTCTGTGTAAAAGAACCACGTAAGCTTATTTAATTAATAACACAATCTGAACCATTTATTGAAATCCTATGGTTATTATTATGTTTTCTCATTTCTCATCGTAATCTTTTTTCTCACCTAGGTTGTCATCTCTCTCTCTCTCTCTCTCTCTCTCTATATATATATATATATATATATATATATATATATATATCATTAATTAATATAATAATATTCTATAATCTATAATACTACATAACTATAATTGAGTGAAAAATATTGCTAAAAATATTATTTATATTATAATTTATGAATACAATTAATTATATAAACAAAAAACTTATAAAAAAATTATATAAACAAAAAGAGGCAAATGATATATTTTACGCAAATTTAATAATATAAAAATACAATTTACAAGTAGAGACTAAGTTATTTATAGAGTAACTTCTAATAAAGTAATAACATTAAATAATTCTTTGTATAAATTCTAATAATTTATTTATTGAATTATAATATGTTAACTTACAATGATATTCATCAAAGTTTAGGTAACTTATATATTTCTATTGATATAATTATATATTTGATATTCATTTATATTAATATTTTAGCTCGTTCATTATATAACCAAAAATCTAATATGTAAAATTTATAATTACAATTATTTTTGCAAAATCGAAAACTTATTCATAGCATAAAATTAAAATAAATATAGTTACCTTAGCAAAATTTAATTTTTTTTACAAATCAACATTAAATATATCAAAATATTACTTAAGAATGATATAATATTTACTTTTTGTTAAATAATTATAACATAAACTTTATTAATTATTAAGTTGGTTTATTATTTTTGTAATAGTTGAATGCAGACAAAGTTTATGTTTGTTGAATGTTATTTTTAAGATAAAATTATAACAACACTTCACTTTTTTTCGTTATACTGCACTAACCTCCCTTATGTTTAAAATATTATAGTAACACTCTTTTGTATGTTTGAAAAGATTACACTAACATCCCACTTAAAACTTAGGATAACACCCTTTAAGGGATGCAAAAATAACAGTCACAACAACAGTGTATTTGTAATTAAACAAAACTTGAACATTTAATGTTATGTTGACTTATTTTTCATATTATGTTTACTTATATGTAAATAATATTGATTTATTATCCATATACGTAAGCATAGATTGTGCTTATGAATATATATAGGTACCCAACAGATACGGGTATGAGAATAAAAATTGTTACCGGTGCTGGCATGGAACCAAGTTTGGGTACATTAAACGCAGATATAGAGATGAGTACTATAGTATCCTACCATTGTCATCCCTAGTAGAAAAATAAGGCAGCAAGTAAGGTTCTAAAAGAATATATCGAGAAGATAGAAAAAACATACTTGTATACAGGTGCATTGAACCATTGCTATTCATAGAAATTGGTACTAGTCTTCTGTCTTGGCTCAAAGATAAAATTTGCATCCTTTCAGGCCAATCTGAATTTAGTCTTCGTGCAAAATCTTCCACTTCCCTACAAAGGAAAAAAAGTCAATAAATGCAAGATAAAAGAGAATACAATAAATAAATAACTTAATAATTAGCTAAAAAGGCTATCTTCTTACATAGGTTATATTTGATATAACCATTTCACAAGTTGTCTACTTTAAGTAAATGAATGAACTACTGTGTAAGACAACTGCAGCACACTCAACATTGAATTCAATTAAGCAAGAATCCACTTGAGTAATAATTTTAATTCAATGCAAAATCAATCAAAGAATGCACTAAACCAGTGAGGAAGGATCTGAGGTCCACACAGATATATATATATATATATATATATATATATATATATATATATATATATATATATATATATCGTTTTTAACTTATTCCTCATCAATTGAAGAACTACAAGAAGCATGTATGTAACCTGTCAAGCTCCTCCTTCATTGCAGGATCTAAATCATCATCGACATCACCATCAATAAATTCAAATTTTGGGGAAAAATTAACGCCAGGAAGGTTTTGCATCCTCGAGTGTTTACTTGCAGAGGCTTCTAAGGCATTGTCAAAACTGACATTGCAATATGCAGAAGGAAGAGGATTCAAGTCCTAAAATATATAAAAGGATATTCAATGAGAAACCATACTCCTTTTAAAACACAAAACAACGTTCTTGACACCAAAAGGTAGTGGTAGTCTAAGAAATGAGAATGAGATCACAATTCACAAACATAACCTCAACAAGTGTTTTAAACTTTTAATGGCTGGCAGAGTCTAACCTTGTCATTTTCACTTGCAGTTTTTGACGAAAGATCCTTTGCATGTTCTTTCCTTCTCCTATTCTTCTTTTTATTTTTATTGGCTCTAGTGCCCTTTATATCTGCCAAATCATATATATCGACAAAGTAAGCTATGTAAAGAAAAAACAAGCTAAGTTGCATTAAAATTATTATACTCTAAAGCAAACTTTACTACAGACAATATGATTGGATTGAATAAATGTAGAAATTTTTACATGATTACCGATGACAAGAAATCAACAAAATCACTATAAATAATAATATGTATCACAAAAGAGAGCAACTCCTAGCATCTAAATAATAATTAAAGCAGAAGCAAACAAGTCGCTGGTTGTCCAACATGAAGAGTGTGCTGGGAAAAGCATTAATGTAACACATGTTAATCTCAATGAACCCATAGAGTTGCTTCTCTGTTTAGCACTTTGGAAAGTGCAAATCTCCATTCAACAACACTCAAATGGATTTCCAAACACACCAGAAATCTCCTAGTCTAGGCTCCATATCATGTGGCCAGTCTTTAGCACTTTGGAAAGCGCAAATCTCCATTCAACAACACTCAAATGGATTTCCAAACACACCAGAAATCTCCTAGTCTAGGCTCCATCTCATGTGGCCAGTCTTTAGTCCCAAACCTGGTCTGGCTTTACCAGTTTTTATTTCAAAATGTGGTCAGTTAGAATATCTAAAAATTATCTCATTTTATCATTATTCTACCATAACATAATCTAGAATAAATTATATGTCTTAGAGATCCCCTATCAACTAGTGATATAACCAAACAATAGTATATAAGTGAGGTGTCTTATAAGCAGGCTTTGTAAGGTTAAGTTAGACCCAAATTAACCATTTCTAATATGGTGTCAGAATCTATCTTAATGATTTGTTGTTGTTCGACTTATCGGACCACCCACAAAGGTTAAATTTCACGCTCAAGATATTCAGTCTTCAATGTGAGGAGCTATGTTGGAGATCTCACATCGATTAATGATATGACTAAACAATAGTATATAAGTGAGGTATCTTACAAGTTATTTTGTAAGGTTGAGTTAGGTCCAAAGTAACCATTTCTAATAATATGATCAGATAACCTTTAGATATTTCTAAAATAATGATGATGATAATAACAATTGCAGCAATAGATAATTAATAATCCTGTATTCATGGCAACTTTCGAAACTAAATTAGTCAGCATCAGATTTAAATAATTTATGATGTATAAATATAGCATGCACCGATAAAAGTCAAAGCTGAGGAAACAAGTTACATTGCAGTATTATAGAGATGAAAAGAATGCAACAAAAGTGATTGTCGTCATTTATATGCACCCATTATCTCCCAAAATTAAAATAAAGATTTGCTAAGATAGCTACACAGAAACAAAAAGTAAAGATAAATAAAATTTAGAAAAAAAAAAATTCAGGGTAAAAGACATTAATACCTCCATCTGCACCATTAATAAATGACAGAAGATCTTCAACTGAACGCTCATCCTTTGGTTCCTCCTCAATCTCAACATCCTGAAACACATGAAACACTTCAGAGTGATTGCAATTCGGCCAGACACGAAGTTTGTTGTAAATAAGAATAAGAATTATATTAACATTCAATAAGCAGCAACGTCCAACAATTTTAATGAATTAAAATGGTAGAAAATACCTTCAGTTTCTTCCTCTCTTTTAGTTCTTTCCTCTTCCTAGCATATAATCTGTTTAGAAGTCGAATACGTGGATCATCGGTTATGTTTCTCAACGGCTCCAGCTTCTCCTCCTGTCAAAGATCAAATGTAAATCAATAAACCAGAATGCAGACTTTAAGGGTCAGTTTGCTTTGCTAACATCACACACCTCAGTGAGATCATCAGGCAAATGAAATGTTTCACGAATCTCCTCAGGTGTTTTTCCTTCAATAATCCGAGCAAGTGCTTGACTGCTCAGGTCAACCAAAGGCTTCAGTTGGAGGCTGTCAGCAGCAGATGTCAACTCACATAACTTCTCTGTATCCATCCGAATAAACTTCTCATCAAACGTTTTGCGTTCCTACAATAGAAGCACAAACTAATGCTTCATTAATCCATAAATTGTGCCATTTCTCCTATATTTAAGCTGATAAAAGCAAAAGTAAAGATAAATACTATGATGAAGAAAAAAGACACAAACAAGTTGCCAAATATGTCCCAGATAGAATCAAGTAGTAGTTAAAATTACCAAATATTCTTTAAAAGTTAAAACTAACAAGCACCAAATATTCAAATTATGGAGGAATACTAAAAAGTATATATTACCTAAAATCAAGGTAAAATGAAACACAAGAAAGTTGGATTATTCCAGACCTTATTAGAATGTCCTGGTACTTGATGAAACCGGCAGTAATCGAGTACCAGACCCAAGATTGCAGGATTGACTCGTTGTGGAAGAGATATGGCATAAGTTTTGGAAGATCCCATGCCTGTTTGAAGTACTTCCTGGCAAATCATGGGGCAAAACATGGCTACCTCTTCCTCTACTTGCTGAATAGAACCATCCACAGTTTGAAGCCAGATGTAGGATTTCATCTAAGCATGCCAAAAGTAAAGTGAAATCATCAAACTAGCTACCTAGGGAGCAACAATAAACCTGACTTTACCATGATCTTAAATTTCCAAACAACACAGTAACCCCATCATTATAATCTAGAAGTAGAGTTCAGTGATGGTGGCTGTAGTTGGACACATAAAGGAAAGTAAGCAAAATAGATTATTTAGCATTAACATCTGCTGGATTTTTATTTCTTTATTGGGCGAGGCAGGGGATTTTGCATCATACAAGCTAAAAGGGGAGGAAACTAGTAATATAAATGCTATATCTCTGGAGAGAAAAAAAATGTTTCTTCATTTCATCAATAGTAAAATAGCTATACTTGGAAAAGACAATAAAATGAGTTTCTTAATTGAGCTATGTGATACATCATAAAATCTAGTTGCTCCAACTGATTAAACTTTCTGCATCTGAACCTGACTAACATTCATTTATATTAAAGATGTAAACTCAGATGTAATCACATACCCGCCTTCTGACCACTGGGCAAGAGCTAGACTCTGCTCTGGTCCACCACCGCCTAGAGTAGAGGATTTCTTAACATGATATTCAATACTAATGAAATTCAACATCATTAAGGTGATCTTATTTACAAATTCAAAGAAGTGATACAACAATTTCTTCCCAATATTCCACAGGTTCATCATCAAGTAGTTTTCATTCTTATGTCCTCATTTGTTCACCCTATATAACCAATGGGTGTCAGGGTTTGTAATTGTATGACAAAATTAATTCTACAAAAGAACTATCTCCATAAAATTATAAAGGCAGACAAATGCTTTTGAATAGAACAAACATCTTTAATTATATAACAAGACTAAGAGCAGAATGGAAAAGGAGAAGGGAAGGAAAAATAGTAATGGCTGATATCCAAATACAGTTAAATGAAAATCTGATAATTTAAAGAGAGGTAATGGAAGAATTTTAATAGACCAAGCCTTATATCTGAGTCTGAGGGATCCTTTAGTCAATTAAGATAATCTATAATATTGAAGATAAATAAAAAGAAGACAAGTAATTCAGAATGTATCATAGTTCATACACACTGTTAATTTATAATTAGAAAAAAAAAATAGAGGGCCTACTACCTATTTATTAAGACCTGCGGTTATGAGATGACTTCAATTTCATATACAATAGTGTATGATGCATTGAACCAACACATAAGACAAAAGTGAGATCTGAACAAGGCCACAACAACTAATTACCCTAAATGGATTTTTCAAGAAACAAACAGAATGTAATAATACCGTACCTCAGGTTTCGCAACTGCCATAGCAGCATCAAATATTAGAAAACAGACACAGGTGGTAATTACTAGGTCCTTGGTGCAAGTCTGACAAGTTTATTTGTTTTTTCCAATTCAGTAACAACGAAACTACGCAAAGGAAACTCTGCAATTCTTCAAAACCTTGGTTTGCAAGAAATGCGTAGATGCTTCAAATATTCTTCATGAGGTGGGATAGCTCTGGACTCCAATAACAGGTCTAACAGCATTCTTATGATAAGTGTTTCCACAAGTCCTGTAGGCCGTACTGAAAGATAAAGCAGGAGGTGCTATGGCAATAAACCATGTGATGTTCAGCCTAAACATAGACAAAGAAAGCCGCAGTGTTAAACATCTGCAAATCTTTTATCAGTTTAGTTTCTTATCTTATGATCTCACCACCACACAATTATATAATTATATATCAGTGAGTACTAGTACTAGAAAACCCAATATGAACATTGATATTAGTGTATCTAGTTTATTTTTTCCACTAATAATTACAAAAATGAAGCATTGTTTTTACTTCGTTAATTATATATCAGCGAGTACTAGGTTACCACTGACAATTATATACTATTTTCATGATTTTGTGAACCAAATTCTGAAAACAATGGAATCTTGTTTTAAACATCTCCTTCACAAAATCATAAAACCACATAATAAAATGCAAACAATGTGCAATTTCTGTAACTATTATTAAACAGTTGCTGCAATTAACTGGTTTTAGTTCAACGGGTTAAGGAATCAAAAGTAGAAAGAGTTTTTATTAAAAAGTCTAACATTTAGTGTTAATTGAAAAAAATATCCATAATAACTTCCAATTGAAAAATCTAACCAATGCATCCCAACCGTGATTTCCAAATTCCAATAAAAGATGTATATTTACCAACTCCTTAACTGGTTGCCAACACTGTTAATTAAAAATATACCAATAATAAATGAAAACACAAAAGAAAACTCACCCTAAATTTCACAAATATACCGCAAAGTAAATTCCAAACCATAAGTGCATTCTGAGGTAATCAAATGTTCATATACACAAGCAGTCACCTAGTGCTGCACATTCAGCACTTCAATTCGCACAAATGGAAGTTCAAACCATTCATTTTCAGCTACTTCATTGCCATAGCTACTCTGCCACTAAACCTAACTAAGCGAACTAAATAAATGAGGATTCAAACCATTGAAAAAAGAAACCGCTCCAACGACTCAAGCAACTATAGGCAGCGCCAAAGCGAAACAAAAAAGAAATAGAAAACACTGAAATGATGCCAGGTTTTCATCAAACAAGGCTCGAATCACCGCAACAAACAACCATCCCCCGAAAGTTTAACTCCGTGATTATGTTGGTAACCAGCAGAGTTCAAATTCAACATTGAAAAGGAACACTGAGATGAACAGAAAGAGAGAGAGAGAGAGAGGTACCTTGAAGAAGAAGAAGAAGAGGAAGAGAAAATGGAGGAAGGCATGCACAAAGAGAAGAGAAAGAGGAATATGAAAGAAACGGTTAGGTGTGAAGAATAAGAAGAAAACGGAGATTGTTACTGTTACTGTTTAGGGTTTTCCGTTTTCTCGGTGTGTGTTTCTTCTTCTCCCCTTTCTTTCTCCGATTCCTGTGCCGCTCGGGGCAGGCACGTGACTCTACCAAACCAAGGACACATCCCACGTGAGTTAGTTGGCCTAAATGGATAAGATAAAAGTTTTCATGTAGGCACTCACAAAATGAGTCCACGTCACATTTTATGAGTATTCACAAATAGTTCGACTTAACCTGAGAAATTCGATAAATTAAAAAAATACTAATCAGTTTGCTTTGGGTTTTTTATTAGATTGGATCTGAACTCAATTACAATTAATTATATTTAATTCAGTTTACGATTTTTGTATATGAAAATTTTGACTAAATTCAAACCTAACAGTATATATAATATTATTATTATATTTTTTTTTATATTTTTAAGTTATAGGTTTTGTTTAAGGTTTTAGATTTCAAAACTCCGACTACCATATTTTATATTTTTAAGTTAGAAAATTTATTTTATACTTTAAATTTATACAATTTATTGTTTATACTGTGTTATTTTAATAGTTTAATTTGACTAATTTAATATATATAAAACATTTGATATTTTGTTATAAAATTATGAATTTAGTAGAGTAATGAATTTGACGTATAAAATAATTTTTTTATGATTTAATAAGAAAAAATTATTTTTTTAATTTTTGATCGGTTTTCTTTAAAACCAAATTGAATCAACCCGATTATCATTGGTTTAGTTTGGTTTATGTCAAGGAAAAAAATTCTAGAAAACTAAATCAGTCAAACTCAATTAAAATTAATTGGTTCGATTTTCATTTTTCCCCAAAACCGAACTAACACAAACCGTAAACACCCCTACTTACAAAAGACTTGGAATTAATTGCAAAAATGAATGTGCATGTAAATATTATTGGCCCCGCCTTTACCTGCACCTTTTTAATATAATTATATTATATAATATTACATAATTATAATTTTTTGTGAAAAATATAGACATATAATATATTTTATACAAATTTAATAAGATAAAAATAAATTTTACAACAAAAATTGAATAATTTATAATTGAATATATGGTAAAAAAACATAGGTTTATGTATAATCATATAAAACTTTAGGTAACATTTTATAATTTATTCTACGTTTAATGTTATATTGGTTTGTTTATTATATTATGTTTATTTATGTGTAAAAGATATTGTTATATTGATTTATTGTCTCTATACCTAAATAAAGTGCGAGTTACATATGTACATATAGGTATATAGGTATCCCGCAGGTAGGGAGATAATGATTAAATTTGTTGTTTATGTAGGTATGAGGTCGGGTACAGGACATGTTTTAAACATGAATATGAGGACTAATATTATAGTACCCTACCCAATCTTACCTATTGTCATATCTAGCCAGAACAAATCCAATTCAATATGATTAAATATGACTTGACTCACATATTTAAACTCTGCAAATTTGATTATTTATCAACTAACCCTGACCAATTTAATTTTTAATGTTTTTATTATTAGTTTGTGAATATAATATAATATTATATATATAATAGCTCAATTAATATTTTTAAAGGTTATGATTTTATTTCTAATTTAACAATTTTAATTCAAAACTAATTTGTAATAATTTTATTTTTTAACATTTAGCTTCACTTAATACATTATTTGAAGTAATGAAGATGGCTAGTTATTAAAAATAATGAAGATGTCTAGTTATTAAAAATAATGAAGATTGCTAGTTATTAAATTTTACTTTTTTATCCTTTTAATATTTACATTTTATCTTTTTATAGATTATTTTGTTATTTTTAAGAAACAATAATATTTTATTTATAAATTTTTATGTTTATTTTGCTAGTCAGATGAGTCGTCTTGGTATCTAAATTCAATGTAGTTAATCTTTTCGAAAAGTGTATGATTGTGTGACTGTATGATTCTGATCACTTATGTTTTGTGGAAACATAAGTCTGAATGCCTTAGTGTGATTTGTATGTTGACAAGTTTCTATGATAAACATGAATGATGATTCTCAAACAGATTGAGTTGGTTTTTTTGTGATTGGGTGAAGCCCAACCCAATCAAATCCAATCCACTATAGGTTCAGTGAAGGGTTCAGTAAGTTGAACCTGACCCAACCAAATTCAACCCGATCATAATATATTATTATTATTATATATTATTATTATTATTTGAAATTATTTGTTGTATTAGTATGTGTTCTTTTTATATATTATGTAGTTTGTATTTATTTGTATGACTTGGTAGTGGCGAACCTTGACCAAGAATGTTGGGGAGCCAAAAAAATAGATATACTTTAATAAAATTATAATTTTTCAAAAAGAATTTGTATTTATTGAAAGGGAAGAGAAAGTTTAGGGGAACTAAACACAATAAAATTTTAAAATTAATGTTTTAAATTTGGAAAAAAAATGTTGTTTTTAGTTTTCAAATGTATTTTGAAAACAAAAATGTATTTTAAAAAAAAAACAACGTTTGAGGTGGTTCTGTGTTTCTGATTTTTGGTTTTAAAATGTATTTTGAAAACAGAAACGTGTTCGGCAAAAATAGTTCTGTTTTGATTTTTTACTCATTTTCGAAACAGTTTTCACTTAAATTTAAAAACAATAAAGTTTGATTTTGAGATTTCTATTTCTGTTTTTATTTAAGCTCATTGACTATCACCTTGGTCACCGGCTGCCAACTTTGACTAGCAGTCACCGACCGCCACCTCTATTCGACGGTCATTGACCGCCACTTCCGATCAATGATCACCAGCCCCCACCTTTGACCAATAGTCATCGGTCGTTACTTCTATCGACGGTCACCGATTGCCACCTCTGACCAGCAGTTATCGGCCGCCACTTTCAACTGACAATCACCAACCACTACCTCCGACAGGCGATTACTGACTGCCAGCTCTAACCAGCGGTCATTGACCGCTATCTTGGATCAACAATCATCGACTGTCACCCTTGATCACCGGTCACCCGATTGCTACCTCCTACCACTAGTCACTAGCCACCACCTTTAATCACTAGTCACCGACTACCACCTTCGATCGCCAATGTCGACCATCACCTTTAATGACTGTCTCGATCGCTACCTCCAATTAGTGTTTTGGTTAAGATTTAAAAACAATGTTTTAAATTTGGAAAAAAAACAATGTTGTTTTTAAAATGTTTAAAACCTAAAACCAAAACTAGTTTTTGTTTTTATAAATTTCAAAACTAGAAATCAAAAACCACCCCAAATAGGGCTTTAGCTATTAAATTTTGAAAATTTAGTTGTATGTTAATTTTAATTTGTTTTAGTTTTGATATATAGTTTGTGATTGTAATTTATTTTTTATTTTTATGTTATAACAATGATATAACCTTTTTTTAAAAAAAATATCCTAAAAACACTGACAAAACAATATTATAAAATTTATTTTTTTAAAAAAATATTTTTTAAAACTATGACTCAATTAACTCAACCCGTTCAAGGGTTGGTTGAGCTGAGTTGAGTTTAATAATAAAAAAGGAAAACTCAACCCAATGTTTTATAATTGGGTTGAATCTTGAGTTTGCCTAAATTCGATTCAACTCAATCTGTGTTCACCTCTATTGAAGATGTCATCTTTCAAGGACTTGAGAGTCACTTTTAAATTGTATAAAAGATGTAAATAGTCAAAATGTAGTTTATATGTAAATCCATTTATGACAACTAGTATTTTGAAGATCTAGCCATGTATGTACGAGACAGAACCATAATATATGTGAATATGCATGTAGTAGATATAGATGATTAGTGTTTAGTTGGGTTTGATATGAAAATGGTTATTTTGGGCTTGGAATTTTAGAGTTACGCAACTGAGATTTTGATATTTGCATAATTTTGCTAGGCGACAGGTCTCACCTAGCGAAAAGTTGTCTCTCTGGGTGAATTTATTGGCTTTGCACAAACAAGAGGTCTCGCCCAACACAAAGTTGCTTATGTTGGGGGAAATTATTGGTTTTGCACCCAACGAGATGTCTCACCCAACAAAAAGTTTCCCCTCTCAAGAATTTCATGGGTTTTTTGCCTAGCAACATGTCTCACTGAGTAAGGTTCCTTTATTGGAAAAATTTAACCCAAAATTTGCACTGGGCGAGATACCTTATTACTAACTTAGAGACCTGACTTGCTTAACGGGAGGAAGTGCAGTGCATGTTCAAGTTTATTAGTTGAAATTTTAATATTGTCGTGTAGTAATGTATTAAATGTTAGTTTATAGTTGGGATGGTACAAAACACACACACACACACATATATATATATATATATATATATATATATATATATATATATATAGAGAGAGAGAGAGAGAGAGAGAGAGGGAAAGAAAAAGAGGCATCCTAACATATATGGCAACATGCAAAAGACACAAATACCTACATGCAACTCATACAACACATGCAAAAGACAAATGACTCAGTCAAAACAAACAACTCAGACTTAACATGGTAATCAAGCACAACATGCACCAAGACACATAAATTTGATCAACCATCTAACAATAGTAAAAGTTGATGTCCATGAATTTTATGGAATCAATCAATAGTAAACAAACTCAAAGACAGAGAACAATAAAACAATAGTCTAACTTTAATCATTGTAAATAGAGTATAAATAAACCCTTCTTCGGTAAAAAAGTGAAGTATATAAAAATTTCTTTATACATATATATATATATATATATATATATATATATATATATATATATATATATATAGTTACTCTTTATTCAACGGTTGAATTTCTTTATATTATCTTACTGATTATATTTGTTAAATTTCATATAATTTTGAATTATCTAGATACGAATAATAGATATTTATTTATTTTAAATATTATGTTAAAATTAAGTGGCACGATGAATTAGGAAATAATTTCAAAAATAGTATAAAATTTTGTATACTTTATTTAATTAATAAAGATATGAAGTTTAATAATTGGATTGGTTAAATTTTCATTCTACATAAAATTATTGAATATATAATTTGACTAATTTGATACTATTAATAACGAATTCACACACCCATAAATAAGAAGTAGATCCCATTAAAATTGGTAATTTTTAATGAGTTCTAACAAATCATAAAAAAAGTATCACTAGCATATTCACTCATATATACATATAAGGAGAAGTTCACTCAGTCTAAGAATAATTTTAAGATATTTAAACATGGGTTCATGCTTTCTTGCACTCATCCTTTGTTCATCAATTCCTCTATTTAAGCTTGGATTCTTTGGTTTCTTGATGATTGCTTCTACAGGTTAGCCTGTTAGACAAAGAGTCTCCTGGAATAAAATCAATGTGTTGCTTAATTTCTCTTAGGAGTGGTAATCCTTTTGGCACTTCCTTTGGGAACATATCCTAAAATTCCTGCAATATAGATTGAATGCTAGAAGGAAGTGCAATTGGATTAGAATTTTCAACAATCAAGGTGTTGCTTTTGTAGTAAATCAAGAACGGGGTTTATATGCAAAAAAAATATTTTTCACCTCACTCAGTTTGGCTAACCCACTCAATTTGACCTCACTTATTTCACTTTTGCTCTAAAATGTTTCACTCTTGCTCTCAAGTGTTTCACTCTTTTTATTTCCACTCTTTTTAGGTGTTTTATCTAACTCTTGTACTCTTCTCTCCCTCAATTTATTTTGATCCTCACACACCTCACTAGGAGATAAAGTTTTGAAAACAATCTTTTTGTTGTTGTGTATAAAGGAGATCTTATTGGTGAAGCCATCATGGATAGCTTTAGTGTCAAACTGTCACGACCTCCTTAGGAGAATATGATTTGCGTCCATTGGAACCACATCACACAAGATATTGTCAGTGTAAGGTCCTATGGAGATGTGCACTTCCATTTGCTTGTTCATAACCACTTCTCCATCCCCACTAATCCATTGAAGTTTGTATGGCTTAGGGTGAGGTTTTGTCTCCAAATTAAGTTTGTTAACTAGCCTCGAACTAACTACATTAGTGCAACTCCCTTCGTCAACAATGCATGAACAGATTCTCCGTTAGATGGCACATCTTGTATGGAAAATATTTTCCCTTTGAGATTGATTGAATGCTTGCGTATGGCTTTCCATGAGCTTTCTTACCATCAGTAAATCACATTCTATTGCACTTACTTCCTCCTTAGACTCTTCCTCCACCTTTTCATAAGAAGACTCACTATCATAATCACCATTTGGAAACATCACCATGTTCCACTTAGTTGGACATTCAGAAGCATATTGTCCTCTCCCTAAGCATTTGAAGCACTTTACATCACTTGATTTTCTCTTTGGGGGTGAATTATTAGATCTATTTGGTGTCTTCCCATGAGACGACGTGGCTGGATTCAATGAAGCTTCCTTGTCCCTCATGGCTCTAACTTTCAAGTTCACATTATTTTGAGAATAGAACTCCTTCTCATGGAAGCGTTCCTCTTGAATTGTTGTTCTACTAAGGTAGCCTTATGCAACAAGTCTTCCATCTCAACATACTCTTGCATTTCCACAACATCCTTAATGTCATGATGTAATCCAGTCAAAAACCTTGTCATGGTTGCTTCAGGTTTTTCATTAAAGTTATTTCCATCTCCTTGAAGTATTCCTCCATGCTTTTATTCCCCTGAGTCAATGTTTGAAGTTTGAGCAATAATTCCATATCATATCTAGTTGGAACATATCTTTTTCTCATGATCTCTTTCATCTCAATCCAAGTGTCCACCATGGGCTCTTCATTTCTAACCCTCTTCCTTTGGAATTTATTCTACCAAACCAAGGCATAATCTGAAAATTCTGTTGTTGTCAATATCATCTTTTGCTCATCAGTATAATCATTGCAAGAAAAGACATGCTCAATTTTAATTTCCCACTCCAAATAAGCTTTAGGATTGCTCTTCTTTTTGAATGGGGGAATATTCAGCTTGACTCCTTCAAGTCTGGCCTGCCTTTGTTCTCTATCATTTTCTCTTCTTCTTTTTTATCTCCTTCTTGGTTTTCATGATTTTGATGTATTTGTGCCATCTAATTTAGCCTCTCATGGAGCTTATCACTTTGTTGCTTCATCAACCTCTCAAAATGTTGAGTTAAAGCTTGCATTTGTATTTGTAAAAGTCCTCCTGTTTGTGGTGTTTCTCCTAACATACTTAAGCAAATAATAAAGACAAGAAGAAAAAAAAAATTTGAACCTCTCAATAGTTTCCTCACATGTTTACACACCACTCGTGTTTCATATAAAACTGCTTTTTTTAATGTTCTCTTTTGCCTTTTTACACTCGTTCTCTAACTTGAGGTTCTTACAAGAATCAAGCAATCTTTAATAAAAATTCACCTTTTAAAGATAGCAATCAAAAGGCTCAAACAACAGAATTTTATCACCAACCAAACGACAGGTAGCAAAGAACAATTCCACTACCAACAAACGAGCAATACACACACAAATTTATATGGAAAATAGTGTTTAGAGAAGACAATTGATATTTAGGAATTTTATCAAACAAGTAGTGTGCATAGGATAGAACAATGCTATATATATATTTTTTTTTTCTTTTGTTCCTTTTTTTGTCTTTTTTTTTCAATTTCAGACGTGCACAACCAGGTAAACCTTTTATTTTTTCAATTTCTGTTCCAAATTCACAAGATGATAGCAGCAAAGCAAAATGCAGAAAAAAGTAAAAAAAACAACGAAATAAAATTGGACAGTACCTACTATGAACAATAATGAACAAATGCTTGTGAATAGTGACGTGAACAATACCAGCATGAACAATAGTAACAATGAAAAATACCATGTGAACAGTCCACTAATACCAAAATGATATGACTCTAAGGGAGGAAAAAAAAAAGAACACACAAATTGGGAGTTTAGGGATTCGGGTTTGAAATCATTAAAATTGGAGAATTTCTAAAAATTGAACGAAGAAAACAAGGAAGCAAGGGAAAACGCCACAAACAAGGTCGTTTGATAAGCCTAAGGATTGACACAAGAATTGGAGAATTCTTGGTAAGATCAAAAGATGCAAGAACCTTACCAGAGCTAAAACTCACAATTTAGAAAATGATCAATTACTCCTTTCATTCTGTAATCCAAATAGATTAATAGAAAAATTATTTCATGGGTTTGTCTCATCTGAGAGTAAGTAAAAGAAAATTAAAATCTCTAGATAACATGAAAAACTAATTAGCCTAGTGGTTTATAAGGTGAATTTTATGCTTACAACCCTGGTTTAACTCCTACCTTTACCATATTGCTTTTATATTTTTTTTATTCCAACTCCTTTTACAAGATAAAACTAAATAAACTTTAGAACTTAAACAAAATGGAAACAACAATAAAATATTTCAATTGAATCTCCTAGCTCTCCATGCAAGCTATGCATATAATCAACCTTGTCTTTTCCATGTGTTGATCCTTCAACAATTGGACCTTCATTAGATTGGTCACCTTATGTCGCAATGTCTCTTGGATCTTTCTAAGTTTGCTTTTGGTCATGGGTCCAACTGAATTTTTAAATGGGTCATGATCTTGATACTTCTCATCATAGGTTTGGGCTTGCTAATCATTCTTCTCATGTGTTTGAGTTTTGATGTCATCATCAGAGGAAGAGAGAGATTGCATGTGACATTTGTTTTCAGTTTTCAGTGTTTTCTGTTTTTATTTTTACATAAAAAAGTAGTGAACATATGTTAATTATAATTTAAAAAATATTTTCTTTAAAAATATTTTCAAAAAATAATTGAAAACAAAAAAAATATTTTCAATATTTTAAAAAATGAAAACTATGTAAAAACTTAATAATAACATTGTAATTATATTAAAAATTATGTAATTATATAAATATATTTTAAATTATATATATAAGTATTTTAAAATATTTTTATTTAAATTAATTAAATTTAACAATATTATTTTTTAAAAACATAAAGTAAATTTTGAATATTGAAACCTTGAAATAAAAATAAAAACGGCAGGTAAATAATGTGAAAAGTGAATTATTTTGATAATTTTTTTTTAATAAATAAAAGAAAAAAGCCATTTTGTTCTAAACTAAAAGAGGAGTGAATTTAAGTTTTAGATATTTTGTGGTGCTTTTGATTAAGAGACAGAAGAAAACAGCATGTGGTGGGCGAGCGGCAGAAAAGGGGTTTCGGCATTTTCATCTTCTTCAACTGCAGAACAAGTGACTGAAGGAATCGATGGCACTGCCCTTACAGCTATTGTTACAGGTAACTTTTTAGTTTCTTTCTTAACAAAAATGAAACCCAAATCCGATTTTTTATTCTTCTATTTGATAAACCATTTTTACTTTCTTCCTCCTCTTTACCTTAAAATGAACCAATCATATTTTATTTATAGCTTTAGCCTTTAGCGTTTAGGTGAGTGTGAGAGTGGTAGCCATATAATTATCAGAATTGCCAGTTTATTCCTAAAGTCATGTTACTATACAAATTTTTAATGTGCATCGGAAGAATAGGAAATTCGAAATAAACTCTCGATAAAATTATAAAATTGGAATAATCTCGTAAATAAATTTTTTGGGTTGTATTTTTTTTTTGTGTTGAGCTTTAAATGTTTTGAATATAATTTATTTTTGTATTTAAAAAAATTTAAAATTTTGAATATTTTAACTTTAATTTATATTTATTTAGAATAATTTTAATTTATTAGAAAAATTTAAATTTATTATGTATTATTTTTTTGTTATATTATTTATAAATATAATTTTAATAAAATAATTTTTTACAATTCTACCAATCCTGGAATTTGAGGAATTTGATAGCCACAATTGGTAATGAAAGATGATAATAATATTTGTGGTGGTTTTGAACTTATGAAATGTGTAAATGACAAGCGTTGTAGCACAGTAGCACTCATAAAGGAGATGACGACCTTTACAAAGCTTGCGTGCTTCACTTGCTGTAGTCCCTATGAACAGTGTGTGAACGCGTGTGCAAAGTTTTGTCCACCCTCTGATTTAATAACTTAGTGACTAATGACAATGATGTAATGTTATTTTACTTCGTGAAATTATTATTTTTAAAATAAATTTAATTAATATACACACTAAATGTAAAAGATTTTTAAATTGATAGTCAATATTTTTTTTTATTTGTGATTTGTAAAGTACGAAAGAGTAAAATCAACAAACTTATTAAAGATTGTGATATTAAATGTTGGTGTAAAGATATATTTAGATTAGTGTATATTAATTAAACTCATTTCAAAATACTTCTGAGTATTAAGTGCTATTTAAGCTATTATAAAATAAATAAAATATTGAGTAAAATGGTAAAATATTTTATTTAAAAAAAAATTATATTACAAATTTATTAATACACTTAAAAAGATATAATAAATTTTAGAATTTGATTAGTATTGCGTAAACATTGATATCCAATCAAAATAATTTATTTACGATAAATTTGTTGAATTTTCACATTAATACTTTAAAAGTTATACAAATAAAAAATTGTGATTCAATGTCGATGTAAAATTTTATTACATTGTCAACACATACTACTTAAACTCTAAATTTTAATAACTTCCATGATTAAGCATTTTTAGTTTAAAATATTATATTGTTATTTAATCCCAATCTATTATTTATATAATTTTTAATATATTAAATAATAAAATCAATAAACTTATAATATATAAAAAATAATGATCGTAAAACTTTTTTTATTCTATGCATACATGAGCTTTTTCTAAATCTTAGTTGTACAATATATATTTACTTAAGCTACATAAATTTGAATTAATTAATATATTTCAAAATATATTAACATTTTGATATAATTACACTTTATGTTTCTTTTTCTTTTCCTTTTTCAAAATTTTATTTTCTAATTTTTAAACCATAACATTGAATCTTTAGTATTTAAAAATATTGAAATTGTGTTCAACAATGGATTAACGTTGACACATAAGAATAATTTAAAGATTAAAGTATCAGGCCTTAATGATATTATTTAAAAGTAATTTAATTAATTATTATTTAATTACTATTAAATAATAGAATTAGAAACTAGTCAATATTTATTATTTAACATTTAACAATAATTTTCACCAAAACATAAATTTAATAAATTTAAAGATATTTTTTCATAATTTAAGAATAAGAAAGTAAAGTGTGAAAAGTTAAAAAAATAGGAAAACAAAAAGTAAAACCTAGGAATTGATTGATTTGATTTTTTTTTTAGTTTTTTAAAAAAATTGAAAAATAATTTATAAGAATTAGTTTTGGAAACAAGATAAAAAGTACTTTCTTTTATAAGCCAAACAATATTATTGATCATAAAAGAATACAGTGCACAAGTCGTGCCTTGTTTACAAGTACCTGAAAACCATAATTTAAAAGATAATACAAAAATATAAAGATCTAGTGCTTATTTGATAACAGTTTTATAAAACTGTTTTTAGTATTTTAGTTTTTAAAAACTAAAAAATTTACTTGGGTAGTGTTTTCTGAAAACAGTTTTCGAAAACAGTTTTGGTTTTTTAGTTTTTAAAAACTAAAAAACTGGAACAGCGGAAAGTAGTTTTGCTTCTCAGTTTTCTGTTTTTGTTTTGAAAACTCAAAATACAATCACAATATGTTGTTTTTTCTTTTTATTAATGAAATTATAATAAACATTAACAAGTTTTTCCATTTTCACATATTCAAAACAGTTTTTAAATATCACTTGCCAAATAAGTTTTTTTTTTCTTTCCAAAAACAGTTTTTGAAAACTATTTTTGAAAACTCTTTTCAAAAACAAAAAAACAAAACAAAATCAATCAAGCCCCTAGTCTTTGTCAAACACATACACTAGAGTTCAAAAGTCATTCCACAAATGAATGAGAGGTTAATTTCGCTGCATTATACCAAGACCACGAACTCAATTGAGCCACAAGAGTTATCCTACTAGCAGTTTGACCCTGATCCCTAAATATGATAGTATTTCATGCCTTCCAAATGTATTACAACCCAGCAAATCACACAAACGGCCATGCTCAACACATTTGCTTTGTCCCACTGACGAATCCATAAAATTGTTGATAGTGTTTGCAAAAATCATAGTGGAAGCCAAATTGAATACCCCATCATGCGCATAAAGCTCCCAATACCTGGGTAGTCACTAGACAAGTGAAGAATAAGTGTTGTGAAGTTTCACTATCCAGATTGTAAAACACACATCTAACTTCTTTTGTAGTAATTACTCGTCTCTTCTGTAAATTACATCTTGTTGCTAGTCTATTTGTTTTTGCCTTCCAAGCTAGACATTAAACATTAGGTGGGACCCTTACGACCCACAATTTGTTGTAGAATGTATCCTTAGGGTATTTTGGTGTCTTTTCCAACAACCTATAAACAAATTTGACTAAGTAATTTTTTGATGTGCCTGCCTCCAGACCCAATCATCATTCTTCCGTATACTCAGCTCCATTGACTCTAACCTAAGCTTTAACTTTGCCAACATCTTTCTTTCCCATGCAAATAATTGTCTCCTCTAGTGCCACCTCTAGTTCCTTCCCTCCATCCTCATCTCCTTCACTGTTGACATTATTATCAATTGTTAATCCAAACAACTAATTGAACTCAACACTAAAAAATTGTGCTCCTAACCATTTATCCTTCTAGAACTTCGTTTAACTGCCATCCACAATACTCCTTTTTAACATGTCTAGACCACCATCCTTGCTATACATGACCTTAATTTTCAATAAAGTTTACATTCTTCCACCACTGAGAGAAATAACACCCTCGAATTATAGTAGCCTACAGACTGTTAGTCTCCATCTTAAGGCGCCACCTCCACTTTCTTAATAGAGCTAAAATAAGCTTATTAATATCTCTCACCCCTAGTCCACCTTCCTCTTTCCCCCCTACACACTTTGTCCCATGCAACCCAACTAATTGTATTATGTCCATCCTTCCTACCCCATAGAAAATTTCTGAAAATGGCATTCAATTGAGAGATAATACCTTTAAGAGCCTTAAAGAATGAAAAGAAATAGGTCGACAATGCAGACAAAACTGATTTTATTAGAACAACTCTTTCAGCCATTGAAATATATTTAAACTCCCAAGATGACAAATGCTTTTTAACAACATCCATAATTGGTTTCCACATGACAAAATTTTTAGGATCACCATTAATCGGAAGACCCTAATACTTGAATGGGATAGAGTTAACCCTACAATTCAACAAAATAGTTGCTTGATTCAACTACTGATCGTCCATATTTAAGTGACTCTTGTGGAAGTTAACCTTTAACTCTGAAACAAATTTGAAATTCTATAACATTGTTTTAATAGCCCGAATCGACTCCCAATCCATTTAAGATAACATCAATGTATCATCCGCAAATTGTAAATAAGACACATTAATGTTGTGTTCTCCTATACTATAACCCTTCCATATATTCAACCTCACTATTGTCTTTATCATTTGCATAAGGCCATTTATTGCTATTAGGAACAAAAAAGGTGATAACGAGTCACCTTGCCTAAGACCTCTTTCCATACCAAATTCCTCCGTAAGGTTACCATTTAAAAGCACCGATAGTCTTGCTGAACTTAAACATTTTTTTATCATCTTATCCATCTTTCCCCAAATCTCATCCTTTCCATCACATCCTAAAGAAAAATCCAATTCACAGAGTCATACGCTTTCTCAAAGTTGAATTTGAAGCAAACTAATTCCTTACCCAATCGTCCAACATCTTCCACTACCTCATTTACTCTTTGAATGCCATCCAAAATTTCTCTGTCATACACAAAAGCTGATTCTGTGTTAGAAATTAATGAACTCATCACCCTTTTAAGTCTTCTAGCCAACACTTTTGCTAGCTTCATACATACAACCAAAAAAGGAAATAGGGCGATAGTGACCTAGATGGATAAGATTGCTAGTTTCTGTATTAACACAATAAAAAATTATTGGACCCTTTTGATAGCTTGCCATAATAGTGAAATTCAACAAAAAATGTCAATATATCCATTTTCAATAGAAGCCAAAATTCCTTAAGGAATGTAAAATTAATACCATCGAGTCTCGAGCTTTTATTGATATCACATTTCGAAATTGTCTCCTTAATATCCTCTTCTGAAAGATCTCTTTCTAGAGCTTCTCTTGTTGTATTCCCTAACTTTTGAAAGGAGAAATTCTCCATATTAGGTCTTGACCTCTATCGCTCCTTATAATGAGATTGAAAGAACTTCTTCTTCTTTTTTTAACATGTCTACCTCCACCACCTCCTCCCCTTAAAAAATGATTTCAATTTGCTTTCTTTGTTTTACCATAACTCGATGGAAGTGCTTAGAATTGACACCCCCTTCTTTCATCCATTGAACATGAGATTTTTGTTGCAAGAGAGAGCACTTCTAACCCACCCACTCTCGCAAGAGAGAACCTGATAAAAAAGACTTGTTTGATTATTGTTATTTGGAGATTATTTTAAAGATGTTAAAATGAAAAAAAATATATTTATATTATGAAAATATTATTAATGAGAATTAATAAAAATAAATTTTTTTTGTATTTTTGAGTTTTTAAAAATAAAATATAAAACTGAAAAGTAAAATTCATTGTTTTCTTTTTTTAGTTTTTAAAAACTAACAAATAAAAATAATTTTCAAATTATTTAAAAAACATTAATTAAATAAGTTTTTTAGTTTCAAATATTAAAATGTCAAAAATAATTTTATAAATTCTTGTGAAATAAGCACTGACATTTTTAAATTTATTTTTTTATTTTAGTTTCCATGTTTTTGTTTAAGTAATCTCTGTCTTAATTGTTAAATGATAACATGACTAACATTTTGTCACATTATTCATTCTACATCACTTAAAATAAAATATAATAATAACATGTGTTTTATTTTTCAAAAATGTTACTAATAGACTTACTCAACTTTTGGTTTAAAAAATACTTATTTTTTTATCACGTTAGTCATTTCATCTAATGGAAAATAACCATACAATAATAACATGAGACTTCTATAAAATAAAAAATAATGACACATTAGGCTAGACCAAGTTGACATTTTTTTACATTAGGCTAGACCAAGTTGACATTTTTTTAATTTTTTTTTACCTAAATCTGTATACATTTAAAACAAAAAAAATTGAATAATGTTGGACTCAAATAAGTTCGATTCTATATGAGCTTAGGTTTCTTGAGTCCATTATAACCCTAGAGGTCTATGAGATTGACCTATTTTAGTTTGGTTCTACATGGGGCTAAAAAGATTTTAGCCTAACCTAATAAATTTCAGGATTTTTCAATTCACAACTACTAAAATTTGAAATTTTACATATTTCGATAAAAAATAATAATATACCCTTAATTTTTTTACTCTCTCATGAAAAAATTGAGTTAGAAATTCATAGAATCAAATTAGTGGTTTTAGTAATAAATTTGTTGCATGTAATTAATGAATTTTAGCTATTATTATTATTTTTTATTAACAAGCTTGTTATGGTTTTCAAAATTCTAATATTCATGGTTTACTATTAATTATTTATAACAATATTTGTTTCAAATTTTAATTTTTTTAGTTTTTAAAACAATATTTATTTCAAATTTACGATAATAATTAAGAAATATTTATTTCAAATTTTTTGTGTTATTTAAAACAATATTTATTGCAAATTTAAAATTTAAATTTAAAAAAATATTTATAATTCAAATTTCAAAACTTTATTATTTATTCAAAACAATATTTATTTTAAATTTAAAACAATAATTAAAAAAATATTTTATTTCAATTTTTTTTTGTTTTATTTAAAATATAATTTATTTCAAAATTTAAAATAAATTTCACACTTAAACAAGGAAATATTAAATAAAATATATTTACATAGAATGAGAACAAGAGGTGAGGAGAGAGAGAGGGCAGGGTGGAGAAAATTATAGAAAAAGATGAGAGAAAGAGAATCATGGAAATTTAAGAAATTTTTTTAAAAGAGTAAATATTACTTAAAATAAAAGTAGATGTTAACAGATTTCATTGGTCATGGGTAGACCTACATATTGGGTTTGAGTATTTTTTAATAACTTTAACTAGATACATAAATAAACAAAAAAAAAATGTATGTGTACCATGTTAATTCTTAAAAAAATAAATAAGTGATAAAAATTAAATAAATTTTATGTTTTTTAGTATTAAAAAAAAGAGTTCAATTATTTTATATTGTCAGTAAGTTTTATACTATTAAATAATTAAAAATTATTCAGATGAGTTTTAAAATAATTATTATAAAAATTCAATAATTATGTATGTTATTATAAAAATATATTATCAATTAATAAAAGTCATTGTTACTATAATTTTTAATGCAATTATTATAAAAATTAATAACTTCATCATATATTATTAATTTAAGTGACGTTGAACGTTTAATGTGACAAAATGTTAATCATATGAGTATTTAACATTTATATCTAATGAAAAATACTATTTTAAAACAAAACTATATTATAGACATAAAATAAAAAAACTTTAAAGACTAAAAAAACCCCTGTAACTAGAGTTAACTATGTTTTATTCTTATAAAGCCTCCTTAACTATAGTTAACTATTTTTCATTTCAAAAATTTACTTACGCTAAAAAAAAAAATTGAATGTGTTTATTTCCTATCATAGAAAACTATTTCTAAAGATGTGAACCTGAGAATTTCACATTTCCATATATTTGGTACAAATTATAAAAAAATATTTTCAGTAACAAGAATCTATGATATATTTGTTTTGCTCACTTTTTATTTCCATAAAAAGGGTGAGAATCTTATGCTTTCATGACTCTATTGTCACCAAATGGAAGTTGTTTTCGGGACTCTATTTTATTTTTAAAAATATTTTAAGAAATGAATTTTTTTACCAAACATGTTTAATGGAAATAGCGTTTTGGACAATAACATTCTTAAGAATATCATTTCTGAAAATATCATTAAATTCGTGAAAGAAAAACCCCTTATAAACTTATAACTTCATTTTAAATAAAAAGGGAAATTTTATATGTATTTAGAACTGTTTTTACGTACCTTGTGTATTTTTTATGTTGTTACTGGACAATGTAACAGGGGCTTCGAGTGGCATTGGTGTCGAAACTACCCGTGTTCTTGCTTTGCGTGGTGTCCATGTAATCATGGGTGTGAGAAATATGATTGCAGCAAACGATGTTAAAGAAGCAATACTTAAGGAGATTCCCACAGCCAAAGTTGATGTTATGGAATTAGACCTTAGTTCAATGGCATCTGTTCGAAAATTTGCATCAGAGTTCATTTCATCTGGTCTTCCATTAAACATTCTAATGTAAGTGTACAAGCATAAGCTACATTGTCAAAAAAATTTATATACATGGACCATATCATGCAAGATCTCTTCATGCTATTATGAAAAAATAAGAATTAATTAAAAATGTGTTTGTGTTCAATACTATTGGCAAATTAATACTTCTTATACATACATATTAATTATGATCGTTCAAGGAAACAATGGAGTGCTAATGTTTTCTGCTTTATATGTTGCAATTTTAGAAACAATGCAGGAATATTTGGAACCCCTTTCAGTTTGTCTGAGGATAACATTGAACTACAATTTGCCACAAATCATATTGGTATGAAGAAACTATCAAATGTTCCATAACATGAATATTTTTTGCTGTTGAGAATAATAGGTTTAGGGTAAAATGTGAAACATTATGGCGCAATAAAGCTTCTAGAGTGTAGGGAATATGACCTCTATATATGTATTAAGAGTTTAATTGGTACACATTGTTAGTTTAAAAGATTTTTACACTAATATTGAATCATAACTTTTCATTTATGACTTTTAAAGTACTAATTAGTAAAGTCAACAAAATTCTCATAAATGAAAGGTTGTGATTGAATATCAATGTAAAAATTTTTACACTAACAATATATACCAATTAGACTCGTATAGAGTTTAATTGGTATACACCGTCAGTATAAAAAGATTTTTACACTGACATTCAATTATGACTTTTCATTCATGTGACTTTTAAAGTAATAATAAATAAACTCAACAAATTTAGTATGAATGAAGGATTGTGATTGAATGTTAGTGTAAAAATCTTGACACTATAGTGTACACTAATTAACCTCATTAAGATTTTATTTGACATACACTGACATTGTAAAAGATTTTTACACCCACATTGAATCATATCCCTTAATTTATATGACTTTTAAAGTATTAATGGATAAACTTACCATAAATTAAGGAATATGATTGAACGCGAGTGTAAAATTCTTTAGACTATGAGTGCATACCAATTAAATTCTTTTATAAAAATTTATCTTATATCTTTTATTTATATTTAAAATAACTCTCCAGGTCATTTTCTTTTAACAAATTTGTTGTTGGATACTATAAAGAAAACAACACATGAAAGTAAGAAAGAAGGAAGAATTGTTAATGTTTCTTCTTGTGGTCATCGATACAGCTACCCTGGAGGAATCCTTTTTGATAAAATCAATGATCAATCAAGGTAAGAAGTAGTCTAAATAGAAATTGAAATAAATTATGATGAAATTTTCTTTCTTTTTATTGAAGAGGGAATTATCCCAAAGATTCCAAAATCTACTAAGCTTTATGAATTATTTTAGGATTTTGTCCATAGACCAATTATTATAGACTTCAGTTTTATTATCATTACCAATTCAACTCTAGATCTGTTTAACTATGGAAAAAATGAATATTCATATTGTGTTAATTATTAATTAGGTAACACATTATTATGTAACATGATATTCTTCTTTATCACTAAGAGCATCTCTAAAGGGGGATGCTTGTAAAGTTGATTAAAAAATGAATGAGTTGTTTGAAATAATTCTTCCATTAAAGTAATTCTACATGATAATTCAAATTACTTAAAAAGTGAATAAATTGTTTTACCAAACAACTATTGGTTATGATAAAAAAAAAATTCATAATAACAATATGCAATTGAAAAAAAATTATAATTTTCTTGGAATTACTTATAATTTTTTATATTGAATTAAAATTGAGTATAAATTGTTTAGTAATTACATGGTAGAAGATTATATTTCTTTTAATGTAATAAGCAACTCATGTGAGTTTCTTCTATTCGTATATTCTAATTGTGTGTCAAATTCTTTGTGTTGAGTCATAATGTTAGTATGACTCTTTTGTAAACTCTTAGAAAGCATGTCTTATACTTTTTAAATTTTTAATAATATTCTTAGTTTATATATATAAAAAAAACTCATTGAGTGTCAAATTAATTAAATGCTATACACAAAACACATGTTACAGTTACTGTTAAGTATATACAAACATAATTTCTGTGTATATCATATCAGGAAAAAAAATAAAAATGTGTAGTGTTATAAAGGATAAGTAATGTTCTGTATAATTTGTTATTTTTGCGTTCTTGTCTACAGTTATAAGAAGTTCCGTGCTTATGGACAGTCAAAACTTGCTAACATTTTACATGCCAACGAACTTGCAAGACGTCTTAAGGTAAGCTAACATATTCTATAATGTATCTTCATTCCTAAGCTACATTTTTTTACTATTAGTTTATGTCCATTTATGTGATTCTTAATTACTTAATACAATTAGCCTAAATAAAATTGATTTTGTTAAGTAGTCTAGGCATACGATATCATCATTTCTTGAATCTATTTGTCTCTTCTTCAATAGTCATTATCACTACCAACTTTAATTTTTCCCTTCTATGATCTTAGTAGGTTTTAGAGCTAGCCTACTTTTATGATTTCCGAAAATCATTAAACTTTGCATCCCTTTTTACAACTTGTCTTTTGTCAGTAGTATCAAAAGGCCTATGATTTTGCCTCATTAATCGTCAATGATATATGTAATATTAAGTTATTAACTGTGCGATTTAGTTGCATTGTGATTAGGAAGATGGGGTAGATATTACTGCTAATTCTCTTCATCCAGGATCCATTGCCACCAATGTTCATCGTCATATCAGTCTAGTGACCGGTAATTACCAAATTACACTATTTTGCACTAATAAATATGATGTTATTTAGAAATTATGTAAATCATAAAATTTCGATCACTAAGTGTTTATTTAATCGAATGAAAATTCTATGTAAAAAATTCTTGTCTCATTATTGGTCTTAATCAATTAATAAATGTTATGTTTTTTTTAAAGAACAAACTAAATTTTATTAGATATGTAAATATAGATAAAATAAAATATTTCATCTTGTCAATATAATGTTCTACCTTGTACCACATTATACACATTCCTATTTCAAATTCAACATACACATTCTAGGGTTGACACACCAGTCAGAAAAAACACAACACATCCTCTGTAAATCCAAAAGAATACAATAATTATTTTCATGAAATTAACTTAATGGACATCAATATATCAAGTCGCCCCACTGTTGACCTTTGAAAAACAATGACATTTCTAGATAACCAAATACACAAACACCCAGCAAGTCAGAACATGAATTAATGAGCTATATAAGATATAAAAAATTATAAAAAAAAATTATTAAATGATGTGATATTTATTTATTGGTTGCACAAGAAATAATACACGAGTTTGAGATAGAAAATTTTCATCCTTATATAATCCTCCATTATGTGAAAGATATAATTTTTTTTATTTTTCTTCAATTGTCTTTTACTTTTTTTTAATGGAATCACAATGCACACCAATTCTTCAACTTAAATTTAGGTGTCATAACTTATTTTATTTTACGTTAAAATTGTTTATATAGAAAATATTGCTTATGTAAAATTGAATAGGTAAGTTGTTCTTTACATTGACATCCTTGCAAAATAAGAATGTTATATGTTTACGGTGTAAAATAGTTTTACATTAATATAATCAATTATAATTTTTTATTTATGATTTTTAAAGTATTAATTGATAATATTAACAAATTTACCATGAATAAATGATTGTAATTAAATACAAATATAAAAATTTTTACACCATATAATTCTTTTTTCTCATATATTAGAATTTAGTTAATATGGACCGAAAAACCAACTCATGATGATGTCTCTAGCTTTTCTTAAGAAAATATAATTTACAAGGAATGAAAGTTAAGTTTAGTTTTATTGACATTTTACCGTATGGTAATTAATTATACAGGAGTTACAAGTGTAGCTAAGATGTTGCTGAGCTGTATACTGAAAAATGTCCAACAGGTAAGTTAGCCAATAAAATTTTTTAATTATATTATCAATTAATTAGACATCATTTTAGAAATACTAATTTTTCTATAACTTTTTACATTTTATTTTAAAAATATTTGATAATATTTTTAATTTTTATATACATTTTAATAGAAATGATAGTTTCCTAAAAAAATAAAACAAGCACGCTCTTAACATTTTTTTTTTACCTCGTCCAACTTTACTGTAGGGAGCATCAACAACATGTTACGTTGCATTGCACAGAGAAGTAAAGGGAATTAGTGGTGAGTATTTTGCAGATAATCATATCAGCGAAGCAAACTCACAAGGAAGGAACGTTGATTTGGCAAAGAAACTGTGGGATTTCAGCATGAATTTGATCGAGTAGAATACTTGGTGGCAATTATCAATGCAAAATTATATATGTGAATTCACTACTGAAACATTTAGAAGACAATTCAAGGAAAATGAACACAAAAACTAATTTTACAGGTTCAAAGTTTTGATATCATGTAAATAAGATATGTCACTATTTATTTGATAGAGTTTAATTATATACATTTTCAGTCTAAAATATTTCAAGGTTTTTATATTTACATTCAATTATAAATTTTCATTTATGTAATTTTTAAAGTACCAATAAGTAAAATCAATAAATTTACCATGAATGAAGGGTTGTGATTGAATTTTAGTGTAAAAATATTTACACTACCAATATATACCAATTAAACTCTATTTGACATGTTATATTTAATATGTTACATTTATTATTTTACCTCCCCATTCAAACAACTAAAATAAAATAATGATGGTTCCCCTTTAAGCATGTTCTCACTATTTATTTGATAGGTTATATTTATTATTTTATAATTTTAAATAATAAATCTTATATTTTTAAAGTATTAAATAATTGTATAAAAATTATTTTTTCATATAATATATTATAATATATTATTACTATGATAAGTTGGTAGTTAGTGTCATTTTCATAATTGAAATACCACACTTTTTATACAAGATCATAGTATGTTTCAAATAGAAAAATAAAAAATAAAGGCATTGACATATAATTACTTTAACATGTGAAATTTACAAATATATTCATAAAGTAGTAAATTTCTCTTTTGATTTTCAGAGAAAAAATACATGAAATTTTCACTTTCATATTTTTTCTTTCTAACAAGAAAATGTAAAACTATCACAATAATATCAAACTAGAAAGTAGGAATTTCACTGCCAAGAAAGAAAAAAAAAAAAAAGTAGAACAATACAATAATAATTGTCTATTTTTTTTAATATAGCTGCTACCTCACAGCTCCTAATTCTTTTTTTCTTGATGCATTTGAGACTAGTTTCATTAGTGTCTAGATTTGTGCATTTGAGACTAACTTGTTAATTGTTACAAATTAAATAAATAACAAACTTTACCACTTAGTTAATTAATGCTTTTAAGCTATGTAATAGATAGATCACAATCATACGCATACAATTCATGAATGAAAAAAAGAATTAGGGACATAAAATGAGTTCAAGAGTAGCACTCTCAGTCCGTGGTTCACTTTCCATGGTCATGCTTCATTTTATATTAAACCAAATGCAGATTTTAATTTATTTTATAAAAAGTATAACAAATACTTTTTTCTAACCAAATGCAGGTTTTAATTTATCATCACAAGTATAAAATGTTTTGATTGCTATCGCTTAATTTGTTTTATGTATAAAAAACATATTAATACCAAATTTCTCAAGGTAAAGCTTAGGAGCACCTTCAAAATCTTGTATAACTAGACTAACCAGATTGCAGACTATGACCAGATTAATAAAGTATTATTGTAGACTATAACTAGATTTTTACAAGTTCTATAGCTAGCAAGGCAAATAAATTGAATAACCAAATACAAAAATCAAAAGAATTGAATACTGAAATTAGAAAACCATGCCTAAACTTCAAAGACTTACAATTGCTCCTTACTTTGGTTGGTTGCTTTTGATATAGAGAATGATGGCTCTGCAAGAATGAAAGAAAATTCAGAAAGAGGAAAAAAACCAGAGAAAGAAAAATGACGAGAAAGAGAAAGTCAATACGAGAGAGAAAGAGGGGAAGAGAAAGAGAGGAGGAAATTCACCGAGATTGAAAGACATGTGGCTGTGAGAATGGAAGGGTCAATGTAGGGAAGGTCCAACTCAAGAAAGAAGATGGGAGGACAAATGGAAAAGTAAAAAATATTCCTATTATTTAACTTTCTAACCCCTTCTTTTACCATAAAAATTACACTAGATGGGAACATAAAATAAGTTGATAGGATACACTTATCCTATCATATTAGTGCAACAAACACTTGCCATATAGGATAGGAAAAAATTATAATATCCTATTTCTTATCCAAGCAGACCCTTGAGGTCATTTGCTGAGGATGTATATTGCTTGATGTACCCTTCTGGTGCCCTCCTCAACCCATCAAACATCTCAGAACACTTCTAGCTCGGGCACTATAGATCACTGTGGCTGACCTCTGCCACCTCAGGGTCCAGACGACCACCGCCCAACCTCGGACAACTTGGTCCTGACTCCAACTCGGCCCTCACCAAGGACCCAAATCGAAGACCCATTTTCATAAAAAAAAGTAACTTGAAATTCTGTAAATAAGGTAATTTGGAATCAAGCCTAAAAACCTCCTTAAAAGGGGAGCACCAACCCCCTTAGGTATCTAAACTCTCACATTCTAGTCTTTATCCTCTTACTTCCTCACTGACTTGAGTGTCGGAGTCCCTCTTGCAGATACACACCTGTCTCCTGGAGCTTCAAGGTCGGAAGGATCAAGAGGATAGCCGTTATGCCAAAATCTGGTAATAACACTTGCCATCTTAATTGATAAATGCTATCTACTTTGAAAAACAAACAACAGAGGATAGGAAATACGTATAGGTGAGGTGGTTATTTTATTAGTTTTTATTTTAAAAAAATATTGAATAGTACATGAAGATGAAGTTAATAAGGTATAACAATGGTGCAAAAAAAAATTTACATTCAAATTCAATCACAACTCATAATTTGTATGATAATATTAATTAGTAAAATTAACAAAATTATCATATGTTAAATATTGTGATTAAATACTAATATAAAACATGGTTTTAGACTCGCAATCCATAAGTATTTTTCTAAAAGTAGAAAAGTAAATATGACAATCACACACACCCCTATAGGTACTAACCTGCCTCCACCTCGACTTTGACGAAAAAATCCGTATTGACTGAGTCAAGTTTTCCCCACCTAAGAAAATTGGAGAGCGGAGCGAGGGTGAATTTGTTGGTCTCATTCCTTGATCTGACCCTATTTTTATATTAAATAGAATTTCATATATATTTATAATCTCATATGTCTTTGTACAAATCCATACTCCTATGGATCATTAAAACCTGATTGTGCAAGAATCACAAAATTATGATTAAGACCACAATGTTATAAAAGATGTATTGTGAAAAGTGATAATTTTTTTAAATTAAAATATAATTAATAAATTAATATATAATTAATAATTAATAAATTTAAATTATAAAAAATAATATAACAGAACTGTGGTCACCATGTTACTATTCCAATAACAATATATCTAACCTGAGATAAAATCTAATATAAAGGTTGTTGGTGTAAGGTATTTTTTTTTTATTGACAATGATAAAAGGAATGATTTGTCTACGCTTAAGTTAGTTTTAAAGAGAGATCTATTTAAAATAAGTAATGAAATAATAAATATGTAACGAGAACAATATAACCTGTACACTTAGCCCTGTAAACTCAGGGTCAGTAAGCCTCATCAGCATACGTCCAATGACATGTATACTCGACAATTATGGAAACGATATTAATTTCGTACCATTTTTTTATACTAAATTCTCTACGTCCCACACTTTTCTGCTGTCATTCCTATAAAAGACATAGTTAATTGAGAGGATAAAAGATGATTAAAAGAGATTAGAATTGACACTTTACATCATGAGGAGTACGTGTAGGTAGTAGGTACATTTGAGGGGTACTGACTCACCAAATAACTGGAATGTCCAACAGATAAACTTAAGGAAATTTCCTATCTCATTAACTTTTTTTCTCATTATTAATTGGGTTGACAGTGATATGAAGCTCTGAAATTTCCTTCCACCTACTAATATACTATATATATATATATATATATATATATATATATATGCGCTAATAACTAATTTTTATCCTTTTTCTTAAAAAGAAAGTAAAAGTCGATTTCGATCAATAATTTAAAAGAAATTTTAGTAAATGTGTTTAGCATATTAACTAAAATATTAAGATTTTTAATCAAATACTTTCAATAAAGAATAGTAATTTTTAAATTTTAATATAATATATAATCTATTTTATTTAACAATTTTATGGTTTCGTAATCATGTAATCAAATAAAGCATCGATTTGCATAAAGAAATTAACATACGGAATAATAAATTTTTTATAAATATTCATTTGGGTTTAATTTTTATGCATTATAAACGTAAAGGAATTTACACTATCAAATATATCAATTTTAATAGAGTTTTTACTCAAACATAATATATAAATTTTAGCTTTTAAGTTTTACTACCGCTTTTTAAGATACACTATCTCTTATTTTAACAAAAAAGAAATCTCTAATTTTAACATACACTGCTGTTTATCTCTGTGTTTTTTCATGATTTTCAAAAAGGAAAATAAAAAAACTGAAAAAAAAAACATTAAAAGCGAAACATATAAAGTGTTTGCTCAAAGATGTTAAATACGTTTTATTTTTTTTATCCTCCGTAGGAGTTGAAGTAAGATGATTTACAATGTACTCTACTTAACTATAGATATTTTAATGTTTGATAAATTCTTAAAAAAATATTTTTCAACATGTTAACTATAATTTTTTTACCGTTATATAAATTAATTTTTAAAATATTTTAGATAACATTCTAAAAGAATTTTGTAAAGTGTATTAAAAATCAATTTACACAACAATATGATTATTAAGAACTAATTTGTAAATAATTTTAAAGATCGATGATTTATTTAAGTTATTTTTGTTTTCGCTTATAAAAACTAACATGAGAAAATAATTTTAAAAACCAGTTTTATAATTTCGTTACACAGATAAGTTTATATCTCTAAAAATAAAAAAAAAACAGCTTTAAAAAATAGAAGAAAAATAGGTGATAAATATCTCTATTTTAAAAAGAAAAGAATATTATATTAAAAAATGAGTTTAATATTGATACATCGATCAATAAAATAAACAATTTTACAGTTTTAATTATAATTAAATTACAAATAACTATTTTATGATTTTCAAAATAGTTATAATAAAAGTAAAAAACTTACTTTACATAACAGTTTATGATTGGATAATTTTAATACTGTGAAAATATAACTTTTTCCTCCTAAAAATATAAAAAATAAAATTATATTTTTAGAAAGAAGAAAAAAACATACATTTTATCAGATGAGTCATAACGTGGAATGAGAGCTTGAATTAGCATGCAAGGACATCCATGACCCCGTCATGATGCTCATTGCAGTGCTAACTCTTGGTAAGTATCAGTTGTTTATGTCAATCTTTATTTGAAAAAGATATGAAAGTTAAAATTTTATCAGATAACTTTCATTTTTTGAATGTACATATTCTTTTTTAATATATATAACTAATATAAAAATGTAAAATTATTGATGGGACCCATGTAATAGAGATGCTGAATTGGACAAAGTGATGCTTAAATTGAAAAAACAAAAATAAAAATAAATTATATATAAGTGGATCCTATTTGAAAACCTAACAGAAAAATGGTTGTCAACACTTACTATTTATGTGTACTTTACACTCTTATGTAGCATACTCGTAAATATCAGTACATGATCATATAATCCTTCATGACTTGCACTTTCTAAACCGAGAGAAAGAGAGAAGTATTGATAGAAAGAAAAAAAGTGATGTGGTCATTCAGCAGAAAAGGAGCTTCTGGGTTTTCATCATCTTCCACTGCTGAGGAAGTTACGCATGGTATCGACGGAACTGGTCTCACTGCTATTGTCACAGGTCACTTTTTTCTTTCTCTTTCTCAATGTTTTTCTTTTACACATCATTTCATACGGATTGAAACAGAGAGAAGAGATAGAGAGAATAAAAATTTGAGATGATTTTATACAGTGGAATCTAAGATTCTTTAGATTGGCAGAACTAAAAAATAAATAAAAATCTAGGAGTGGAATCCATTTTATTTTTCATACCTTAACAAAGAGTTTTCTAAATCGGTTTTAGTAAAAGATACAAATATAAGTTCTAAGAAAGTTTGCAAGTCTTTTTGGAAAGAAATAAGATAAGTAAAACAACTCGAGAGGGTCATCACAACTATCAGCCCCACCATCACCATCGTACATCGTCGACACTACTACTATCATTGTCACTACTACCACCACCTAGAGATGGAGGGACTGGTAGAGGTCATAGTTCCTACCCTAATATATATAAAAATTAAGGTTAATTATCATCTAAAAAGAGTGAATAAAAATATGATAAGTAACATGATTAATAAAAAAAAAAAAAGAACAAAGAAACAAACAAAGATTTGGTTTGTGAGAGAAGATTCTGTGTGAAAAAATTATGTGAGCATGTTTAGTTAACAACTAAATCTAAACCGTTTATAAAAATCCTATAATTATTATTATATGTTTTTTCATTTCTTACCGTAACCTTTTTTCTTACCTGAGTTACCTCTCTCTATGTATATATTTATAATTTTAAATTTATTTTCTAATTAAAAATATGTAATAGAAATTTTTTATAACAATAAATGTATTATATTAGTATAAAATAGAAATATATTATTTTTAAATAATTAAAATTATGAAAAAAATTAGTAAAATTCATTAAATCCATAAAAATGGTCAATTTTGATATACTAAATGTACATTGGTCAAATTGTAGGGTTACAGTTAATAAGCTTAAAAAGTATCAATCCAAAATAATTAATTGATTCAATTTGATTAATTTCCATGTTTTATGAGTAGAAACCACATTTTCCAACTCTAGTTAAAGTCTGATTGAGAAAGTTTCTCTACAAGCACTTTTAAAAGACACAAATTCAAGAAAAATGTAATTTTTTTTATAAAAGATACAAAACGTTTTTAAGACTAACTTTGACTAATATAGGTAGAAGCCATGTCACACAATTTAAAAATTATTAGTTTGTAAAAAGTCTATTTACATTATTTTAAAACAACGTCATATTATTATACATTAGTAAATGTATTTAATATTTATATTTTCTAACTTTAAAATTACACACTGATTATCTATCGGTAAATTTCGTAAGTAAATTAAATTTACCTACAACTTTTGTTTCATCAATAATAATTATTTTCAGATAGATACTATATTCGTCGATAATAATTTTTTTACAAATGCATAACATTCTAAAGATATGTCAATAATTCCATTTGATTTACTTAAGCATGTTGATAAAATTTCGTCAACAAGTATGATTTTTCGAAAAATATTGAATTTGTCGATAATATAAGTTTCTGGACAGATTTAAATCTGTGGGTAAAAATCTGTCGCTAATTAGCATTTGTCTTGTAATGTAAAAGACTTATCTTGAAACTAAATCTGATATTGTCAAGATCAATCATTGAAGAAAAAGAATTAATCTTCATGTGGAGATCTTGTTTTTTTACAAGAACAACAAAATCAATCCACTATTCAAAAAATAATAATTTTATATTATCTCTTGTTAACTCAATATTTAAGAACAAACATTGTGATTTGTGAGATTAAAAAAAACATTTATAATATAAATACATGATACACTAATAATTTTAAATTGTGAGGTCCACTAAAAAATGAGTTAAAATAAAAAAAAAACATAAATTTTAACTCATTTTGTTATAAATCCCACAACTTAATACCTGTATGTAATATTGTTTTCCATTAATTATGCATAACCTTTAAGTTAAAATAAAGATGCTATAGTTTTAACTTTATTCCATTTATATTATTATAGACATTTTAATTCTTTATATAAAAATCAAATAAGATGTTAGAAATTTATCATAAATCATGTAATGTTTAATATTTTTGAGAAAATAAGGAGAAAGTTCAAGGAATCTTTTTAATATTCTTATTTTATAATATCTATAAATTTAAAATTCTATCTTACTTTAGTTTATTTATTCAACTTTTAATCCTCTTTTATTGTTTAATTTTCTAAATTAAAATATTTTTAATGATCAATGAAAGATATTTTAATTTATCTATAAAAATATTAATTAAGTAATATTAATTCAAATATTACATTACAAGAAAATTATTTAATATATTAAAATATAACGATTTTTTTCTAAAATCAAATAAAAGCACAAAGAAAATGCATGTCGGTCGGTAATTGCTTGATTTTCATATTTTAAGAAATAATTTTTTAATATATTAAAAAGGATTATTTAAAACTTTCTTTAAATATCATTTTAAAATTATTTAAAATATAAAAATTATATTAAACAATAAAATATCCACTAAAATATTTACTTAGCAATACGAAAGTGTATTTAGTAAAATTATTTTTATCTTTTTATAATTACAATTTTAATATGTTTTTTCTTTTATCATCTTTATTGCTATAATACATTAATAATAAAAAATATTATTTTATTAAGATCGGTTAAACAAATAGTTCAATAACGGTTGAACCAATTAATAGTAAACTAGTATCTTCACCGGTTCTATCAACTTTCTGATTTTAAAAGATAGATTTGCAAGGTAAGGTTGTTGGTGTGGTGCGCTTGGAATAGACTATGGATGTGCATGTTTAATGAATCACACAAAGAAGTCTTTTAAGATGTGTCTGTAAGGAAATCCCAAGATACTTTAGTGGTTTGGACTCCCTCTTTGCAAGATGAAATTGCTCTTAATGTGGATGAAAACTTGTAAGGGAATCTGGTTCGGTTAGGTTTTAACAGACTATGCAGAGATAGGGATGGAGGTTTCATCTTCAGTTTTTATGGGAAGATTGAGCTGGTGGAGATTTTTGTTGCGAAGGTGATGGCCTTGTTGCAAAATTAAGAATGTGTCCCATCACATTAATTGTTCTTTAGTAACTACGGACATGAATCACATGTGGTCGGAAGTAGGAACTCTTAAAGTTTCCTTCCATGCATGTGCCATCTGATAATGACTAAATTTTATTCTAATAATTCAAAAGAAATTTTAATAAGTTTTTTTACGATATTAATTAAAAATATTCGAGGTTTCAGCATTTAAATATAATGTAACGTGATGGATAATTAAAAACAATTGATAAGGTAGCGAACAAACTTATAACTTGGTGGATTGAAGTAAAATGTTTGATAAAATAAGGTAATAAACTAGTTTATAAATATATAAAAAAGTTATATATATCTTTGCCATGAATTTGAATTTACTTTAAACTTTTTTAACTAATTGAAAATTTCTTTGAGCATCTAGTAAATGATTTTTTAGTAACGTGCAGTATCTTTTTGACATGCTGTTTTTAGTAGAATCTTTTAGACGACAGATATAATTTATTAGAGACAATTGTGTTTGAATTGATATGATCACTATTCTAGACGATAAAACTTTTTCCTTAATTTCAAGTATTCAATACAGCTACATCCTATCAAATTCAAGACAATGACTAAATTAAAACAACCTCAAAATGGTTGATCCAAGTGCTAGTTCTTTTTAATAGTATTTTTTTTTTCTTCTTTAAAAAAAATAGTATGCTTTAAAATACTATTTTTAGCTAGCTTTTATACTTTCTTCTTTTGTAATCTTTAAATGTTTATTATATTTCATTTAATACTCCTTTCTGGATTTTGTTATATATTTTCTTTCTTCTCTCCTTTTTTAAGATAGGATTTTATTATATATTTTCCATTTTTATATAAGATAGTGTTTTAATTTTAGTCTTTTATCATATAAATATATTTCTTTTTTTTTTGGAAGGTAGATATTTCTAATGATAGAAAATAATTTTGTTTTTTATTTATATTATTATTTTAATATTTTATTGTACACAGTTTATTTTAACTATTATAATATTTATTTTATTATTTGAAAATTATATTTCTTGATAGGTTTATTTTACATTACACTATTATTTCAACTGTTTACATTAATATTATTATTTTAACATTATATTTCAAAATATTTAGCTGTTATACTAATTAAAATAATTAAATAATGTGATCTATAAATAAAACATTACAAGAGTTTAAAATTAATTAAAAAATTATAAATACTCAAAAAAAATATTTATTAATAAAAAAAATAAAAATTATATAAAAATATATATTAATTTTGTATTTAGAAGTCACTTTATATAAAAATTATAAACATTTCAATTCATTTTATATTTATCAGTCATTTTAATAGATTATTTTGCCAATTCTTATAATTTAATAAATTTATTTACAGCTTTATAAGCTATCGGCTAATTTTTTTTTATCATTCAACTAGTTTTTCATATGCTTCTTGCCAACCATATTCATTGTATATTCATTATATATATATATATATATATATATATCAAATAAAAAGATAAAATAAAAAATAAAAGATCCTAATATCATAACTTATTTTCTAAAATGCTTGAAATAACCTAAGCTTGTGTAATCAAACTAGCTAACTTATAAAATTACTTGAGTATCTTACAATTAAAACTCAGTATGTAATATATTTTTATTTATCAATTTTTAATTATTTAATCATGTATAAATAAAAAAAAACGATTTCAAAAAATAGATAAATTACCAAATAATAAATTTTATAAAAACACAACAACTCTTGATAAATACAATAGAAATTATTAGTAAGGCATTATTTAATACATGTTTTCAACACAAATTATCTTATATCATAAATTTTAATTAGAACACCAATGTATATATCGTATAACAGTCACTTTCAAATACACTTTACTTTAGTAGTATAATAATTCACTTTACTTATTTGGTTGAGGTTGATAATTTTGATATCATTTAACAGTAAAATTAGGGGTGTGCAATCCGATATTCAGAACCGATGTGTATCTAATCCATTTAAATTTATTTTAATGGATTTTTTATAGTTAAATTTATTTTTTAGATTTTATCTCCAATTCAATTAATTAGATATGTATTGGATATTTATCTAGATTTTTTAAAATTTAAAATTCAAATTATGAATACATAAAATTATCAATTAAATGTTTTAAATTTTAGTTATGTTTTTAAGGATATAAAAATTTTGAAAATAAAAATTATATTATGTGTAAGTTTACTAATAATTATAGAAAAATAAAACTTAAAATATCACATATATTTAAAATACTAAGAGCTACTAGTTAAATTAGATAAAGTCAAATGAATATTGTATTTTATTAAATATTGAATTTATCCTTACTTTGTTTGAAAATTATATGAAATATTGTATTTTACTTATAAGATAGTTAAATTTTCTACTGTCTAATCATTTATACAATAGTGTGGATATTTCTACAAAATAGTGTGAGAGATACACGTGAAAAGAATATAAAAAAAAACAAAGATTCAATGTTAGAAATAGAGAATGCATAATATGTTTGTATCTCACTTCCTGTGAGATATACTACAAGGCTAGGTTCGATCTTCAGATACAACTTATCTTCTAACGCATAGCTTACATTTCGGTGGACATAATCATATATCTGTGGTAGATGGTAGAATAATCATTACAAATTTTAACTTTCTTTAATTAGACTTTTAACTACTATTTAAGTAGTTATTTGATAAAAATTATTTTTTAATAATCAAATAATTTGTGTGGTTAAATATAATTAAAATTTTTTTAATGTTACTTAAAGTTGTGATAATAAGAATATAAATTAAATAAAATATCTCTATTAAAATTTGTAAAAAATCATATTTAAAATGAAATTAAATTTTAATTATAAACCATTTTAAATCATTTTTAAAAAATTCAATCCAATAAACTCATAATTTCAAAACCACCCAAAAAAAAATTATGAAATGACTTAAACTTGGAGTCAGCATGATGGTAAATGTACCACATTATAAATATAAAAGTACTATGAGATATTATGCTCCCACACGCATATAAATAGCAGCAATTCATACCATCCCAAGATAGAGAAGAATTTATATTGAGAGAAAGAAAAAAAGAGATGTGGCCATTCAGCAGAAAAGGAGCTTCTGGGTTTTCATCATCTTCCACTGCTGAGGAAGTTACGCATGGTATCGACGGAACTGGTCTCACTGCTATTGTCACAGGTCACTTTTTTCTTTCTCTTTCTCAATGTTTTTCTTTTACACATCATTTGATACGGATTGAAACAGAGAGAAGAGATAGAGAGAATAAAAATTTGAGATGATTTTAAAGTGTAATTTAGGATTCTTTAGATTGGTAGAACTAAAAAACTAAAAATATAGGAATGGAATCCATAATTTTTTTATACTTTTGTTTAGTTATGAAAAGAAAGGTTTGCTATAGAAGGGAATGGAATAGAATTATAAAAAATTTACTTTAAAAATTTTTCACAAATCATCTTAAAAAGAATCCTGATAAACCTAATTTAAAAGATATAAGAAAATCTAAGTTATAAGAAGGTTTAAAAGCGTTTTAAAAAAAACTTAGATAAGTGAAACAATCAATTTATCAAAGGATTCTGATAATCAACGTGAATAAAATATTTTTTATAAACAAAATTGCTTATAAAATTATTCAAGTTATAAATTAGTTTTGGAGAAAAAAACATTGTAATAGAAAGTTAAAAATAAAAAGTTTATATTAGTTCATTTAATATGACAGAACTTAAGTACCCTTTAGAATATTCTACTATTTTAATAAAAGATGCTTCTTTTACAATGTGGATGAACCTATATATTTTACGATTATGCTTCTTTTACAAGGATGGACAAACCTATACATGTATGTGTGGGGGTGTCTATCTATATCCGCACTTTTGTATCTATATTTTATTATTATGTTTCTTTTACAAGAGTGGATGAAGTATGTGTTAGTGTCACACTGTATTTGTATGTGTGTGAGAGGATGAATCTTTAAAAGAAGAAAGTATATTCCTTAATTGAAATAATTAATGTCTTTTTCATATTCATCTTTCATTTTATTATTTTATCCTAACAAATTGTTAGAGTTTTAATATTTTTCTCAATGTTTAGATGTAAAGAAAATAACAAGGAATATTTTTTGTAAGAAAATTTTAGTACATGATAAAAAAATATACAAAAGGAAATAAAAATTTAAACTCAATAATGATGAAAGTATAAAGTAGTTTTTTTGAATTATACTGTACTAGACACAAATTATAGTATGTCAATCATGCTATTGAATTAATAGAATGAAAATGAATGTGTACCTGAATTGGCATTCATATCCATGAGCACTATTGAACAGAACTCTAGAGGTTCTTCTGGCTACCTTCTGAGGGGTTATTGTAGAGAACAATTCTGATGTGTAAATTTGCTTAATGGGATGGCAAATTTATAACCCCCAGGGTAGTCAGGGACCTCTCTTAATTGGGCTTTTTTATCTGATTGACCTAACTCATCACAGAGTCAATCTCACTGTAATCCCAGTTAAATAACCATATTGATATTTTAAGATATTGTCGGTTAAAGATAAATAACCATATTGATATTATGATCATATCTAATATTGTCGGTTAATGATAATTAGATATTGCGTGATACTAATCCACAATTAATTTCAACATTCTCCCACTTGGATAGTGTCAATCAATAATCAACATACAAATCATTAAACTAAAACGACAATTGCCGATATATCATATATTAATTAACAATATGAAAAATATGAGCAACAAAATAAATATCTGATAGGGATATTAATCAATTGCATGTAACTAATATTTTTCATAGATGTATGGCATAATGCAGTCCCATAAATGACACTATAATGGTCCAAGCATAAATAAAATACTAATAAGAAACATGAACAAAATGACGTCAACTAGAGCATGTCTCTTAAAGAAAATAGAGAATCAGACTCCCACTAACTTAATACATCAAAAGCCTTGACTAAACCCATGTGAGTTACATGAATAAGAAAAATTCCAACAGTTAAGGCCTTAGTCAGTGGATCTGCTAACATCTCCTCAGAATCAATGTTTTCAATCCGAGTGTGAAAACTTTGAATTTGCTCTCTAACAAATTGATACTTGATATCAAAATGCTTTGAACGAGTAGAGCTTTTGTTGTTTCGAGAGAAACTCACAGCAGCAGTATTGTCACAGTAAATCACAAGTGGCCTGGAAATGCTTTCAACTATGTGAAAGTCAGATATCAATTTCTTAAGCCACATGGCCTGGCGAGTGGCCTCAAAACAAGCAACATACTCTGCTTCCATGGTAGAGGTAGCTGTAAGAGACTGTTTAACGCTCTTCCAAGAGATAGCTCCTCCTGCCATCATAAAAATAAAGCCAGAAGTAGATCTACGATCATCAGGGCAACCCGCAAAATCAGAATCAGAATAGCCAGTGACTTGAAGTTGATCAGACTTCATAAAAGTCAACATATGATCCTTAGTTCCCTGTAAATATCGCATGACCCTTTTAACGGCTTTCCAATGACCCAAACCTGGGTCGCTCAAGTATCTGCCTAAGGCATTGACGATGAAAGCAATGTCAGGACGAGTACAGACTTGAGCATACATCAAACTGCCAACAGCGGAAACATATGGAATTTTCTTCATAGCATCCACTTCTTCATCATTATGAGGACATTGTTTGTTAGATAATTTGTCACCACGTTGCACAGGTGCAGCACATGGGGAGCAAGCATTCATGTTGAACTTCTTGAGAATCTTCTCGATATATCCCTTTTGAGACAATCCAACTATGCCATGTGACCTATCACGAATAATTTGGATGCCTAGAACAACAGAAGCTTCACCAAGGTCTTTCATATCAAAATGTCTGCACAACATTGATTTTGTCTCAACCAATAGGTTCATACAACTACTAGCAAGGAGAATGTCATCGACATATAATACGAGAATGATGAAATCACTCCCACTAGTCTTCAAGTAAATGCACTGGTCTGCAACATTTTCCTTGAAATTGTAAGTAGTGACAACCTGGTCGAATTTTAAATACCATTGCCTAGATGCTTGTTTCAGTCCATAAATGGACCTTTTAAGTTTACACACCAAATGCTCATTGCCTGCTTCAACAAAACCATCAGGTTGAACCATGTAGACATCTTCAGCAAGATCGCCATTCAGAAAAGCTGTCTTTACATCCATCTGGTGTAGCTCTAGGTCAAAATGAGCAACTAAAGCCATGACAACTCGGAGTGCGTCCTTCGTTGAAACTGGTGAAAAGGTTTCTTTGTAGTCAACACCTTCCCGTTGACTATAACCTTTAGCCACCAATCGAGCCTTATACCTATCAACCTTTCCATCTGGAGTACGTTTTGTCTTAAAGACCCATTTAGATCCAACAGGCTTACAACCTGCTGGTAAGTCCACAAGATCCCAAACATTATTATGAGACATGGAAGACAATTCATCATGCATAACTTTTAGCCAGTCAGAAGCATGAGAACTAGAAAGTGCTTCCTGATATGTAATGGGATCGTCATCATCATGTGGATCATATTCGTGCTCCTGAAGGTAGACAACATAGTCATTTGGTATAGAAGGTCGGCGTATTCTCTGAGATTGTCTTAATGGAGCCACATCAACATTATCAAGTTGTTGATCATGTTGTTGATCATTGAGTTGTGGTTCATCAACATGCCTCTCAACAATTTGTTCATCTGTGTGAACCATTGGGATTGAGATGTCTGTAGGAAGAGAATAAGATGGTAATGGAAGCATGGTTCGATCTTCTCTGAAGGTCATCATTCGAGGTGTGTAACTCCCACTGTCCAAATCGTCCTCAAAGAAAACTGCTCGGTCAGATTCAATAACTCGTGTAGAGTGAGAAGGACAATAAAATCTGCATCCTCTCGAACCGATGCAGTAGCCAATGAAATGACCGCTAATAGTTTTGAGATCAAGTTTCTTTTGTTTAGGGTTATAAGGTCTTACTTCTGCCTTACAACCCCATACATGGAAATGTCTCAAACTCGGCTTTCTACCAGTCATTAGCTCAAAAGGAGTTTTGGGCACATATTTGCTAGGTACCTGATTAAGAATGTACATAGCAGTTCGCAAGGCATCTCCCCAAAGAAATTCTGGCAGAGATGAATGTGATAACATACATCTCACCATGTCCATGAGTGTTCGATTTCGTCTCTCAGCAACGCCATTTTGTTCAGGAGTTCCAGGCATGGTGTATTGAGCTTCAATTCCGTATTTATCAAGGAATCGAGCAAATGGACCTAGATTTCTTCCTGTCTCGTCATAACGACCATAATATTCTCCTCCTATATCAGACCTTACACACTTAACTTTCTTCTCTGTTTTCAGCTCAACAAAGGCTTTAAAGGTTTTGAAGGCTTCAAGAGAGCTTGCTTTATCCTGAAGAAGATATACCCATCCATGTCTGGAGAAGTCATCTATGAAGGTAATAAAATACCTATATCCACCCATAGCAGTAGGTGTAATAGGTCCACATATGTCTGTGTGAATTAATTGTAGCACATCGTCACATCTGTTTGAACTTTTATTCCTGGTTTTGGCAGTGAACTTCCCCTTGATGCAATCGACACAAGTGTCATAATCTGAGAAGTCAAGATCATGCAGAATCCCTTCTTTTATGAGTCTTTCAATTCGAGGCCTAGAAATATGCCCCAAACGTCTATGCCATAGCATAGAGGAAGATTCATCAATCCTGTTACGTTTACTCCCACTAATGGAGTTAACTGACATATCAGTTACGTTTAACATGTAAAGTCTGTCATGCAAAACTCCTGAACCAACAACAGTTGAATTATAATAAATTACCAATTTTCCATCACCAAAATGAAAGTTGTATCCACATTTGTCTAAAACAGAAATTGATATCAAATTCCTTCTCATGGAAGGGACATAAACAACATCATGTAATAATAAAGTATGTCCAGAGGATAAACATAAAGAGACGACTCCAATGTCAGCAACGGGTACTCCAGCTCCATCTCCCATAACAATCTTCGTCTCAACATCACTTGGTTTCCTCAGGCTTGTGAACCCCTGTAAAGAATTCACAACATGAATAGTAGCCCCTGAGTCTAACCACCAGGAATTTGGAGGAACATCAACCATATTAGATTCAAAGCAAATTAGTGCTAGCAGATTACCTCACTTCTCCTTTTTCTTTTTCAGGATAAAGAAATCTTCCACCTTGTGACCACGTTTCTTACAATACTTGCAAGAACCTTTAAAGAATTTCTTCTTGGGTTCTAAATGTCGTTCTGCTTTCTCTGTACCCTTTTTCTTCTTTCCTTTATACCTGTTAGCACCTTTAGCACCTGAACTAGAAGCAACGAACTGAATGCTATTAGGCTTATTTTTCTTCATTGACTCCTCCTTTTGGGTGATTATTGCAATCAATTCATCCACTCCATAGTCATGCTTTTGAATGTTATATGAAGTCTTCATGATGTCAAACTGAGAAGGCAGAGATTCCAAGATGCGATAAATTAAAGTGTCTTCGCCAACCTCAACCTTGAGAGACTTCAGCTTATTATAGAAATGTATTAACTTCATAATGTGTTCACGTACACCGCTGACACCATCATATTTGGTCTTTTCAAATAAGGAAAGATATTGGCTTTTCTGTGTCTTATCAAAAGTTGTGAATTTTTCACCGACTGCTTTGAGAAAAGCACTGGCATCATCAAGATCTGGAATGCTCTGTCTAATAGATTTCTCCATGGTGAATTTAATCACCTTCAGGCACACTCTGTTAGAGTGTTCCCATTTCTCATGAGAAATTCGCTGAGCTTCAGAAGACTCATCTGTAAGAGGCGCAGGCCTCGTCGTCCTCAATGCTAAATCCAGATTGCCAATGGTCAGGTAGAGATCTAATGATTCTTTCCAGTCCTCATAATTTGTTCCGTTTAGAGTTTTGACGGAATTAGGGAAGAAAACTGAACATCACAATAAGGAGAAAAAAAATGATTTAAAAGTTCAGCTTAAAATAAATCCCTAAGCAAATTACAATACATTATAACTTAAATTAATAAATCCTAGCACCGATAGGGTACCAAAAAACATTAACATAAGTAAAGAGAAAAGTATTGTACAACAACAAATTATACTAATAACAACACACCGATAGGGTATAATTATCACTAATATAATGAATTAATATTTATTCATAAATTTACACAAATGCATCCACGATAGGTGAAATTACAATTATGTAAATTAATAGCATAAATCATGCTTTATTTCATATGATTTTAATTATCTTAAAATATGACAAACAAAATTCACATCATCATGCCCATGATAGATAGGTCATCACAATGCAAATTAACAGAAAAATCATATTATAAGTAATAATTCAATATTAAAAAAATTTGAGAGTAATATGCTAAAATTAATTCGAAATTACATCTCAAAAAATTAAATAAATTCCAAAATTATGAAATTTCAAAAAAAAATTATTTATTTAATAATTTTAAGAGAAAAAAAATATTTAGCATGGAGGAATCGGTGGTTACGGAACAAATATTTTGACGGCTTGGATCACCGTGGTTCTCCTAAAAAAAATATTTGATGTTTCGTGCGGTTACGAAACGGAAATGGGCAGCAGATGCAGATCCGGAAACGGCGGAGACGCAGATCCAGAAACGGCGGAGACGCAGATTCAGACGGTCGGTGCGATCTCCGCTGCGATCTGGTTCGGCGCTGAAACGCGAGTCCGTCGGTGGAGCAGCGGCTTCGATTCTGGAGCGCCGGTGGAGCAGCGCCGAAGCCTCAAGATCCGACGGGATCTGGACGATACGAAGCGCGGCGGTTGAACCGCTCGAAGGCGACGGAGAGCCGCTGGAACAGACAGCGCTGAAGGCGCCGAAAGCCCCAAGATCTGACGGGATCTGGGCTGTTGAAACGCGACGAAGAGCCGCTGGAGCGGGCGGCCGAAACGCGATCTCCGCCGCAACGCGATCTGGGCCGATCTCCGATCTCCGCCCCTCTCTGCTTCAGATCGGAAAGTGGCGGTTGAAACGATCTCCACCGCGACTTGGGCGCGCTAGGCGCGATCTCCGCCGCGATCTGGGCGCGCGAGGCGATCTCCGCTGCGATCTGGGCGCGCGAGACCCATCTCCGCCGCGATCTGGGCGTCCGTTCAAGACGCGATCTCCGATCGTGCGGCGCGGCAGGGTCGGGACCACCGGGAGGTTCGCCGGTTAATGATAATTAGATATTGCGTGATACTAATCCACAATTAATTTCAACAAATAATTCAATCCAATATAACTTCAATTTAATCGAGCTAGATTCTTGAAAGATTTTACAAGCTGAAGGCAACTATATCCAGTTAAATTAATCGATGTGGATTTTACCTTTTACTTAACAATAAATTTATCTTAATTCTAAAATTCTACAAACTCTAAAAAATACTTAAACTTATAATATCAATTGCACACTTTTAAAGAAATAGGAAATGAGAAATTTTCTATTTTCTTTTTAATTGTATATTGGTTGTTGTTTTTGAACTAACAATAGGGGCATCTAGTGGTATTGGTGCCGAGACAGCCCGTGTTCTTGCTTTGCGTGGTGTCCATGTGATTATGGGAGATATAGATATGATTGGTGGAAACAAAGTCAAAGAATCAATACTTAAGGAGATTCCCACAGCCAAAGTTGATGTCATGAAGTTGGATCTTAGTTCAATGGCATCTGTTCAAAATTTTGCGACAGAGTTTAATTCATCTGGTCTTCCATTGAATATTTTGATGTAAGTATATGAGCTACATTGTCAATTAATACATCTCAATATCTTTTTTACTCACACATCTTAATATTCTTACTATTCATGTAAACAATCTAGTAATAATACTTTATGAACTGTTTGTTGCAATTCAAAGAAACAATGCAGGGATTTGCGCAGGCCCTTTTATGCTATCGGAGGATAACATTGAATTTCAATTTGCCATAAATTACATAGGTATATTGAAACTATCTAATTTGAACTACATGATTATTTTTCGAAGTTACTAATTGGGTGAGTAATGCATGTGTACACAACGATGCATTCGTACATGTATTTAAGTGTGCATTGAGTAGGTGGTGCACATGTGTGTGCATTTGCATACAACATTAATTATACACATATGAAATGTCTCTATCTTCTTTTATTTTTTTATTTATATAATATAATATAATATATGTGTGTGTTTTGATAGGTCCTGTAACGCTAATGTTTGTAGCTTATTTATACAAACATGAAACATAATTTCTCAATATGCATGCGCATCACAAGTGTATGCATAAACTCTTAGTCAAGTAGCATCATTACTACTGCATAAGTCTTACAACTTCGTATCGGATCTAGAACATTAGTCTAGAATTGAAGTTGTCATGTTGTAGGTCAATATGCTATGAATACACATGTGACACCTTTTTCTCGTTTTTCCATTTTTTTTAACAGCAAAATATATATATTTTATTATAGGAAGTAAAAACAGTTGAAACACAACGTTTCAACCTGCCATACAGTAGCATAATCACAGTGAAACTATCTCATATTCATAAGACACAATCTAGGCTGGGAGCACCAGTCACAGAACACACACCCTGCCTTAAAGCCAACAGAAAACAACAGCCACTGCCACGATAACAGTTTAATGGACATTAACATATCAAGGGATTCCACCTCGACCCTTTGGAAAATAACTGCATTCCGTGACAGCCAAATGCACCAATATACAACGATCCAAAACACATACCTGCATGTCTTCTTCCGCTTTCCCACCACCCAGCCAGAGGATTCCAGAAACAGTTGATTCAGATCTCCCGGAAGCGGAGTCTGTACCCCGACCCAGCTAATAACTTTATACCACAGCGTTTGTATGATTGGGCATTGTAAAAATAAATGATTCTTTGACTCTATCCCATTATTACAGAACCTGCAAACAGGATTTAAACCCGGATTCTGAATCCCTCTTCTTAACAAATTTTCTACCGTGGGTAGTTTGTCCGCTAGCAGTCTCCACGAAAACACCAGTACCTTAGATGGTAGTTTTTCCTTCCACAACCTATGTAAATGCTGGGTTTCCACAAAATTCATTCCCAATTCAGATATCCCTCCATCCAACACTTTATACCCTTCCGCCACCGAATATCCCCCAACCCCTGAATTCCATCCCCACTCATCTGCCTCCCGCTCTACCAATGCCACTTAATTTAATGACTCCTGAAAAGCAAGAAGCAACTGCCCCTCCCATACAAATAACTCCCTCCGCCAGACCCTGCCCTCCCGAAACACATTTATCCTTGATAGTGATGAACTTATCCTCTGTCAAAGCATACAACCTGGGATACAATACACAGAAATCTGTATCCCCCATCCACCTCTGTTCCCAAAATAAAGTCCCCATTCCATTCCTTACAATTCTATTGACTCTAATTTTGAACCACCCAGGCAAGTCCGCATTTGGTCCATCAATGACCCATATGTCTTTCCACCATTGAGAGGTATGGATAAAAGATTCGGGGCTATCCATATATCCATCTGCCTCCCTGTACTTGCTCCTCAGCAGCGGACCCCAAATAGCCGTATCATCTGACAGAATTCTCCACCTCCACTTTACCAGCAAGCTGATATTAAATTTCTTCAAACACTTCACCCCCAGACCTCCCTCATCTTTTGGCCTACAGACTTTTTCCCAGCTAACCCATGCAATTTTTGCCTGACTCTCCTTACCTCCCCACAGGAAAGTTTGTTGCAGCCTCTTGAGAGACTTCAACACTAACTTTGGAGCCTTATAGAAGGAGAAGAAATACAATGGAAGAGCAGCTAGCACTGAATTCAGTAATACCAACCTCCCAGCAAAAGTCATATTCCTTGCCTTCCAACCTGATAAGCGCCTTTTAAACTGATCAATAATTGGCTTCCATACATGTTCCCTCTTAGGGTTTACTCCCACTGGTACCCCTAAGAATTTGAATGGCATTGTCCCAACATTACAATTTAGCATTCCAGTAGCCGCAAGTGTGAATGATTGTGATACATTTACACCATAGAAACTGCTCTTACTGAAATTTACCTTTAAACCTGACACCATCTCAAACCCCCACAACATCGCCTTCAAATGCCATACAGATTGCAGGTCCGCTTCACCCATCATAATGACATCATTTGCATACTGTAACACTAAATAGTTGACCTCATCTTGTACCTTTATTTCTTTGTAATCCTTTTTGAATGGTTGATCTAAAGAAAGCTGGTAAAGCTTCTGCCACTATCAAGAACAGAAAAGGCGACAGAGGATCTCCCTGCTTCAACCCTCTCTCTGGCTTAAACTCTGGAGTGGGACATCCATTTACTAGGACCGATACATAATTATTTCGGACTATAGCACTCATCCACTGTCTCCATCTCCATCCAAACCCCATCCTTTCCAGCATATAATCCAGAAAATTCCAACTGACCGAGTCATAAGCCTTCTCAAAATCCACCTTGAACAAAAAACACGATTTTCTCCTTCTTTTTGCCCAGTCCAGCAGCTCATTTGCCACCACTACTCCATCCATAATTGATCTGCCAGTCAAGAAAGCCGTATGAGTGGGCGAGATTAGCCCAGCCAACACTTTTTTCAGCCTCACAGACAATATCTTCGAGATAATCTTATGCACGCTTGATATTAAGGAAATGGGTCTGTACTGACTTAGCCCTGAAGGTGTGGCCACCTTTGGGATGAGCATAATGAAAGAAGAACTTACCCCTCTCGGTAATATACCAGACCCATGAAACTCCTGTACAGCCTTAACCACATCTTGGCCAATTACTGCCCAACATGATTTGTAAAAGTTCATTCCAAAACTGTCGGGCCCTGGGCTTTTTCTTCCTTCATATGCCCACACCGCCGCCTTAATCTCCTCCTCCACAAACGGCGCCTCCAACCCTTGCTTGAGCTGTTATGATATTTGAGGAAAAGGAACTCCATCCATGGTCGGTCGATCCAACCAACTTTCCCGAAAAATCCCGGAGAAGTGTTCGAATATTTTTACTCTAATATCAGACACACTCTCCAGCCACACCGAATTCGACTGTACTGCCAGTATGGAATTTGCAAGACATCTCGACTTAAAACAATTATGAAAGTACCTGGTATTATTGTCTCCATTTAGAGCCCATCGTACCCTTGATTTCTGCAACAATGCATGTTCCACCACCCTTGCTTTGGCCCAATATTCTGTCATAAGTTCCTGCCTGGATCTATTAAGCACCTGGCCGCCCGCCACTAACTGCTGATCAACCACCTCCATTTCCGGAACCCTTTCAGCCAGAAAAAGATCATCTTTTTTCCACACACCTTCAGACCACTTTTTTATCTCACCTTTAATAGCCTTTAGCTTCCTTGCCAGCTGATACATCTTCCACCCTGAGCCCTGAACTGAGTTCCACCTTGCTTTGATCAGCTCTCCAAAGGAGGCCTCTTCCAGCCAATAATCAAAAAACTTGAAAGGCTTAGGTCCCCAGTCCTGCGTATTATTGATAGTGTTTATCCAACAATGATCAGAGAATTCCCTGGTACCAACCGTCTGTGCCGTAACTCCTCACTCCTCCATCAGAGCCGGTGAGAATAAGAACCTGTCTAATTTACTAACTGACTGTCCATCTGGTGAGATCCATGTGACACTCTTTCCAATGACCGGTATGTCTACCAATCCCATCTCCTGGATAAAAAAATCAAAATCATCCATCTCCCTCCTCGAATGAAACGTCGATCTTCCGATCACCTCAAACCTTTCTCTAACCGCATTAAAATCTCTACCAACTACCCACCTTACATGTGGAAACCCTCTTCTGGTCATCATTAAGTCATCCCAAATCTTTCTCTTTCCTTCCAATGTACATGGACCATAGATGTTGACAACACAATTGACGTCATCTGAATTCCTTCCTCTGAAAGCAACTCCTAGGAAACCCTGCCCTTGAATTTGCCACACCACCTCCAACATATCTTTCCTCCAGATTGTCACGCACCCCCACTCAGACCTGATGACGGAAGGATTCTCCAATCACATTCGTGACTCCCCCAAACCTCCTTTATCTCCTACTCCTTCAATTTTGAACATTTTGTTTCCTGAAACAAAACTATATCAACCTTGTTCCCTACTACCATCCTCTTTATACGCCTCCTTTTCACCCTCTCCCTAAACCCCCTCACATTTAAAGATAGAATCTTCATTTAAACTACCCCTTGATTCCTCCTTCCCCTGTTTTCCTTTTCCGTACTATCTCTCTCTTCCATTTTTTGTAGTTTTGCTATATATACGTCATCCGGTTGCTCCCCAGTTACTCCTATCTCCTTCATTGCTAACCACATTTGTCGCATGTCATTTCCTTCTCCTTGTGTCTTTTGGCTTGCTTGCTCCGATTGTCCCTCCTGATTAAACCTTTTGCACCTCGCTGCTATCAACACTATGCCTTCGAACCTGCCTCCAGGTTGTAACCATCTTCCTTTCCCCCTTCCCTCCCCAAGACGTTTCTTCCGCACCCACACACTCCCATTGCTTGTAATTATATATCTTTGTGACACTTGACTCCGTCTTTTTACTATCTTTTTCACCGCTATTGAATTGTGACTCTACTCTACCGTTGTCTTGCCCAGCCGATCCGTTACTCAAATATATATTCATTCCATTGATCCGGGTCAAACTCTCATCAATTTCCGGTTCCGAAAAAGTCCCACAGCTCAAATGCTGTTTGCACCCCTTCGTTCCCACTACATGCCTTTCACCCTCAGCCTCGAAAGCCCAGACCGAAAACGCATCGCTCCGGCCCAAACTGTTGCCGCGCCCGTGCCCGGATTCCGTGTGCTGACCGAGCTGACGCGTGCCTGCTGCGTCAGCCTTATCGTCTCGTTCCACGTGCAAGAGCAGCCTTCTCCAGGGCGCTCTGTGGCCCACTTCGCCAGCCTTTCGGCCTCGGTAGTCGAGCTGCTGCGTCGGTTGGCCCGTGACGCCTGGTTCGTGCCCACGTGGCAAACACCTATTGGCCGCACTGTTTGATTGCAGAGGGGACAGGAAAGCTGTCCTCCTGTCACATCGCTCTTCACGGTCTTCGAGGTCTGCTAGCCCAGCCTTTTCCCCTTTCGCTTCACCATTCTGCCGCCCAGTTTCCCATTTTGGCTCGTTTCTTCTCTGACCATCACGCACCTCACTTTCCCAGTTTCCCTCTTCCGGCTTGGTGACACAGTCGTGTCACCATGCTGCTCCCATGCTTCTTCGCCGGCGTTACCACTACCGGCGTGTAAACTGACGTTTGCGGACTGTTCGTCATAATTTCCCGGACCTTGCCCTCCGAATTCCTCCTCCGGAGCCACGTCCCACCGGCGACCCAACATCTTCTCCTTCAAAACTGCCAGTCGCTGCTCCGCTACAAAAGACTCGTCGAAGTCTCCTTCTCCCTGACACGAACTCATTTCGGAGCCGAACCCTGAATACCACTCGTTACTGTACTCCTTGTGCCATTCATCACCTTCCTCCGCCACTTTTATATGGAAAAATCTACCGTCTACTTTCACCTTCACCACCTCCTGTATGGGTTCGAACGCCTTCCTGGCAATGAGCAGCCGCGCCACGTCAAACCCCTCCTTCCTAGCTGTCCTGGCACCTATCTGCTCCAGCTCACTATAGGGTGCCATCAGAGTCCGGAAGAATTTTTCACCCCACACATGCAGCGGTACCCCATAACAGCCCACCCATACCCTTCTCTCTATTTCCACATTCCCAGGTTCCCACTTATTTATCAGTTGAAACCACTCCTTCAGCCAGTCCTGTTTACTTGCTATCGCCTGTTTCAAACTTTCTGAAACACCTTCTTCCAGCAACACCTTATTTCCTCCCATCGGAGTAGCTTTAACATCGTATATTCCTTGCTCTGCCAAAACTTGCTGCGTCCTAAATGCTGCTCCTTTGCATATAACCTCGCCAACATAGGCTTTCTCCAGTCTCCTCAACTCCTCTGCCTCAGCTGTAGACACCAGAATCCTACTTGTTTTTTCACCTAAACTTCCCCTTTTGGTCTGTAGGCTTCCCTGATTCATCCCCTCTTTTCTGTGATTTTGCCTCTCCCCAGGTGAGCCGACCACCTTTGCGTAAGATAGTCTTTCGCTTCCATTCTGAAAACCTTTCATTTTTTCATTGTGCTTTGGTTTCGTTTAATTTAAAATCGGGTTCCCCATCCGTTCCATCATTCCCCCCTTCGCAGTTTGTATCACTTTTTTTTCAAATCTGGGCCGATTGACCCATAACTTCTCATTACCAATGAATATGTTGTCCAATTTCACCCCTAACTAGTTCACATCCTTCACTCCTGTAAACCGCACAAAACCAAATCTCCTTCCATTTCTATCCGTTTTTTTTGGAATATAGACCTCCCGAACATCCCCGTATCTCGTAAAGATTTTCCACATGTCTCCCGCCTTGTAATCATCCGGAAAATGTGTGAAGAAAAACGACGTTACACCAGTTTTGCCTTTCCTTGTCGTATCACTTACATTTAACCCCCTTCTCTGCCTTATTCCATCACCGCCACTACCCCTTCTCCTCCCCCTAACCTCTGTCCAACCTCCTTTAGCCTCCCCCATTTTTTAAAAAAAAAAGAACAGAGTTTACAGCCTCTCTTATCTACCAAAAACTTCAACCAAGAATAGAGGCTCTAATCAAATTCATGAGATGGCAACATTTAATCAGATATTGGATTGCATTTCTCTCTCTCTCTCTCGTTTTTCCATGACTGTGTCTTGCATGGGTAGGTTAGGTTTGAGAAGGGTTATGAATATGAAAGAAGTCTTCTATTTCTGCAAAATGTTTATAAGCTCAAGAAAATGTTAAAAAAATCTTAATTCATTGAATTTTATCCTTATATATATTCACAGGTCATTTTCTTTTAACAAATCTATTGTTGGATACAATGAAGAAAACGATACAAGAAAGTAAAAAACAAGGAAGAATTGTTAATGTCTCTTCAATAGGTCATCGATTAACATATCGTGAAGGAATCCTTTTTGACAAAATCAATGATCCATTAAGGTAAATTTTTTTATTATAAATGATGATGCTATAAGTTTTTTTTTCATGGTAAAATGGCTTATTAAGACTTACTTTTCTAAGAATTTATTGATAGAAGAATTATTATGATGAAATTTTTTTTTTTTTTTTAAATTTTGATCTATTTGTTTGACTCATAAAAATGATAAATATTCTTGGCAATTCTTTGCTCTAATATAGTTTTTTTCAAACTATATATATAATTAGGTGTAACACAAACGCACACAACACACACATATAACTCAAATTAAGTGTCTAGTATAACTTTTAGGACTTTGATTTTTCATGGTAGAAAAATTTCTTTGTTAAAAACTAATTCTTCATTTAAATGGTGAGTTTATTATGAGGCTACTAAAAATAAGTTAAAAACTCAAAATAAATTCTCCCATTTGAATAAAAGTCTTTAAAAGTTCTTCAATTGGGGACCAAAAAATGTTTTATAAATTCATAAATAAAGTTGATATTGAATTCTCTTTTTTATCATATAATTATATAAAGAATACATAATGCATTCATGGTTGATATTCACTCAATGTATGAACTAATCATATGTATTTTAAGTTATTAATTATATGCTATTGATTCTTTCAAAAGGATAAAATTATTTAGAGTAACATACAATATTTCATTTAATATAGGTTGTGTAATATGTAGATATTAAAAACCTTGTGGATCAAAATAAACATAAAGATAATGAAATTTTTAGAACAAAAAATAGAACATATTTTATAAGAAAGGGAGATATAAGAAGAAAAAGAATACAAGTAATAGTACACGAGATAAAATAACGATTTGATATAGAGATTGAGAAAAATAAAATCATAAAAAAAAAGGTTATAGGTTGTGTAATATGCAAATACCAATGTTTAACATACAGTCATACACTACAAGAATTTTCAAGATTTACTATAAATTTTAGTTAAAAAAATTAATTGTAGTTATTTTAAAACTAATGAATTATGTATTAGCTTCTAATATGTCTTTTTCCAGTTAAAATTCAATGTTACTACAAAGTAATTAGAGAATAGCTATATTTTTTTTTTAAAAAAAAAAACCTAGCTACAAATTAACTAAGATTATTTTTCTAGTTAATTTGTTTTATTAAAGATTAACTACTAATATTTTGTGGTTGATCTAAATTTCTTGTAGTGACACGTGTTATGCATGGTTGACAAACATTTAATTGAATATATATATATATATATATATATATATATATATATATATATATATAATTTAAAAATATTTAATTGCATAAAATTTTATGATTAAAATACCTTAAATTTTAATTTTAAAACATGAAATAATAACATAATACAATTATTTTACAAATAATAGAATAATAGCCTTGTTTTTATATTTATGTATGATCAAAGTAATGATAAAGAAAATGAAAGTATTATGTATAATTCAACAAAAACTCAAAGGCTACAAGAGGGTATATGGGAAAAATTATAATTTGTGATATGTTTTTTAAGATTATAAATTGTTTCAAAAAATAAGTTCCTAACTTAAATTTACAAAATTTTTTCTTTGAAAAAAAAGTTTTCTTTTACGAAGATGAAAATTTGTAATTTATAAATTTTTTAGATAAGTTATTTTTCAATTGTTTTTGTTTTATTTTATAAAAACTTATTTTGTTGCATAAATTAATTTTTTATTACATATAATAGATCATTGAAATAATATAATTTTTTAATTTTCTCAAACATACTTGAAGTATAATTTTCTGTATCATTTATAAATTATCTCTATTTTATCTCAAACATATAAATTTAAGCCTACAAATGCAAGAACTCTGATATGTATGCAATGGATAAATATTTTGTATAATTATTTTGCTTCTTTATCTACAGCTACAACAATTGGCTTGCATATGGACAATCAAAGCTTGCTAACATTTTACATGCCAATGAACTTGCAAGACGTTTTAAGGTCGTAACACAGTGAGTTATACGTTATTTTGATGTTAAAAACTGATTAATATATTTTTAACACAATAAATTATTATAAGAGGTTATGGATAGTAGCAAAAATTAATCATTATCATCCCCATTTGATTTCTCTAAACCTTCTACTAATTATTAAGAAATTAATTTTCATGTTTCCCTATTAGGCTTTCACTATTAAACTCGAATCTAATACGCATAAATTTCATCTCTCTTTCTCTCAACTTTCTAACTTTTAAATAAATTAAGTAAAATAAGATAGTGATTTCGTAATTAAAAATAAAGAACATATATATATATATATATATATATATATATATATATATATAAAATTTTATTTTCAAAACAAGCAATTGCTTACTTTCTCTCTCTAGTTAGGTGATTTTCCTTCTATGCTTTTTATATGTATAATAGTAATAGTATCATTTTTCAATATTGTAACTTGATCAGGAAGATGGAATAGATATTATTGCTAATTCTCTACATCCGGGGGCTACCATCACCAATATTTACCTTCACAATCATTTGTTGACTGGTAATTACCATATGTGTTTAAATTTTGAGTCTACGTGATAATTATGCAATAGTAGGATTTAAAATACTAAATAATTAAATTATTTTACATCGTCTTGTACCTTGAACTGACTTTCAAAAGTTTCGATGTATTTACATTGAAATAATCTTCAATTTCTCAACGTATAGTTTTGGTGTTATAATCATATATTTTATTCATGAATTTTCTCAGAAAAGAAAGGACAAAAATTGTGTTAAATAAATTGGCCTGCTCTACAGAGTACATTCAAACTTAGTAATAAATAGGACTATTTACTCCTTGCAAACATAATTTCGCATATTCATTTAGAGGCAATCTCTTTAATTTATTTGATCAATTAATCGCTGTATCATATCAACGATTATGTTGTCTATATATATCTTATTTACATGGGCAGTTTTTATGACATGGTATATCTTTATATGTTTTATATGCAGGTATAATCAAGATGCTAGGGTCATTTGTAGTTAATAAGCTAATTGGGAGATTTGTGGTAAAAAATGTGCAGCAAGTAAGTTAAATTATTACTAGCAAGAAATATTATATGACTTTTTTTACCTTTTATGTTTATAAAATTTACTTTTACTTTCCACATTTAACAAAAAAAAATATGGTTTTGTCTTTTACTAATTATTAAATAATATAGAATTTTTTTTATAAGTTTTAAGTATTAAAAACAAAAAGTTAGTGTCAACCAATATAACAATATGATTGAGCATTTTCTTTTTGTTATTCAAAGGAGGTTTAAATCAAACAAACTTTAACATTGATTTTTTTATATTCCATATTCTTCTACAACTGTTACTTTACAGGGAGCAGCAACAACTTGTTACGTAGCATTGCACCCGCAAGTTAGTGGAATCAGTGGGAAATATTTTGTTGACAGTAATCTCATGGAAGCACACTCACAGGGAAGAGACATGGAGTTGGCCAGGAAGCTATGGGATTTTAGCATAAATTTGACTAAGTCAAATACATAGAGACAATATCAATGCGGAATAATTATTAGTAATGCATAAATATTTCAACGATATAATTACTATTAAATTATTAGTAATGCATAGTCAAGTTGGTGATGGTGTGAAATGAACTTCATAGCATTTATTATATATCTGTGTGTCTTGATGAAAAATACATGTAATAAATGTGTTAATTTTAGTTGCATGATAGTTTAGGACTCCTAGTGACTCTTTCAAGATTAACTATGATGTTGCGATGAGTTCCTCACATAGGAATACTGTTATTAGAGGTGTGGTTTGTGACTCTAGAGGAATGTTCATTCTTAAATCTCTTGTAAGATCTCTTATTGTGATGTAGACAAGGTGAACTTCTGTCTATTTTCTAATCTTTTGAAGTGGCATATGATCATGATGTTTGAAACATTACGATTGAGACTTTTTTCATGAACAACCTATTGGATGAGAGTTATGTCATTGACCATGTGCATTTTCACATCTTGGAGCAAATCTATGAGTGGAGTGGAAAAACCTAGAAGTGTTGTTTTGCATTCACTCCTAGTGAGTTGAATTTAGTTACTGGTTGATTTGCTAAAATAGGCTTGTCCATGACTCAAGATACGTTGTTTTTAATTTTGATCTTCAACCTGTTTATGTTATTTATGCTAAGGACTTTAGTTGTATTTTGCATTCTAATAGTTATTAATTTTTTGGTTGGACAATGTCAATACCATTCACAGAAAAAAAAAATTATACTATTAATTTAAGCTATGGGATTATAGCAAAATTTGGCTAAGTTGTTGTAATTATGTATTTGCATTTTCATCGCACTTAACAAATTCGCCTAATTATCAAAATCTATGTGTAGATAAAATTATCATTTGATATCTTTTTCTTTAAATTGCCAATATTAAAAATAGACAATTAATATATGTTTTTTTAATGAAAAATGTAATGCATATAGAAAATTGAAATAATAGATAGACAATTAAACAAGTGAAAGTGTTGGCCCAAAATCTGAAATCGATATTGGAACTTCTTTTTTCCCATACAGAATGGAGTGAACAACTCTTTTTGTACTATCTGCCTCACTAACCCAGTTAAACCCTCTGCTATAATTATGAACGGAAAATGGGCCAACGAGTCCCCTTGTTTAAGGCCTTTTTTTTGTGAGAACTCAGTTGTTGGCGAGCCATTTTCCAATACAGACACCCTACTAGATGTGAGTCCAGCCATTATCCAGTTAATCCATTTTCCATTAAAACCCATTTTAGTCATCATGTATTGGAGAAAGTCCCATGATACAGAGTCATATATCTTCTCAAAATCCAATTTAAAAACAAAGCATCTTTTCTTCCTCCTCTTTGCCTCATCAAGGGCTTCATTTAGAATCAAGGCACTATGTATAAGATGCCTTCTAGCAATGAAAGCACTCTGCGAATGATCTATGACTTTCTGCAAAACTTTGTCCAATCTCCTTGCCAGTAGTTTGGCCACAATTTTGTACATGCACCCAATTAGAGAAATAGGACTGTACGCACCATTTTTAAAAAAAAATAAATGAAAAAATAATAAATCCAGAAAAAAAATAAAATGTCATTTCCATACACTATCAACATACATAACAATGTTCAAAATACACCTCAATACAGAAGAGCTCAAGAGCTCAAGATAAAAATTTTCATGGAAAAATAAAAAATAATAACAACAAAAACCACATAAATCAGAGGATGAAAATGAAAGGAGAGTGATAAATTTGAACCTGAGCTCTCTGAATTAATGGAGATGCTCTTTGGCTCAACTACATCACTAACATAATCCCACAAAATTTGAAGATAAAAATTTTAAATTTTTGTGAGTAAGAAATAGCTTGGAAGAGAAGAAGAAAAAGACGAAGTGGAGAGCAAAAAAGGAAAATTTTAAATACCAAACAGATACTAATCTATATTACTCTTTTTAAAATTCAGTAAAAAAATATTCAAAATAGGATAAAAATTACTTACCCTTTTAATCCCCCAGAAACGAGTTCTGGTGCTAGGGTGTCAGTGAAAAGACCGCTGGAGACGAGCCGCTACTGGAGAACCTTTTGCTTTTCTCTCTCCTTCACGCTCCCCCCTGCAACATTTCCTCTTTTAAAAAAGAGAGAAGAAGAACGTAGCTTAAAGGGGATGCAGCACGCGTCCCCATGATTTAACTTTTTTTTTTTCAAAAATCATACTTTACTAATTCATTCCCGTAAAACGGCTATTCGCACCCTCCTTTGGTCAAACGGTGAAACTGTTATCTACACCTCCATTTCTTGCTGTTTGCGCCGCAAACCCAATAATAAATGGGTATTATCCGCACCTCCTGTTTTTAATATTTGCACCTGTTTTATATCATGACCCATTTTTGCTGTTTTCACTTCCGTTTATTGTTTGCACAGCTGCTTTTGTTAAATGTATTTCTTTTATTTTTAAGCCGAAAATGCATTATTTTTAGCCTTTTGTAAGTATAAATTGTAAGTTTTTCTTATTGTATTTATTCTATCATTTTTCTTTTATTTACGTTTTTCTAGTTAACATGTTACGAATATTTGAAATAGCAACTAATAAATTAAATCTAACAATAATAATAATGTTAATAATATTAATTTAAAAAATGGAATTTATAATAACTATTTTACATATTTTTCCAACTTAAATGTTATAAAACCTTTAGCGGTTATAATTACGAAAGAAAATTTAATAATAGTCACTTTAGATACACTTCTAATTTGATTTCTTTTTATGAAATCTTGGTTATTATAATCATATAATGTTATTTAAATTATTTAAAACAAATAATTGTCACTTTGGATGCACTTCTGATTAAATATTATTGCGTTATTTAAATTATTTAAGAAAGATGTAATAATGGTCACTTTAGATGCACTTCTAATTTGACTATTACGAAAACTAAAATAATCACTTTAGATGCACTTCTAATTTGGTTTCTTTTAATAAAATCTTGGTTATGATAATTATTATCATGTTATTTAAATTATTTAAAAACAAATAATTGTCACTTTGGATGCACTTCTGATTTTACGGTCACACTAAATAATTATCCTAACCACTTTGGACGCACTTCTAATTTGGTTGCAGGAATAATATTTTAAAATAAACCCAAAAATAAAAAATTAATTACTAAAATAAAAACCTAATAAACAAATCATTATAAAAACACTACGTATACTCCGATTCTCCATTACACATGAGATACGTAGGAGCAGGAACTTACTCCTGTCGAGCCCCGAAAAATAAAAAATAAAATAAGTCAATTAAAAATTAAAATATTAATAATATTTTATAAAAAAGAAATTTTTCAATAATAATTTTCTCATTAAAATGTTAAAAGCAAAAATAAAATAAAAAGTATTTGTTATATTTCAACTATTTTAAAGGTGAAATAAATATTTTTAAAGTTATTTAGTTTTACACATTTAATTAGAGGCAACCATCTTTAAGACGGACGTCGTCGTAGGGTGCTAATACCTTCCCTATATGTAATAGACTCCCGAACCCAAAATTTGGTTTCGTAGACCACTTCTGTTAAAAGATTTTTTCAATGTTTTTTTAAATAAATATTAGTGGTGACTCCTCTGATCTTCATAGACCAATTCTCCTCTTTCCCGTCGAGATCCCACATGTCGACAAGGATGTACTCATTTAGATGTTGTGGGTTGCAAGTCTTAGGGATTAGAGAAATAAAGGAGTTACACGCTGCCTTAATCCTCCCAGATGAATGGAATTCGCTAATGAATTTCATTACGTCTTCCTTAATTACCTCCCAGAATTTCTTGATAAAATTAAAATTATATCCATCTGGACTAGGGCTTTTATCACTAACATAACTCCAAATCACTTCCTTATCTTCGACCTCCTCAAAGGATGCACATAATTTATCATTTTCTTGGCTCGGAATAGATTGGAACCAAACCCCATCGAGACGTGGCCTAGGGAAGGGATGATCTGAAAACCTTTTCTCAAAATACTTCTTGATCTCTTCCTTCACACTTGAAGGGTCTTTGTTCCATGCCCCTTGGATATGAACTCTTTTAATTTGAGTTTCTAAATTTGTTCCAATTTATAATCTTGTGGAAGTATTTTGAATTGCGATCTCCCTGAGACCCATTTAATTCTTGATTTTTGGCGCATTAGTGACTCATTCCTCATAGCCAAGTCTCACAGTCTCTGTTGAAGTTGATTCATTTCCCATTGTTCTTCCTACGAAAAGATACAGGATTCACTCTTCAACTCAAGTTGTTAAGCTGTATTTCAGTTTGCAAAAGATTGGTTTTAATATCTCCAAACTGACTCTTGTTCCAGCCTCTAAGAACTGCTTTGAATCCTTTCACTTTTCTTTGAGAATAAATACCTTTGATCCTTGACCCTGTTGAAAGGTTCATGCCTCTGACACAACTTTAACAAAATCCTTATATTGAAACCAACAATCCATGATCTTAAAAGGTTTTGGAACCCCATTTAATGATTTTGTTTTTCAGTAGTATTGAACACTGGTCTAAAAAATTCTTGTTTAATACGTATTGTACACACCCTTCCCATTTGGAGAACCAATCTATTGTGACCAAGTATCACTCTCCCATTTGATCTGAACCACGTAAATCTCTGTCGATCATTGTAAATTTATAAAACCCATTCTGTGAATAAAATCATTAAATTCCATAGTTTCCCTACGTCCGTACTGCATGTTACTAGCTCCCCGCCTTTCTTCCGGTTTTCTTACACAATTAATACACAATTAAAGTCATCAAGGACACACCAACATGTAATGTTACTATTTTCTTTCCTGACTATTAGTTCTTCCCAGACCTTTCTCTTTTTCTCTATTTGAGCTTGGAGGTAAACATTTACGAAAACTACATGTTCATTAGTCGCCACCCACACCCCTTCTAGCACAATATAGTCTACACCAGTATATGATTGAAAATTTTGAAAGTAATTTGGTGACCATATACATACCAATCTTCCTGCATTATATATTGATGGAGCCGCTTCCCATTCCAAACGTTGTCCCCTCTGACATTGTAAGAGAGTACCTTCATCATGACCTCCTTTCCGAACCCTGCTCCACTGTCGCTTATATATTGCCCCCATTTTGCAATTTGTTCTTGTCACCTAGTTGTTGTTTTGCCTCCTTCTTGAATCTTGGTATATTGACATTTATCTTCGCATCACCTATATAAACGGTATCCAGCTTCCTCTCCAAACTCTTCTCATTCTGAACATCTACAAACCTGACGAATCTATATTTTTCTCCCCACTTACTTCTTTTTCTTGGAATCAATACTTCACATATCTGACCCCATTTACTAAAGATCTTCCACATTTCTTTCTCCCCAAATCTTTCTGGAAATTTAGCGAAAAAGTAAAAAGTTACTCTTTTCCCATTCAGTCATCTACCCTTCATTATGCTTTGGCACAAATTTTCCTGCCCTCTCTCATTGCTCACTCTCCCAACATTGTCATAGCTCGCACCAGTCCCCAGTTCTCTGCCCGTTCTTCCTTGTTCTCTAGCTTGCTTCCATCGCTCTCTATCTCTGTCTCATATCCCGTATTAGTAGAAGATTAGGACACGCTTTACGATGGGTATCACCATTCATCCAAGTGTTCTCCATCTAACACTCTAGATTGCTTGAAAGCTCAAAATGAAATAACTGGTTTTTGTTAATACGTAAAAGAAAAAACATAAATGGATGCAAATTCTATGTATCCCTTTCTTGTTCATTTTTACGTTTTACTAATGAAAAAACGTTATACCATTTCATTAATTATGTAGAGTTTAATTGATACAGTGTATGTAAATATTTTTATACATTGAATCTCAACCCTCCATTCATAATAATTTATAATTATTTTTAAAAATTATATAAATAAAAAATTATAATTAAATATTAATATAAATATTATGAAAATCTTTTATACTATAATATATACAAATTAAATTCGATTATATAAGAGATAAAAAGTTTTTAAAAAAATTAAATATATTTTATTAAATGACAATGTTTATCAATGATGATACAGGAAAGAAGATATGAAATGTAGACGATTTCCATCCGCCTGCACTAGCGTTATTTCACCCTTTCCTGGCTGGGCTTTCAGAAAATCTCCCAGGATTTTATTTTTTTTTTTCAGTTTTAAATTCTTCTTATTTCACTTCTATTTTTCGTGGTATGAATTAATTCACGCACGTAGTTATATATTACGTGATCAACTAATCAAGCACGTTTTTTTTTTTTTGTTGCCCCCCTCAAAGAGGAAAAACCAATTAGTGCACATGCAAAATGAGCACACGTGTTGACCTAATTAACTGGTAGAGAAATCCAAAATGATTTCGTGTTGCTCGATGGATAAACTATTACACCGACAGACCATCACGGCGTTATTTATAATTTTGATAATAATAATTCATAATTTATAACTTGAGTTAGATTCGATTTTTAAAATAAAAATTATATTAATATAAAATAATTTTATACTTTTATTTAATCACAATCAATTATTTATACGATTTTTAAAATATTTGTATGAAAAAATTAATGGATGATCATTTTTCTCTTTCCACAATTTATGAACTAGATTGATTATGTTTATAATTATTGACAAGTGCAGTGGCTTTGTATGTAATTATCTTTCGTGTAGTTAACATACGGCCAATTTCCATCCGCATTAAAAAGTGGGTCCCATAGTTATGTCCATTACATTGCATGGGAGGTAAATATAAGATCAAAGCATTGAATACTCTAAAACATCATTCTGTGTCTACATATCCGAAAAAAGTCACTCATCATGGCTAGTGCTTCTTTGGTCTCAGCATCTGTTAGAAGGTAACAACACCTCTCTTTTTTTTAGTCCTTCTCTCTCCCACACGCATACACACAACACACTTAAAGACACAGACACAACACATTGACAAATACAAGTATATATACAAACACACAGAACTTATAATTTTTTCTAAATCTAAAGTTATAATATATAAGTAACTAGTTTAAACCATTATAATTATATATATATGGAGGAGATCTATTTACTCTTAAAATAAGTTTAAAAGACTTATTTTAAATCTAATTTTTAATTTTTTTGAAATGTAATAATTAAAATTAATTAATTATAACAATTATTAGATTTTAAAAAAAATAGAAGATGAAGATTAAATCTTAAACTTATTTTTAAAAAAATTGATAATAAATCTTTTAAATTTATTTTTAAAATAAGTGGATCTCCTTTATTTATTTATATATATATATATATATATATATATATATATATATTATTTTTGTTTAGAAGTTGCTAACAGGATTATTGATTAGGATGCAGGCTTGAGGGGAAAGTGGCCATAATCACTGGTGGTGCGAGTGGTCTAGGTGCTGCTATTGCAAGACTGTTCTCAAAGCATGGAGCACATGTGGTGATAGCCGATATTCAAGACGAGTTGGGTATCTCTGTTGCCAAAGAGTTGGAGTGTGGCTTCTATATCCATTGCGATGTGACAAAGGAAGAGGATGTTGAAAAGTGCGTGAACACAACGGTTTCCAAGTATGGCAAACTAGACATCATGGTCAACAACTGTGGCATATCTGATGAGGTGAAAACAAACATCGTTGACAACAACAAGTCTGATTTCGAGAGAGTGATAAGTGTGAACTTGGTTGGTCCTTTTCTGGGAACAAAGCACGCTGCAAGGGTCATGGTTCCTGCGAAAAGGGGTTGCATAATCAACACAGCTAGTGTTGCTGGATGCATCGGTGGAGCGGTTTCACACGCCTACACAAGTGCAAAGCACGCACTCGTGGGACTGATGAAAAACACTGCTGTGAAACTCGGACAACATGGTATTCGGGTAAATTGCGTGTCACCTTACTTGGTTGCTACACCCTTGACTAAGAAATATTTGAATATTGATGAGGACCATATTGGTGACATATATTCTAACCTAAAAGGAGTTCATCTTGTGCCTAATGATGTGGCCCAAGCTGCTCTTTTCTTGGCAGGTGATGAATCAAAGTATGTTAGTGGTCACAATCTCGTCTTAGATGGAGGATACACTGTTGTAAATGCAGGATTTTCTGTTTTCGGACACTCCCACTAAAATTTGTATTTTATTATGTAAAACATTGGAAAAAAAGTCTTTTCTACTTTACGTTTATTAATAAGTGCCTATCAAGACACTGTAGCATTTGTGGTTCGAAATAAAATAAACTTTTAAATTAAAAATAAAAATTTATAGTATGTATAAAAAATAAATATAAAAAAAAATAAATTATGCATCTTGTAAGTTCTTTGTTCTTTAGAAGCAGCATAGTGTCTATAAATTCAATAAGAACTTTGATTTTTCTACCAAGTTTATACGAGATAATTATAGAGAATGTGTGTTAATTTGCTTAATGGGATAATAAATTAACAATCTTTTAAGGTAAACAAGGACTCCTTAAATGACTTTTTATAATCGACCCAGCTTATCTTAAAGTGAATTATATAATCATAAAGATAGAATAGGATATGATAATTCTTATATCTTAAATTATCAATAATAATAAAAGATAATTAATATTAATTTACAATTATATCTAACATTCTCCCACTTGAATGATATTAATCAATAGTTCAACGACAAATTATTAAACTAGATGAAAATTATAGACAAACTTTATATTAGACAACAATATGAGAAACCTGAGCTACAAAATAATATCTAACAGGGATATATATTTTGCGCTTAACAAATGTTTCTCATAAAGCGTATAGAATATTGTTATTAGTTCAATAAGATGATATTACAATAGCCCCAAACATCCAAAAAAGGGTAAGAGATATGTTATTAAAATAATATATATATATATATCATAAAATAGCCTTCAAACTTCCACTGATATGAGGCATAAAACTTAATCAAATCATATGAGTTATAAAACTTCCGTAGTTAACTATTTGACCAGTGAATCTAAAATACGTTTTCTCAACATCGTTCACTTGAGTCTGAAAAATTGTGATGATCGAAGAAAAAAATAATTCACACATGCATTTAAGTACTCATCACAGCCAACAACAAATGTAATTACAAATAGGCTAGATAAAGAAATGTTCTATAATATTTGACATTCAACTAATATGAGTTTCAAAAAATGAATGACTATGTAAAAATCCAAAGACAATTAGGAAATCCATAAATTTTCTACTTCAATCACATAGACATCTGGTTTAAATAAAATGTCAATTGTACAAGCATTTAGATAATATTGGTCCAAACAAAAAATTCATACGTACTTCAATAGTGCAAAATTATAATCGATAGGAGTATTATCATTATAAGCACTTACACAAAGTAGAAAATCATATTTGATAGAAGTATTATATCTACAATATGCTTATAAAATTTTGACCAAATAAAATATGAAATTTTGGATAAAAGAAATGCACAATACACAATTGCATACCATAAAAAAGATTAATGTGTAATACCCAACAAAATGATTTTAACATTCATTAAAGATGTCTATTAAAATATAATGGATTTTATGTATCTCAATAAAAAAAGGACAAAAATAAATTACAAAGTCCTATAGAATATGTCTATTATAATTAAATGTGAACACGAACATATGACAATAAAAATTAGATACGTCTCAAGACACAACGTAATATACGAAACAAAAAATTAGGATTATCATTAAAGTCTACTAGTATTAAAAGTTCTAATGGTAGTGAGGTTATGGATTTATAAGATAATAATAAAATTAAATAAAAATTCACTATTTTTCTACTTTGTGAATTCATTATTAGAAAGTAATAGAATAATAAAAGATTAATGAGAGAAATGCTTAAAAAATGAGCATATGAAACTCACAAATTCATCTATAAGAATAAATAATTTTTGCAAAATGGTTTCGTAGTTAACCATATATTAATCCTTTAATAATATTGACCCATATGAAAATCTCAATAAAGTAAAAACATCAATGAAAAAAAATATATTAATAATTTTAAATAAAATATGAGATCATTTCAAGTTCTCAAGTACTCATAATATAAAAATCAAGTACTACAATAAAAGTATAAAACATCTATATAATATATATATATATATATATATATATATATTAAGATAAAGTAAATTTTAGAAAATGTTGGCAATTGGATAAAGTTTTAATTTTATAATAGTTATTGATTATATTTTTTTAACCTCTTTATTTAATAAAAAAATGAAATTACTCAACTTAATTGTTTTTAATATTTAATTTTAATATTTTTATATTAAGTAATAATATTTCTTAAATATATAATTCATAATTAAGATTAATTTTGATTATTTTTATAGCCATCTTATTAATATGGATTCTATTTTTATAAAAAAGGGTAGGGAACTTACAATCTGAAAGAATCTCTTTCTTTGCCTTTTGATCCAAACAATGTTCGGGTTGACCAACCTGACGGGAACAAGTGGGTACCTACAATGATACTTGAACGCTCAAGTCAGAGGGAAGTTTTTCTAAGTGAAAAAATAATAATAATCAATGAGTTCCAAAACCTATAAGCATGCTCTATTATGTACAGCATGTTACCTTTTTTGGGCTTAGGCCTCTAGAAGATAATTCAAATCCATCTTTTATCTATTTAGAGCTAAGAGACATTATCTAAAAAGAGGTTTGGTCTAGTATAGATTGTGTCCCGAGAGTCTCTTCGATACATAATCCCACTAGTGTCGAAGAGCAAAGCGATAAAGATGTTTTAGTGTTACCTAATAAGGTGGACACTGTTATGGTAGGTCCAGTGCTGAGGGTCCTTCTTGTACACAACCCAACCAACATCAAAGAGCAAAGTGATAAAGAGGTTACTATTGGTTTGAGGGTATTTTTTGTGAAGTACGTGCACGGGTCCGGTTCGGACGAGTTTATTTACTCAAGTGTGAGTGACTTTTAGGGTTGTGACTCCTTAATCATTTGATTGTTAAGTATTTCCTTTCTTGAGCTGTTGTTGAGTTTACCTGTATGAAAATAAAGAAGGTACCTTTGTTCATTTGTTGGAGGCACCGCCATGCCTAATCTAGTTAACCGAGATGGTACCTTTGGCTTGATTATTGGAGGTACGACCAGACCCGATTTGGTTGACCAAGAGGGTACCTTTAGTTTTAATGTGTACGATCAGGCCTGATCTGGCTGACCGAGAGGGTACCTTTGACTTGATTGTTGGAGGTACGGTCAGGTCCGATCTAGTTGACTAGAAGGGTACTTTGAACTTTTAATGTATACGGTCAGGTCCGATTGGTTGACTGGACGGGTAACTTTGGCTGTTAATACTTCAACTATTCCTTTACATTTCCCTTTGATGTATACTAGAAAAAGTATTAAAATTAATATGAAGCAGGCTTAACCAGTTTCATAATCCAAAGAATTTTCAAATGTTCCTTTTGGTATCAAGATGGTGTGTAAGGTATACGGTACTAGAATTCAACTCCAAGATGGTAAATGGAGGCTCCACTTCTAATGCATGGCAATGACTTCTGATGTAAAAGGTAGCCAAAATTATTACTCGACTTGTTAGAATGGCGACAACAGTGGTCACTATGAACAATTTGGTAGTGCCATGACTTATAATCCCAAGGGGCAAGATGTTCATTTAATGGCAGAGTAGCTGTCAAATTTATTTCAGGAAATAGGGGCTATAGTAAAGTCAAATTACAATCGTGAGATGAGATATGACCTAGATTATGGTGCAACTGGCCTTGAACCTTCACCTCTGTCTAGAAAGACTCCTGTATTTCGGCCCCCGCCTATTGATATGAGACGAATTTTGGATAGGTCAGAATCAATGACACAACCTCCAAAACTCATGTGCATCACTCCTTCGTCTCAAACCCCTTCTGAGAAAATAGATGCAATTGTACATAGGAATAAGAAGAGAAATTCAGCACTTTCCCAACATGATGATGAAATTGAAGCAAACATTGATAGTGTCAAACTCTCTAGGAGTTTAATAGATTTGTGACCAACTATAAGAAAATTTTGAGCTAAAACAATAAGAAGGTTGAACTTGCTATTCAACCTAGAGCACAAGTCGAGCAAAATGCCCGCACAAGAGTTAAGCACCAGTTGTGGTTGAGATTTTGAAAAAAGCAGATGAAAGAAATGTTCCTCCCTTTTTGCCTATGCAAGAACAAATTCAAGTGGATAACAGGAGTAAGAAAAGTAGTTCAAGCAGCTCCAATAGTGATTCAAGCTCTTTGTCTAATGATCATCTCCTTCTGGGTCTGATGCAGGATCATAGAAGACCTAATATCATTCTTCTGGTAGAAGCATGTTTCTATCTCAGATATTTAAGATTAGATAGTAATGCGACTTGGCTCGTTGGTTTTTTCCCCACTTTCCAATTATGGATCTGAATATAGTTGTTGGTTTGTAAAGGTGTCTAGAATAATTCATGATCTTAAGTGTGCAAGATTTTTTTTGGACACTGATGAAGAAGAGGCTCGATCCCAGATTGGTGGTCATGGATGATGGCGACGTGATCCTCACTCGTAAGCATGCTCTATTATTATTTACACGTTATATTATTTATAGCATGTTACCATTTTTTATCTATTTAGAGCTAAGAGATATTATCCGAGAAGAGGTTCGATCTGGTATGGATTCGGTTCTGGGAGTCTCTCCAATACAATCCGAAAAGACCTTGTCACACAGTAAATCACTTAATATATACATGTTGTTAACTCTAACATTTACCTATTAATGTTAAATGATAATTTGATATTAATTAATAGCATTAAATTTTATTACTATTTACATTTTTTTAATTAGTTAATTTAAAATATTTCACAAATTTGAACAAATGTTGGTTATCCATGAAATTTTTTATTTTATAAAAGTAAAGAAATACACTTATCATTCTGTAAGTCAAGGGATCTAGTTCAGTTGATTAAATAAAGTGTATGAATTGTTGTAAATCTTTTGACACTACCTTCAACTCCTATTAGGAGGATAAAAAGAAATTATAATTTCATATTATCAAAGTTGTACATTAAACTTATTAAACATTATATAGTTTTGAAATAATTATTAAAATTATTGTTGTTAAACATTAATTTTTATGTCATAAAGTATAGTCTATGTCTATATAAAGTCTAAGCTATATTTTTTTTATAAGTGAAAATATAATATAATAGTAAGATAAAAAAAAAATAAAATTGGTAATCATGTCTATTAACGTATAACATAAGAGAGATCACATGACACTCTACACCAACTCACCAAGTGTTACTACTTAGTAATTTAACAATTTTTTATCTTTTAAAATTCACTACTAGAAAATTGAAAGTTTCTTTCCCATAAATTGTGTGTATACAAAATTTTATATTAATAAAATCATTATTTGATATATCATTTGTGTAGACTAAAATAGACATAATATATACTTTGCAAAATTTACAAACGTATGAATCATTTAATTACTTTCTTGTCATGTTTAATTTTCATAAAAATTGACAACATTCGATATGAGTTTTTTTTTTATATATATAAATTTCTCATATTTAAATTATTAAATGGTGCAATATGTTGTATAAGTTACACGTTTTAATTTAATTAACATTTATTGATATTAAAAATTTAATAATACATTAACAACATTGTAATTTTTAAATATTATTTTAAATTTATAATTGATTATTTACATGAAATTTATCATTTGATAATGTAATTCTTCATTAAATATGTAAATATTTTCACAAATAAAAATAAACAGATATTTTTAAAGTTTAATTAATATGCACTAATAATGTAAAATAATTTTACATTAACATTAAATTAAGAATATATATATATATATATATATATATATTCTTTATTATATACTTTTAAAATATTATTTAAAAAAATAAATAAATTTATCATAAATAAATGATTGTAATCTAGTGATTATGTAAAACTGTATACACAATCTCATATTTTTAACTCATAATTTATTACATCATGACGTATGTTTATCTTCATAAATATGGTGTGTAACTTTTCACTCCCAATTCTCAAATATAAAATTTTTAATAATTATAATTAATAAAAAAAATAATAATAATATAATTTATAAGAACAACTATACGTATAACATACAAAGTTGATATATAAAATAACATATAATAATATTAAAATTAAATTTTGTTCTGCTTCATATTAATTATATGAGGATGAATTCATATAAATATGAAATCCAATACTATTGTTATCCATATCTTTTACAAAACAATATTCATATCTTTAATAATTATAGAATTAGTGTTAGGGTTTTTTGTTTTTGTTTTCAACTTCTTATTTAAATTATTATTAGGCATGCACTCCTTTTATTTTCTATCTATTTGATTAATAATATGCTTTTCTTATAAAAAAATAATTATAGAGTTAGGTTAATTATATCATATATTAATTTTTTAAAATATTAAGAAATATGAAAGATACAGTTTATAAGAAAATATTTAGTAAGTTGTTTTATAAACTATAATATTTCATATTTTCTTTTATAATGATAACCATGTAAAAAAATGCAATTAACAAGCTTAATTTTAATAAAAAATATATAAATTTAAAAATATCAATGAATTGTTTATATTTGTATTCATTTTATGTAAAAAAATATATATTTATATATCTTAAAATTATATTTTATATTAAAATAAATGCATGCAACATATAGCCATTGCATCAAAATCTTTGTATTTTAAAACCTACCTATTAAATAATATTTTAAGAAAATTACAATAACATTTTACGAGTTTTTTTCAAATTACATAGGGTTTCATTATTTTTTATATTCTTACTTTAGTTCTTCTTTTAATTTTAAAATATTATATTAACATTTTTATATGTTTAAAAACATTAATTACACTATGTCTTAAATTTTACAATTAGCACTTGAAAAATAAAAAAATAACGATAAAAAAAGTAAAAATATTTGTGTAATACAAAATTTAAGAAGATATTGCATTAACTTATTCTAATTTTTTATATATAGTAATATAGAGCAGTATATATATAAATTATATATTAAAATAATATTAATAACATTGATAAAAATATAAATTTTATAATAGTGTTGGATCTAATCAAATTAATAATTTTAATTATATTTTATAAAAAAGGTAATGACTTACGTGAATGACTTTTGTTACTACTATATTAATCTAACGCTTAATAGTATTAGTATAGTATTTTTATAATATTATTAAAATTATAAGATATAATTTTATTAAATGTATAAATTTTTATTGAAGTCTATGTATATAAGAATATATTAATAAAATGAATAAAATTTATTTATTTAACTGAAAATATAATTTAGAAATAATTTCTACTTTAAAATATATTTTATTTAAATAAAACTTAACTTTTAATCTAATTTTTATTTCCACTAAGGTAATTAACAAAACCTAATGCAATTCAAGAATTTTGCACCTAGTCTAAATTATAGTTAATAAATAAAAATTCAGTTTTGGCTTCACAGAAAACATAATGGACATGTTTTTTAAATTTGACAAAAATATTCAACTTTAAATATTTTAATAAGACAGTATTTTAGTTAAGTAAGTTACACAAAATAGTAGAAAAATTGAAACATCATAGAGCAGACAAAATATATCTCATGTCTCACAAATATTTCTTATTTTATTTAAAATTTAAAATATTTATAAAATTAAATGAAAATATATTAAATTTTTTAGATATGAATTGTTTAAAATAAAGGCAAAATATTATTTTTGCATAAACATACTATTAACTAGTTATATTTAAATAATTTTTTATAAAAAATTATATTATTATTAATACAAAAATTGGTAATTGATTTTTTTCAACATCTTAGAACAAATTCTTATTATAAAATTAAAATTTATTAATAAAAATACTATATAAAATTAAGAATAAAACTCATGAAAGTTCTAATATCTAAACATTACACAAACTAACAACCAAAATCCTAAAAAATTGGTCCCAAAAGAAATATGTTACGGTTCACTGAAACCCCATCCACAATTTTCAAAGAACTTAACTTCAATTGCTTCGAATCCATTGAAGGGAAAAGCGAGCATTGAATTGAGAGGAGAAAAGAGTGAGTTCTGATTTGGAAGACAAGGAAGAAAATACATAAAAAAGAAAAAAAAAAAAGAAAACTAAAAGCTGAACAGGAAGTAGGAATATAATGAAATGTATTATGAAATTTATAATAAATTACATTGTAATTAAAATTTATAATAAAAATATTATGAAATTTATTTTAGATTTATAATAAATAACGTATATAATATTTAATAAATTTAATTAGAATAACTAAAAAAATTAAAGAGAACAAAGAATTTTGCTCTTTAAAATTTATGATAAAAATAGTTTGGACTTTACAAATCAACTGTTTGTGTGTTACTCTTAGGTGTTGATATTTGATATCAAATAATATATCTTCTCAAAAATGTCAAGAGAATTATATAAGTTTTTTATTTTTGAAGTTTTATAAAAAATTATTTTTGGTTCTTGAAATTTAAAAATATTTTTTTAGTATTAAAATTAATTTGTTTTTTATGAATTATAAGTTTCGGTATATTTAACTGTATTGATGTGAAATTAAAGATTAAGGAAATTGGGATTGAGGAAGAGAGTGATTTATGTGTATAAAAATGTGTTTTTCATCATCAATTTTTTAACAGTGTTAACAGAAGAAGAATGACTAAAAGTAAATTAGGAGTTAAAAAAATATTTTTAAATTTTAAGAATTAAGAGTAATTTTTAGTAAAATTTTAAAAATAAAAAACTTATTTAAGCCATGTCAAAACAATATAATTACAAGACTCTTTTTTCTCTAATATAGATGACCGAAAAGAGGGATGACATTGATGATTTTGTAAAGGAATTTAATGGGGTGATGTGAGGGAAAGTATTAATGTAAAAACACCAAACATTTTTAAAGAATAATGACTTACACTTCACATGCAAAATGTCACATATAAGAAAATTTTTCATACAATTAAATATTTTTAAATAATATTTTAAGATTGAATGATAAACAATTTAATTTAACTATTTTAGTAAGAGTTTTGTTCAATTAATTTATAATTTTAAATTTTTGTAATACATGTTTATTAAAGATAAAAATAAAATTTTTAACAAATCAACTCACATATGTTTTCAAAGAAAATAATAAAATGAAACAAATTCACAAATTAAATATAAATACACAAAGATACAGATGATTTATCCTTGGCCAAAACACAAAAAAGTGTATTACAACTCACTCTACTCTATAATAGTGCTACATGTAATGTTAATTGGGCACAGTTGTTTCAGAGAATAACACGTGTTTAATGTTGTCACAAACATCTTGATGTGTTACTAATTTATGTCAGGAGTGATTTTCTTTTACAGTTTTAAAATTTATAAAATAAGAAATGAGTTTTTATTTTAAGCTTTTAAATTTTTAAAAATAATTTCATTTTATTTTTTAAATTTAAAACATTATTGTTAAATCTTAATCTGTTAAATTTTTTTTTTTATTTGTGCTAAATAACTTACAATTGAAAGTAACAATTAGATAGTGACTATTATATGAAATTAATAGTTATAAGAGGTGATAGATGTGTTTATTGGGTTAGGTGCTTCGAAGATTCAATCCGAAAACCTAAATATATTGGGTTGAATTTGTCTTATGACTAGATGAAACATGAACCATCTAATCAAACCCAATTCATTACGAGTTAAGTGGTTGGTCTGTAAGTTGAACTCAAGACTCAATTAAACCTAATTATAATATTAAATTATTATGTATTATTATTATTTGAAATAATGTATTTTTTTATCATGTGTTGCTTTTGATACTATGTTTTAATTAGTTTGAACAAATTATGTAATTTGTATTTATTTGTATGACTTGACTAGCTTAGACAAATTGTGTTTAATTTTATGTTAGACAAATATTTTTTTAGTTATTATTACTTGAAAATTTAATTGTATGTTAATTTTAATTTATTTTAGTCTTGATATATAATTTGTAAGTATAATTTATTGTTTATTTTTATGTTATAATAATGATATAGTCTTTTTCTTTTAAAAAATATCCTAATGATATGGTCTTTTTCTTTTAAAAAATATCCTAAAAAAGTCAAGAAAATAATATTTTACTTTTTTTAAAAAAAATATTTTTTAAAAATTGCGACTCAGTTAACTCAACCTATCCAAAGACAGATTGAGTTGGGTTGACTTTAATAAAAAAAGGATTTTCTCCTTACACATCTATAACTCAATGAAATCTCTAAAATACTCTTAAGTAAAAAAAAAAAAACGTTAAAACTCTTTCTCTCTCCCGTGCCTCTCACCTTCATATTTGATTTCTTCTGAGTCTCGCGCCTTTCGACCGAGTTCCTCTGACGCCCCCTTCCTCTGAGTTCTTCTGGTCTCCAAACTCCGTCCACGCCCAGCGACATCGCATTCTTCATCCATCATTCTTAATCTGTTTCGCGTTTTGGGCTCCGTTCTCCCTTTAAACAAGTCTGAATAGGGCTATGACTTGTTAAAAAATTACAATTTTTTTTACAAAAGAAGCACAAAAGAGGTAATTAAATTTTTACTTTTAAAAATTATCGAAGTACAAGGAAAAATTCTCCATGAAAAAAAAGAAAGAAAATACAACTCAACCCAATATTTTATAATTGGATTGAATTTTGGGTTTGTCTAAATTCAACTTAACCTAATCTATGTTCAACCTTATGAGATGACTTGATGGTTACTAACTGAAGACATTAAGTAAAATTATAAAGTCAAATAAATTGACATTTATTTACCACCTTTTATATATATATATAAAATAAGTTAATTAATTTTATCAAATAATATAATAAAAATAAGATAAACGAAAGATTATAATTAAATATAATTGTAAAAGATTGCATAGCTATTAAACTCAAATGCAAATAACATGCATTCAATATTTACCATAAGAAAAGTAGAAATTTTAGAAGTTTCACAGGAAAAAAAAAAGAATTATTCAAAGTCATTTATTTTGCTCTTTAACTCCAACAAATTAAAATGATAGGCACAGTACAAATGTTTGAGCTTCAGTTTAAGAGAAGATAGAGAGAGAAAAATGTGGTGGCTGGGAAGAGTAGGACCATCTGGATTCTCAGCTTCTTCTACAGCTGAAGAAGTTACTCGGGGAATTAATGGCACGGACCTCACTGCAATTGTTACAGGTTAACTATGGATCGAAATGGGTTACCTGTACTTTGTTATTTTCTTCTGTAATTTACTCATGATATGGGAAATTGCCCTTCATAATAATAAAAACGTAAACTTTATTTGAATTGGTTTATAAGTATATTGCTTCCAGCCTCTCCTGTCAATATGTTTCCACATTTCAACCTTTGGATGGAGCTTTTTGTTTTGTAGGCCTGAGAACCAAGAGGAAGATGATTTGTTCTAGTTTATTTATTTTTTATCCTTTCTTGATGATTAATCAATATGACTTCATCTTTTTGGACTTTTCTAAGGAAGTTCTGATGAGTATCTTATGAAGTGTTTAATACTTATGGACACGGACAGTGTAAGAGTCTTGCACTTCAATAACAACCTGACATTCAATAACAAGTTTGTCCATTTTATCAATCATTTACTTCAAGTTTGTTGATTGACTGACTGACTTCTACGCTGGCACTTCATGAGACTTTTTCTCTTTAATGAATGTTAGTGCTTTATGTTGTTATGTCTTGTCAACAAGTTTTAAACTGCAGTCACAGTGGTGGTTTTATTACAATCCATGATGTGAAAAAATTGAAGCTGATGCTGTCACAATTTTTGTGACCAGACCCCAGAAACCTTGATGTTGGGAGGACAGAGGAGGAAAGAACTTATGTATTTCTGCCAATTGCTGTTGCTACAGTTGTTGTTGGCTAGAATATATTAAGGTGTTATTGGCTATATCAAGTATGTTGTGGTAGATTTGGGAGATAAGTGTTAATTGAATTAAATCATCATCATGGTGCTGAATTTGTTTCTGGCAATGCTGGTCTTTTTTGTGTTTTTGGCACAAACTATTTCTCTTCGTTGTGTGATCCATGTTGCTGCAGGAGCAAGCAGTGGTATTGGTGTTGAAACTGCACGTGTACTTGCATTATGTGGTGTCCATGTTGTCATGGGGATTAGAAATATGGAAGCTGGTGGAGAGATCAAGGAAATGATATTAAGAGATAACCCCACTGCTAAAATTGACATGATGGAGCTGGACCTAAGCTCAATGGAGTCCGTGAGGAAATTTGCTTCACAATTCAATTCAAATGGACTTCCTCTGAATATACTTGTGTACGTTATGGCAAATACTTTTCTTCTTCTCATGTAATATGTACTTTGTAAATGAAAGTTTTGGTGTTCTTTATGACTATAAGCATTCGCCCAAATTGTGTTTTACTTGAAGAATGCTAGATGGTAAATTTCAACATATACTGTTGTAATTACTGAAAATTATTTGTTTCTTTTGTTTTTCAAAGTAACAATGCAGGAATCATGGCAACACCATTCAAGCTTTCCAAAGACAATATAGAATTACAATTTGCTACAAACCACATAGGTGAAATTTTTATCTTAAACTGTCCAAAAACAATGCATAGTTGTCCACAAATATGGAATTTAATAGACCATTTATACTCGGTGGGCTTAAAACAATAATTGTTTCAAATTGTTTTGCATATAGATAGTGACGATACTTTCATATTTCTATTTGATACTTTGAATTTTGAAATTTATGAATGTGTAAATTCTATCAATTTTTCAATTTTTTTCTTTTGTTTGATTATTTGTAGTTATTATACAGGAATATTTTACCTTGTTGCTTTTATAAGGGAATATGAGATGTAAGGGTTTCTCCTTGTAGGCCATTTCCTTTTGACAAACTTATTGCTGGAAACAATGAAACGGACTGCTATTGAACAGAGGAAGGAAGGAAGGATTGTAAATGTCTCATCAAGACGTCATAAATTATCCTATCCTGAAGGGATTAAATTTGATAAAATCAATGATAAATCAGGGTAACAAATATGTTTAATGGCCAGAAATTTAGTACAGTCAACTATATTTATATTTACTGCCAACAGTTTTTAGCTTTATGAATCCCCTTAATTCACCCTCTTCTCATTGGTAATTGTTTCTGAAACTTGTATGTTGGGTTGGAGGGGATTAGAGGAAAGGGAAGGACGGGTTAATTTTTCAGAGTATTAAAAATGTTTTTTGAAAATAAATAAAGGATGATCACAAGGTTACATGGTAATATCTCATTTTATTCTTTTCCATTTTAAAATGTTCAACAATAAAATATTAAGTTAAATTGAATTTCCGTCCTATTCATTCTTATTCTATTTCCATCCAAAACCCTCCATCCAAGCATATGTTATGACATTTTCATTTTCTAATAATGTACAGGTATAACAATTTGTCTGCATATGGGCAGTCAAAGCTTGCTAATGTTTTGCATGCCAATGAGCTTGCAAGACTGCTAAAGGTCGGTAACATATATTGAGGTTCTTGATTACATGTTTTATCTGCTAGTATCCTGTTTCTGTATGTGTTCAGTTTTGTTTGCCCCAACAAAATAAAGGAAATATGAGAGGGAGAGGGGTCTAATCCAGCTTGTGATATTTAGAAGTGGTTAAACTGGAGTTGGGGATTGTAAGATATTTTCCTGAGGGTGTTTGATGATAAAAGAGTCACCTTTGGAAAATGAACTTTTATTTCATATTACTCTGATAATGACCAAAGGCAAGAGTGCCATGTGTTTATGTGGATGGTGTCATAATCTCCTATGAAGTGTGATGGATTGTAGTGATTTTGAGGTTAATGAGAATGATTATGACGATAAGGTTGTGTTCAGATTGAAGAGGTTATGTCTGGCACACTGAAACTCATTATGCAGTGCATCTTTTGTTTAGAATTAGATAGCATTTGTCATCTGTATATAGGGAGAGACAAATTCGATGTTGCGACTTCCGAACTTTTTTGTGCCAATCACAATGGCAGATATATGTGGCATGTGCACACCATCGGCAAGAATGCGGTTGTGCGTGCCCCTACGATCATTATCTTGCCACCACAGTTTGGGGTTGGATGATTAACAATAAGATTGCTACTTTGCAACCTGGTGGCCATGGATTATAATCACAGAAGCCGCCTCTGTGCTTACAGGAACAAGTTTGCAATTGCATATATTCAATCCTCCCCAAACTTCAAGTTAAAATGGAGGGAACCTTGTGCACTTGGCCACTTTTGTGATTTATTAACCTTTACATTCTGCATATCTAATCTTGATTTGACATGTAACATGAACTCGTCTGATGCAACATAAGGCTCAATTTAGCTTTTACTTTTAGTTTATGCACGATCTAAAGGCCCGTGTGCCCAAAGACTTGTTTGTTCCACGTAATAAATTATTTACTCAGAATATATATGAACTCATCTTTATCACAAACCAAACTGAATAAAGATCAGTTATATAGCTAGGTCAAGATGTCATAGATTAACGTGATAATATACTCGGACATCAAGTAATTCATGCATATCCATGAGCTTTTTAGTCAATGTAAGACTTGAATCATATTCTTCTACTGTTTGCATTTAGCACATCTATGAGGTTTCTAAAAATCGCAAGTTTACTTGTAGCAGGAGGAGGGCACAGACATAACTGCAAACTCAGTTAGTCCAGGTCCAATTGCCACCAACCTATTTCGTTATCACGGTTTAATGGATGGTAATTCCTTCTTTCTTTGGTGTTTTGTTATTTTTAAAAAAGAAAACACGATTTGTACAAGAAAATTAGATCATACGACTGAGTTAAAATTACCATCTGAAAGTATCTGTTACGACTTACCATTAGCATAGAAACTTTGTGGGGTGTGTACACATGTTGTGTATAGAGAAGTCTAGGACCTTATGTTTTACTTTAACGCTGTTTCTTCCTGTTGCTGCCAAATTTGTTTAACATTTAAATGGCCCTTCATTGACATTCGTGCCATACTGCCATTCAGTCACAAAATGTGAAAGAAATGTTGTACTTAAACAGTAGAGAAGAACAGTTTTTTGTCAAAAGAAATATAATGATATTTCTTGACACTAAATACGTTAGATTTCTTTATCATCCCTCCATATTAAATATATATGATATGATGGTGTTTCATTTTTTCTTTCTTCTTTGCTTCTGAAGTTAAGCTTGTAGTTGTTTAGCTTGTTATATTAACACCTTGCTCCTATTTTCATGCAGTGTTTGTTGGTCTACTTGGTAAATATGTGATGAAAAATATACAGCAGGTAAGCTGATTCCCTGTTTGAAATACAACCATAACAGTTTTATCTCCATAGGTGAGATCAGTTATAATTACTTATTTGAAATAATAAAAGAAAAAAGGGTGGAAATAAATATTGGATGTATTATATGTTATTTCCAAAGAAAAAGGGACAACTGTCAAGCTGTATTTCGTTATTACAAAACTCTACGTTATAGAATTTACACATGAAAAATCTTTTCAAAGGTTTGTAAGTTCTCTCTTATCAATAGTATAAACTACTAGTCAACTGTTCAGCCATCATCGTGTGAACAGTATTTTATGCATGGTTTTATACACTTTCACATAACATAATATTTTTTATAGTTTTTAAGTTACATTTACAATCATTACATTTAAATTTTAAAATCCTACAAATAAGTACATCAAACAATCACTTTTATTCTAAATTATTAATTATTAATTATTAATAATTTGATATACAAATTTTTAATTTTTATCAACTAACTTTCCGTAACATTATTTGAAATTTGGACCCGTGAGACATGAATCACTTTACTAAATTACAATTTCATCCATGAAATTTCCTGGTAAATAAGTTACAGAAAAATTGGGAAGAGCTTATAAACTTTCCATGAAAATAGTTTACAACTCCTAATCCTATAAGTTATTTTTAATTTATTTTGATGAGTCTTATCAAAATAAGTTCTTTTTAATTTATTTCATTGAATCTTGTATCAAATTTATGACATAAATCCTCATGGTTCATGCAATGAGAATTTAGTAAACATTCATTTAATTAAGCCATCAATTCATACACTGAGTGAAATTGAGGTCGGATTTTTTAAGTCTTAAAACATCAGTCTTGTAAATAGAAAAAGAGTTATTAAGAGATCCTACTAAAGGTAGGCAAGCAGATTTTCTAACACAAATGAATCATCAGAGTACATGGATATTTTACATCTATAACCTATAATATAGAAAAAAATACACATCTGATAAACTTTGGCCTTTTTCCTTTCAATATAGGGAGCAGCAACCACATGTTACGTTGCATTGCATCCACAAGTTAAAGGGCTGAGTGGCTGCTATTTTGCAGACAGCAACTTAGCTGAAGCAAGTTCACAAGCTGCTGATCCAGATCTGGCAAGGAAACTCTGGGAGTATAGCTCAAATTTGGTCATATCTTGATACTATATTCCCTAAGGAGTAGAGACTAATATCGATGGATTTAAGACATGAGAAAGATTCGTTAAATAATCACTAGACTTTCTCCTTCTACAGTACCTCATTATATAAGCATGAATGCTTAGTTCAAGTCATTAAACAACCACAAATTTTGAGATTCTTGTAACATGACTTTGTCTCCAAAGAAATTGCACTTTTTGTAGATAACCTAAGGGTTTCATTCATGGATTAAATTATATATCCTGAATCATATTCCTTTGAATACTATTGATAGAAGTTTTATTTAAAATGTGAATTTAGGCTTAACTTTAAAAGTTAGCTAAGTTATAAGGAGTGAGTTGTTGCTCACTTATATATTGTATTTTAGTTATATCAAGAGTTAATATGAAATCTTTATGATGTTTCTCTCACACCAAGGATGTAAAGGATATTTTGAACATGAAATTTGTGAAACTAAACATTTGTGAGTGGTCCAATAATAGTGACATGATAGGTTCAACAACACTAAAACACATTCAATAATGGATTGAACATCTCAAAGGTAAATTTAGAAGAACTAGATTTCTATATGTTGTACGATAGTGAGAGACATGGTAGATTTAACAATTTTAACATAATGTTGGATAGATTTTTTCTTTGGAATAAATTTAGATGTTTTAATTTAAAAATAAAAATATTTTTAAAAAATAATGAGAAAATAAGATGAAAGTAAAAAGTTATTTTACATTTTCATGAGAATATTGAATTTTTTATATAGAAAAAGAAAGAAAAGAGAGCCTGTATAATTTGGTTTCCTGAAAATAGATGATATTTGAAAATATATTTTTATCTCTTACAATACTAAACAGGAACATGTTTAATTTTCAAAATCATATCTTTAGGAATATCTATATAAGGCTCAAAACAAACTTTTAAAATATTTTATTGTAACATTTATAAGTTATTCACTGTTAACTATTATTATTTTTCTGTAATTGTGACATTTGTAAGTTATTCACTGTTATCTAGTATTATCTTTGTAATACAGAAAGCAAAAAAACTTCCAAGGATTTGAATTTTGAATAATCTCATGATATGACAGTCAACAGAGAAAGAAGTACGAAACTGTAACTGCATTAAATAAGGTAGATAACTTACCACTAATTCGACTGAACGTCTAGGTATCTGATTATGCTCCAATTTCAATTAATTAATGATTTGTGTCACACCCATGATCAATTTTGACACTAGATGTAGATGACTACCTGGCCGAATCAAAGTGGCCAAAAAGTAACGCAAGTTTTCGAATAAAAAATAAAGTAAAGCAACTTTATTTGCACTGTACCCATTTCGGGATTAAATAAATAATGCATGTCATATGTGGAATTTGACTCTTCATGTCATTGCTGAACCTATTCGTTTATACTAATCATGTGTAGTATTTTGGTATGTTAGATAACTGCGTAGTTTGTTTCACGTTGGCTTTTCAAGAGTTATGTTAAAAAAATAAGGTTCCACATATTTAGTTGCACATTAAATAATTGATTGCATTGAAACAATTTTAGTAAGCTTTTGCATTAGAATTTTTTTTATTATTATGCCTTAAAAAAAATAAAAGGTGTTTATTTTTTCTTTTTCAGCTAATATGAAAGGCGTGTTTATTATCTTCTAAAATAAAAACTTCCAAACATAAATAACTTTAATCTTTTTTGGTAAATAAATTAATTATAATAAATTTCAATTTTGGCACTCCCCTGAAAAATGGGAGTGTTGTTGGACGTTACAATTATTTGAAAAGGAAAACTGTATTCATAAGTTATTTTTTGGCATGGTTTTAAATACATCATTAATACTTAACGTATATTTATGATCCATAAAATGAGTTGGGATTTATCTTCATAAAAAATTGTTCTTAATCCTAACATTTAACAAAAGGGATATGATTTTAATCACAAATTTTATAAATTTTAAGAATTAGACGGTTATCCCCTAAAAATTTAAATGGTTACAATTTTTATGAGGTCAAAACACAGTTATTAAACCTTAAAAGGATAACAGTTTGAATTTAACCCCAATTACCGGTGTTTTATAGGAACAATACTTTGAGTGCAATACAACTAATCAAAATTTCAAGATAACAACAATAATTCATAAATTTCAACAGATTTTATCTTCCTTTTAATAAACCTCTTCCATTTAATTAATTATGCCTATAAGCATGGTGCTCATGCATGAATCATTTTAGGAAAAATAATAAAAATAAAAAGGTTGATCCCATCAGATAAGCACACTATAAACCAGTTGAGAGGATCAAAAAACATATTTTCCATTTTTACTTCAAATAATAATGTACAAAATAAATCCAGCAGAAGGGTATATAACGACAGTAATACATTTGAGCATGCAATCAAGAGATGTATGAGTTCCACAAATCCTTGCCTTCCCATCAATAAATGCAGAATCACAATAGTCTCCCATATTCTGTACAGCAATATCACCTCCCAAAAAATAGTCTAGAAGCTAAATTTGTACCAATTTCACTTCTTTTTTTTTGCATCTATATATGATGTTCTAAAAGATACAGTTGCCATGGCATGAATTCTTTAACTGAAGGAACTGCATACATATGATTAGAGAAACTCATTCCTTGAGTTAATTAACATTAAACCTATCATTTCTCATATCTTAGGCACCATAGAGAAATCCAAGCTCCCCTACTTATCATGCACTGATGCTGCATCTTGAAAATTCTACATACAAACATAAGCTCCTGTTTTTGCAACAAGTGAGCATTTACTTCAGTTGATATAGACAAATCAAATGTCAAGAAGTTTCATCCTATGCACAATGAAACTTCACCTGAAAGCTTAGTTTGGCACTTCTGAACTCCATAAGCCTGAGCCTGAAGCCATGCAAAACGGAATTATGTGCCCCAGCTCCTCTATTCTCAGATCAAAATTTATTACATTGATTCTCCTACAATGCTTTGGCTCCTTATTTTACAATTACTCCCTCAGCAAATAGAACAATGGATCATTCTGACAAACTTCAAAGACTTGCTCACAAATGTGGGCCAAGGAAAATACTCCATGTCATAAACCATTAGCCCGGCTGAGTAAAGAGTTGGGATTTAGATCAAGGGACGGGTTAATTTTCACATTATCCCCCAGCAGTTGCCGGCAAACACGATCAGCCAAGACTGATTGAACATCATACGGCTCATTATGAGGAGACCGTGTAAACTGCTTCCCCAGAACATCACTTTCACTTGGAACCAGTTCTGATGAAATGTGAGCCGCCTGTTGCATTCCTCGAAAAATGTCAACATTCAAGTCATGAAGAACAGGGCCACTATTGTAGACACCATTTGCAGACTTTGGCAAGTTTCCAAGACCCTCTTGAATGTAAGCTAAGTGATTACTAAATGGAATGGCACCACTACCCCCGTTGAGAGGTGTGGATGCACCAGAAGCAGTCCGAGGGCTAGATATAGGAGAGGGGGACATTCTCCCATTCATATGTTGTGGGGATCTTGACCTCAAAAGTGGGCTTCCAATGGGAGAGACAGGACAAGATATATTCCTTGGAATATGGATTTCGCTGGAAATTAATAATGAAGTAATTTCAGACTATGGGCAGTGTAAGTATGTGCAAGGTGTGTCCGAGATAGAAAGAGACATACAGACCTTGCATGAGGATTATTTTTCAAAAATCTAGAGGAATGAAGGGAGAGTCTATCTGAATCCAATGTAGAAGGATTCCTTCCCTGTCCAATGCCCTGAAAATGTATGACAGATGAATGGAATAATCACAATAATTACAAGAGGATACAGGAGAAAACATAAAGAAAAACAGCTTCAAAGATCATTGCATCATGCAGGCAAAACATTTCAGTGTCGTACAATTGAAAGAGAGTTCAAGTGAACCCCCGGATAAGAAAATTTATTTTGCTAATAAAAAATCAGCACCACAATTCTTCTCAATACAGTCCCTTATCTTTAGTCAGCTTTTTCCCTCCAACCTACATGTGTGTACTTACTTTACAGTTCGTAGGAAGTAATTGGTTTCACACAGGAAAAATTGTTACAGTTTGTAGGAAGTAATTGGTTTCACACAGTTTCTCTAGCTGTCTGCACCTAAATCTGTTTTTTTTTCTCAAACAGGAGGAAGCATTAGAGAAAATCATACAACAGTGACAAAAAAGTTGTGGTTGTTAGCAAGTCATGAGTATGAAATACAAAAAAAGGCACTTGTGAGGTAAACACTATGACTGTGACAAAGTATTAAAAAGTTCAATTTTCCATAGTTGTGTTATCAAAACGAAAATTTATTCATGCACAACAAAGAGATTCCAATTATATTGATGTTTTGATTTTGAATTTTCAGTAATTTTTCTAGGAATGTTTTTCAATTTTATGACAAATTATTTCAGATTTAAATGTAATACTGATAAAATTATGATACAATATTGAGCAAGAAGTTCTAGAAGGGCAATCAAGTTGTATCATGTCTATATATAAAGGCCGTTGACCGTTAAATAGTTTACAAATTATAATTCCCTCTTAAATATTAGCAATTTCTATGTAATCCAGTGGAATCCAAAGCTGAAGGGTTTCTAAACCTAGAACCTTTAATCTGTTCCTAACCCCTCAACATTAAATCTGGCTCAAGCTACTGTCCCAACCCATCCTTTCTGAATGGTTCATACGACCTCAGAAAAATACAAAAACAATTTTCTATAGCAACATATAACGACAACAAATGAAAATAAATATATGCATTTTCTATTTGCCCCGTAAGTATTATAGTCCCCAATAAATTCAATTATGCAAGTTTGTATTTCCAAGAGAATGAATTGTTTATAAAAATACATACCCAGAAAAATTATTCATCAATCCATAGGAATTAGAATGCATGAATTGCACAAAAATCTCATGACATTTTCATGCAGCAGAGCAGATGGCTTCCTATTTTATTCCTATCATTTAGGGGGAATAATGCCAAAAAGGCAGTGTTATAAATGGCGGATAACGGAACATACCAAAAGGCCAAAATTCGCCATAAAAACACACCATTGCGCCTTATAGTACCGTCATGGCAGACATTCCCCTTCACAAATTATGTATAGCTGTTGGCAAAAAACCCACTATGCAATGGTGCTATTGCGCCGCCATGGCGGTTATTTAATAACACTACAAAAGGGGACACAAATATTTGACACAAGCATGATATGCAATGAAGACAAACAGGCTATCCCACTTCACACTAGAATATGGAAATACTGAAATAGAAACAAACTATTTATATGATTAATGTTCGAAATAGCTTCCCTACCATTGTTGTAGCTCCTTGTGTGATCCCAGATCCTGCTGGGTCTGAAGAAGCATCTGGACTCAGAATAGGTCTTTCTAAAGGTGCAGCACATTTTACAAAAGGATGTTCTAATAAGTCACTGGCAGAAGGGCGATTATGGGGATTACGTTGTAGGCATTTCCTAACAAAATCTTTTCCTTCATTAGAGAGATGATCTGGGATTATTGGGAGTTCCTTGCTATTACCAATCTTGAACATGGCAGCAACCTGTTACAGTAACATGCAAAGACAATAATACATCAAGTAAAGGCATAATAAAATAATCGGAAAAAAGAAAAAAAACTAACTACAAGTTCAAATATATTGACATAAACTACAAACCCCTTCATATTGACTCCAAGGAGGTTTAGTTGTGGCCATTTCCAAAACTGTGCATCCAAGGCTCCATATATCAACAGCAAGGTTGCAACCATTAGAGTTTTTTATAACCTGAAAAATCAGAACACAGCTATCAAGTCACAAAAACAAGACATAATTGAATCTATGAAAAATTGAAACTAACAGAAAAATATTACAACCTCAGGAGCCATCCAATAGGGACTCCCCTTGAATGATAATGGACATGATTGACCTGTTATCTGCAAAATATAACAGTTAATAGTTGGGCAAACAGGATACATTATTCAACCTTATGATTGCCTATACCAGATGCAATATCAAATGGCAATTATGCAGGAAAACAATATCTCATGAATTCAATAAAACCAAAAACCCTAATGTCTTTATCTATGTCTTCCGGATTCATAGTGAATACTGATCTTTTTTCCAAGTTGAAGTCATACATGGTAAAATAACTGGTAAGAGTTAGGACAAAAAGATATCCTCCAGAGAAGGAAGAAGAAAAATGAGAAAGGAACATGAATAAACCCCACTAAATTGGAAATAGAAACTCACTTGTGTTGGTGAATTATTTTTTTTTAAAACTATTCCTAATTTTACTAAGCAACAGATTTTACTAAGCAACACAAACCAATTTTCATATCCTACAATTAGGTAAAATGCAAATAAGAAGGATCATTTTTATCTTCAAACTTACATGCTTTGCCATGCCAAAGTCTGCCAACTTAACCCGGCCATTAGTATCTACCAGTATATTTGCTCCTTTGATGTCCCTTTACAAGAAATGCAATATAAGTGATAGATATATCAGAACCTAGAAGTATAGAAAATTAATAATTATAATGCAGCACTAAATTTAAAGTTTTAAAATGAATAAGTGACTTCGTAAGTTCACCTGTGGACATTATTTTTAGCATGTAAATAAGCAAGTCCAGACAAAATTTGTTGAGTAAAACTACGAATAGCTAGTTCACCAAATTGTCCATATTCTTGAAGAAGTTTATATATGGAACCTCCAGCAACATACTCCAGATATATGTAAAGCTTGTCGCCTACCTGTTTAAGGGATGATTATGATTCAACAGTTTCAATAAGTATACTACAAAGACAAATATCTAAAAAAGTTGAAGTTTCTAATATTATGGTGACAAGTAAATACATAAACCACCAACAACTAACAATCTTGTAACTAAATGATCATGCAGGTATTAGAAAGTGGCAGTCTGCAAATAAAATCCTGTAATAAATCATGACCACTCACAAGAAGCTAATATAAACATCAAAATGTAAACGGAACAGGAAATGGAGAACTTACTGTTTCAGAACCGTAATATTGCACAATATTGGGATGCCGTAACCGACTCAACAAGGTAATTTCCTGCCAGAATCTGGGAGTTAGATTTTCAAGCTACACAAATTTGAAACAGAAATAGATACAAATGTACTGCAGAGCATAAGGAATTACCTGCATTAACTGCTTAGCACTTTCTTTAGATTTGGCATCATCTGAAAACAGAGTTACCTCTTTCATAGCACACATTTCACCACTTTCCCTATACGTGGCAACATTTGACCAAACAATTTATATAAGATGCGTACATTAATGAATTTAAAAATAGAAAAAAGAGTTTTTCATAATATAATCAACATTTTTTTGTCAAAAGCACATACTTATTAAAGCCAACATAGACATGTCCAAAGGTTCCTCTGCCAAGCAACTTTCCTTTTTTCCAGCGTGATCCAGGGCTTATTGGATTATCTGCTCTTCCTGGACTTCTTGGCATAGATGGAGAAGTTGCTGCAGAATTTGAATGAGAGAAAGGCAAAGTATTGGTAACTGCCAAGGGAGGAAGGGGTAAACGATGACTCTGTTGTTTTACATCATCAACCCGCCCTGTCTGTGATTCATTGGGTGTTCCCCCTGCTCTTGGATGAATAGGTGTAACAGCACCACTCTGAATTCTAGAACTAGGACCTGGGCTAGTCATTCTAGGACTAGGTACAGGAGAATACTCCGGGCTACCTCTGCTAGGTTGCCAAAATAACTGTCCTGACATGTCTCCTCCCATTGAATTATGCCCAGAATTGTGACCAGAACCTGGACTTGAGCAATGCCCAGACCCACCTAAATTGACCTCTGAATATGGCTTTCCGGCCCAAAAAGCAGAGTTCAAAACCTGTTCTGCACCAAATGCTCTCAGTGGACTTCTTGATGGACTTGATCTGGAACTGTCAGGTGCACTGCAGAAGGCACCATGAGGAGGAATCTGCAGATTTGAAACATGGTTGCCTAAAGGCCTCCGTTTTGGTGAAGTAGAAGACATATGATTACCCAGAATATTAGCCGGTTTTTTGGCTTCCCTTGAATTTATCTGGGGAATAGTAGATGGTTGATCCTTGAGCATCAAGCTACATGAAAGGCCAACATCCAAAACAAGTAAAAAATTATGTGCAAGTAATCATATATATCATGAACAAATCATCCCAAAAGCCTAAACTTTCAATCAAGATACATGAATGGTTTCACATTATATCTCTAATACACACCCTCAGACCATTGAGCTTCAAATATGGATAATGCATGGTTCACCTACCTTATGCTGAAATTCGACTCTTTAAAGAATAAAGACAGCAAGTATTGATCTGAGAGGCTTTGATACCATACCATGAACCAACTCTCCCATAAGTTTAAGCTTTTTGGTGAAGGCATGTGAATGGTTATAAATGACATGATTTAAATCTCTATTCTCTAACAATACATAACCTAGGCATGCATATGCAACAAAATAAGCAATCCCAAAGCAAATTATCATGAATGCTTGTACAGTATACCTGGAAGGACTGCCTGCAGCCGTTCTAGTACCAGTTTCACAGTCAGTTGCAAGAGGACTCCGATTGCGAGAGTCCACTGGTTCATCACTATCAGCAGAGCTTTCACTAGAGACTGAAGCAGTGACCAGATCTGCATCCAAATCAGAGGGATTCAACCTACCACGCATGCATGCTGGTTTTGGTAATGGAAGAAACAATGATGGCTTAGAGCCCTTTTCATGTCTTGTTTTAGATGATATACTAATTTCAGAATCTGCCCGGCTTATAATTGCAGGGTGCAGGCCAGGAAGTGGTAGTGGCTGAGCATGAGGCCTTTCAGCAAAACTTTGACACCTTGCCACTTTGGAAGGTGAAGGAGATCTTGATTCAGGAGGAGACTGAGCCCCTTTCTCTGAAATTGAGTCATTGCAATGTCTACGAGATCCTCCAGATCTACTGCCTGCTTTACCTTCAGAAGAGTTTTTAAATTTTCGGTGAAAAGCATCAATAAAACTTTCCTTATTTCCTTTCTTCTTTGTTTCTTTCGATGATGATTTCCCCCACCATGAACGCATATTTGTATTTTGTTTATTGCAATGTAGCAACAAGATGCTTAAAAGAACCCCATTAATAGATAAAAATATCTATCATTTCACATCAGTAGGTGGAGGTATAAGCATTATAATCCTGCCAAAAACCCTCACCAAATGAAGAATCCAATAATTCCACAAGCAGTACTTGACAGTTCCTGAAACCCTGCAACAGCAAATAACACATTAAATAATTAAAAAGAAGCATGTTTGTCACAACCTTACGTATATTGTATTCAACTTCTTCTTCATGCATATCTACTCTTAACCAGTAAGCCTATGACAATTAGACAATACCACCCTAGACGATAATATATGGCAGAAAGATGGAATAATAGCATAAGCTCACAATTCAACGATTCTCTAGTTTATACTACAACTAATTATCTACTTTTTTCAATAAATTAGTCAAACAGTGCGTGGTCATGCCCCCGATCTGACACAAGGTATTAACTAAGAATAATAAAAATCAACAATTCCTTCAGCTAACCCTTGGGCCCCAGAATCCCAAGTCCAAAACATACAACAGTGTCAGTGTAATACAGTAAAATGTAAACACCTCTAAACTTCCTAATCCCTAACAAAATAAACTAATGCAACATGACATCATTTACTGTACAACTCTTGCATGTAGATTCTAAAACTCCTCAAAATTTTTAAAGCATTAGTTAGACAATAACATCCACTACTTCACATAAGCTCAAATTCCTTATTTTGCAACTTAAATTAACAAAATATCCCAACTTAAAAGTTCTAACCTAAAAATTTCTATAAAAAATAGATAAATAAATGCAGATGAAAATATTAAGACCATAAAAATTTATACACAGATCGTAAAAAGAATAGAAACTCATCACCCAATCAAAGTACTCTCCATATATAGATTATTTTTCGCGTGTTCCGATACCCAGATTCCTAACCCCACTAAAAAGGTAAAAAGAAAAAATCAAACATTCAACTTCACACCCTTTAACTACACCAAAATTTCTCATAACCCCAAGTGAAACCACCACCCCATTGTTACAAACAATCACATAGAATCACAGATCCACTCATACACCAACACATAACACTGAACACAGAAAAACAGCCAATTCAACCAACTCGATTATCGTCCACTGAAATTAGAGCAAACCCAAAATGCGAGAAAGGTGGACACTTACTTCGAATTGCTCCACGTCGTGAATCTGAACTCAACCCCACACTGTGATATTCAGTTCAAATCTGGGTATGCTAAAAAAAAGAAGGAAAAAAAAGAGTTTTTTTTTTTAACCACTCAAACCCAGAAGGGAAGAAACCCCAGAAACCCAAAATGCAAGAAAATGGTGAAGGATTTGCAGTGGTGAGTGGAGAAATTTTGGAAATTGGAAGATGGTGAAAGAGATCGCGTACGGAAGAAGAAGAGAGAGAGAAAGAGAAAGAGAGACTAGAGAGCGTGTGTGTGTTTTCTCCGTGCTAAGACATCGAAGAAGAGGTCTCTCAAGCGTTGATTCTTACTAATAGTTAATACCAATTAATTAATTAACAAATTGCACATAAAATATTTAAAAATTATGGGACGTAATTATTACATTGCGTTTATTACATTTTTTTGCTGTTTGAAATTATTACCTGGCCAACCACATATAATATTGTAATGTATTGGAGATTATTTTCATATTTTGGAAGAGATTCTTGGGTTGCACTTTTTTATCATTAATATTATTATTATTATTGTTCTTAACATTGTTGCGTTATTTCTAAACTGGGTTACTCAAGAGATATCGACATTGAATGATGAAATCTTACCTTGAAGGTTACCAAAAGATTAGTGGTAAAATATATTAAGGAGGCTAGAAGAGTATCTGGACAGAGTTATTTTTGGAAATTGTTCTAATGATAAATGGAGACGCAGTATAATGGTGTTCTTAAAAATATAAGGGAAGAGAATTCTCATTTTAAATAAGTTCTTGGAATTGTCTTAGTTACCAAAACGGTTAGACAACATGTAATTTTTTTTAATAGATGAAATATTAGTTGTTAATATATTAGATTTTGTTAGTAGTTAATAAGAAAAACAATTGGGGAACATGTCTTTTTTTATAGGTTAAATGTTAGTATTTAATATGTTAATTTTTATTAATGAAGAGATTCAAACTCATGATTTCCTACTCTCATTTGTTTTCTTTACTACCAAATCAACCTTATAACTCAGAAAAATATGTAATTAGACTCCAATAAGTTAACGATGGTTATGAATAGTTTACAAATTGAGACTAAGGATTGTTTATAAATCCGTTTCTCTTTAACCTATCAAATCACCTTTCAAGATAAAAATGTGTTAGAATCATGAACTCAACAACGCATTGATGCAATAACCTTAATGGTGTCTCTATGCTAGCAATAGAAACATTAGTGCTAGAAGGGATAAATTATTACATGGTTTCCTGTAGATTCTCCGATCTTTGGAACAATGGTTCATGCATCCTATTGTTGGAAGAAGAGTGAAGTTGTTGTACCAATAAGTGAAGACCACCACGTCACCCATGATTATGGACTACCACGTTATTCATGATCTCAATTAATAAGACAATAAGCATACAATATATTGTTTAGTTATTTATCTTGCAAATTGAGCTAATAAAATAATTATAATTTACATGTTTATTGTTGGAACTATGAATGATCTAGTGTTTTGGGACTATATAACAATTTTTTGCTGAAAGGAGGTCGTTGACCATTTTCTCCCCCTTAGCCTCGATTGAGGGACTTGACTTGTTTTGGTATATCCAAAGTAGGGATGACAAAATAGACCAGACCTTATGAGTACCAGCAAAATACCTCTCGCAGAGCGGGTAATTACCTGCAAAAATGGATTCTAACCCAAAAAAATATGTGTGTATGGATATTATAGTATTCAACCTGTCTCGTGCGAAATTGGTAAAATCATGTGAAATCGCGAGTTAACTCATGATTTCACGAGTTCACCAAAACGTAAAATGGCGCCATTTTTGCTTGTAATCAGAAACCGAATTTATGAAACCCTAATTTTTTATTTCTGATTTTGTTCGTTCGTTCCCCTTCCCCCACAGCGTTCGTTCGTTCCCCTTCCCCCACAGCGTTTTCCGATTTCTGATTTTTGCAAATCGAAACCAGCTTCTTAGAGGTGACTGGCGGCGGAGACTGGCGGTGACTGGCGGCGGAGACTGGCGGTGAGTTTGGGCCTTCGACACGGCTGGAGGTGACGGTTCGGCAACTGGCAGCGAGTAGCGCGCATGGCGACTGACGGCGAGCAGCGCGACGAATGACGACGAGCTTCAACGACTGGCAGCGAGCAGCGCTCACGGCGGCGACTGGCGACGAGCAACGCGGCGACTGACGGTGAGTTTCGTCCTTCGACCACCGGGCAGCGAGCAGCGCGCGGCAACTGGCGGCGACAGTGGAGGCGAGGCAACGAACAAGAAGGTTTTTTTTCCTACAAACTCCTTTCTCCTTAACTGCTAATTTTTGTATTTACTTGATTTGGATTTACTTGATCCATATGTGAGTTTCGTAGTGAGTTTTGATCCTTTCTCCTTTAGCTATATTTTGATCCATATGTGAGTTTTGATTTACTTGATTTGGATTTACTTACTATGATTTAGTTTGGTAGTAATTTGATAATGATTTGGATTTGGTAGTTTGTTAGTAAACTAGTAAGTAATTTGATATTTTGATTTGGTACTTGGTAGTAAATTATAATGTCTGGGAGTGGCACTGGAACTGGATCAAATTCATCTGATCCTAATGCAACAGCAGCAACCTCTTCAGCTGCTAGATTTAGAAAAAATGCTGTTGGAAATAGGTCAGATATTGGCTGGAAGCATGGAAGTGATGTTCAAGGAAATGCAAAAAAGGTTAAATGTAATTATTGTTCAAAGATTGTGAGTGGGAGTATTTCTAGATTCAAACACCATCTTGCTGGAACTAGAGAGGATTGTGAACCTTGTGCTTCAGTTCCAGTTGAAGTCAAAGTTGTCATGATGAAAGTTATTGCAGAAATTAAGGAGACATCTAAAAAGAAAAGAAGATTGGTTAGTATTGAAGAAGAAGAAGATATACAGTCTGACGGGGTAGAGACAAATACTAGCAAATTACAAAGAATGTTTGGTTCTAGAGGGAAAGGAAAAAGCATTCAAGGTAGGGGTGATAGAGTCCAAGTCACCTTAAATCAAATGTATAAAAAAGGTGAGAAAGAAAAAGTTGATGATCAATGTGCTGAATTTTGGTATACTAGTGTCATTCCATTCAATGTTATAAAAAATCCTGCATTTGCAAAATTGTGTGAGATGATAGGGAGATATGGAGTGGGTTATAAACATCCATCTTATCATGAAATTAGAGCCCACTTTTGAAAAGAGCAGTTAGAAAAACTGATGATATGCTTCAAGAATTTAGAGATAAGTGGAAGAGAACTGGGTGCACAATTATGTAGGATGGGTGGACAGATAGAAAACAGCGTTCAATTTGTAACTTTTTAGCAAATAGTCCAAAAGGGACTGTATTCCTTTATTCAGTGGATACTTCAGATATTTCAAAAACAGCTGATAAAGTATTCAAAATGTTGGATGATGCAGTGGAATTTGTTGTAGGGGAGAATGTAACCAAGTGGTTACTGATAATACTGCTAACTTCAAAACAGGTGCAAAATTGTTGATGCAAAAACGACAGAATTTGTATTAGACCACGTGTGCTGCACATTGCATTGATTTGATTTTTGAAGATTTTGAGAAAAATTTGAATGTTCATCAAGTTACTATTCAGAAAGGAAGAAAGATCACTACTTACATTTATGGTAGAACAATGTTAATTTCCATAATGAAGAAGTTCACAAAAGGAAGAGATTTAATTAGGCCTGGTATGACTAGATTTGCTACAGCTTATTTAACCTTAACTTGTCTTCATGAATTAAAAGCATCATTGATGAACATGTTTAGTTCTGAAGAATGGAAAGGAAGCAAGTTTGGAAAATCTCAAAAAGGGAGAAGAGTAGAAAATGTGGCTTTAGATAGTCGATTTTGGAAGAATGTAATTACATGTCTTAAAGTTGCTGCCCCACTTATGGTGGTCCTTCGATTGGTGGATTCTGATGAAAAACCTGCCATGGGTTTCATTTATGATGAGATGGAAAAAGCTAAAGAACTTTAATAACGTTAAGAAAAGGTAAAACCGTAAACTTGCCATGAGTTTCATTTGTTTATTGGGAGAATTGTTATTTGTCTATTTATTATTACTCTATTATTAATAGTGCATATTTTATTTTTGTGTAGCTATGAACCTATTTGTAAAATTATTGATGAGAGATGGGAACATCAACTTCACAGGCCTTTGCATGCAGCTGCATATTTTTTGAATCCTCATTTGCATTATGAACCTACCTTTAAACATGATGCCCCTGAGGTGAAAGAAGGGTTGCACATCTGCGTGAGAAAATTGGTGAATGATGTTGCAGAACGAAAGAAAATTAATTTGTAACTTGTTGAGTTCCATTTTGATAGAGGGCTTTTCTCTATGGAAGATGCCAAGGAGTCAAGGAAGGCTATGCAACCGGGATAATGGTGGTAGATGTTTGGAGATGGAACTCTTGAGTTGAAGAGGTTTGTTATTCGTGTCTTGAGTTTGACTTGTAGTTCATCTGGTTGTAAGCATAATTGGAGCTCACTTGAAATGGTAATTCAAGTTTATGAATTATGAAATTGAAGTTATGATTTTATTTGTGTTACTGTTATTAATTTTATTTATTTGGTTTAAAATATAACAAATTTATTTTTAATTATAGGTTCATACAAAAAGAAGGAACCGTTTACATCAAAAGACAATGAATGACTTGGTTTATGTTATGTATAACTTGAAGTTGAAGAGTAAGCAAATTAAAAAAACTATGACTCTTCCATTTGAAGAGATTGAGTCCGATGATGAATGGATAACAGAAGATGGATATAATGATGAGATTGAGTTGGAGGATCCTCAAGGACAAGCTGTAGGTGATGGTGAAAATGTTGAATTGGCTGGAAATGTTGGGGGAAGTTCAACTGATCCAATTGCTGATACTTTTGATTTAGATAATTTAGTTTTGAGGAAACCTGATGATGGTGATGCACAGTCTGAAGAAGATAATTTTGAAGATGATGATGATTGTAATGATGATCTTGGAGATGGTGAGATTAGAGGATTAGACATGGTCATCTGAAGACATCTGTGCATATTTAGTTATTTAATAACTTTAAGGACTTTGTTTGAAACTTTGCAATTTCTTTGAGTATTTGACTATTGTTTTAAATTTTAAGGACTTTGGTATAATTTCAATATTTAATTATGTAGTTTTAACTTTTAATGACTTATGATTGAACTTATCATTTATGGTTGGAATTTGATGGTATTATTATTATATATTTATATTGTTAAAATGTTATTTTATATTGCAGTTGCATACAAATATACTATTTTTTTATGTGAAGTAAACTCTTACGAGTTTACGAGTCGAGTTTATAGGACTTCCACGAGTTTACGTAAACTCTCGATATTGATAACCATGGTTTTATTGAATAACTAATTTTTACCATTAGATTTTAAGAAAATAAATAATTAGGATAAAGAGTAAGACTATTTGGAGTAAGTGAATGCCTTCTCAATTATATTATATAATATTACATATTATAATTTGAGTGAAAATATTCCTAAAAATATTATTTATATTATAATCTATAATAAATAATATAAGTATATAATAAAAATAGATATATAATATATTTTACGCAAATTTACTAAGATAAAACTACAATTTATAAGAAAAAATTGAGTTATTTATAAAATAACTCTTAGCAAACTTACAATATTATTTAATGTTATGATAAAAAAAACACATGTTTTTGTATAATCATATAAAACTTTAGGGAGTACCTTATAATTTGTTCTATGGTTAATGTTATGTTGATTTATTTTTTATATTATGTTTATTTATGTGCAAAAGATATTGATTTATTGTTTCTATACATAAGTAAAGTATGGATCACAGTTGCAGATACGAGTATATAGATACTCAACGGTTATGAAGATGAGATTAAAATTGCTCCCTACGAGTATGGGACGAGTGCCAATACATTTTTTAAATGTGAGTATAGGGATGAATATTATAGTACTTACCCAAACCTTACTGATTGGCATCCTTAATCCAAAGTCTCATATTAATTAAAAATTGAGTTCAATGATAATAAAGATCTTAATTTCTTAACTTATTGAAAAGTCTTTTCCGGATAAAATTGTGACATAATCATGACTTATAAGGTAACAAGTCAATAACCCTAACTATATTTTTATACTAACAGCAGGAAGAAATGATATAAAATAAAATTTATACCGATATAGATTAGATAAAATTACTTTAAAATAGTTTATTATGTTTTGATTAACTAATTATTTTAATAACTGATTGGAGATATAATAATAATGGTAAAAATAGGTTTTTTAAGCATTAAAAAGTAAGTTTTATACTTATATAGATTATTTTGTAAAAAAAATACTTATATAGATTATTACTAGATAAAGATTACTTTCAGATAGTTTGTTTTGTTTCAATAACTAATATAATAAGTTTTTATTGTAATTACTATATAATGGATGTAAAATTGTTTATAGTAATTACTTTTAAATTTAAATTAATGAACTCGGAATAAAAGGATAAAAACAAAAGGAAACAATGTAATATTACTTTTGGTTCTGTGTATAAGAAAAAATATATAATTTATCAAGATTAATAAAAGCAGTTAATTTGTTTAGTTTTGGTTAATACTATAAAAAAAGTTAAACTTTATTACATATTCCAATAGTCATAAAATTAAATGGTTTAAACGATATTTGTATTTCATAATACTATCACATTTCAAGAGAAATTTTTTTTAACCAATAAATATAATTTATGTTATCAATAATTTAATAAATTCATGCTTCCTCTATTGCTTTGTATCACCAATTTAGCATACTTCGTTTATATTGAATATGACTTAACATAACTTCCTTCAACTTGTTTTTAATTAAGCTTTCTTTTTTGCACGATACATTTGACTTGGAAACTTTAACACCGTATTTGGACATCATATGCTCATAAAAAGAGGAGCATGACAGGTTACTAGGATAGCATCAACTCTTAATTGACTCTCCATCTTCTTTGCAAACCAAAATTCCAAGTAAATGTCACATGAGGTTTTGGTTTCTTTCACACAACTATATTAAAAACTTATATGAAAGTACTTCTAAAAAAACTCATTCTAGAAGTACGTTGACATTGATTTTAGATGTTTTTTAAACACGTACTAAGTATTTTTAAAAATGTTAAAAAGACAATAAATAATATATATCATAATTGTTAAAAAGTGAGCCTAAATTATGTGATAAGAGTTGAGCTTTAATTATGCTCGCCATAACAACTTCATTAGGTTAATTTCTTTATGGCTAATAATTCATGAGATAAGAGTTGAGCTTTACGCTCACCATTAACAAAAGGAAATAATTTCTTTATGGCTATATCTTCCTTTGAGTTTTTACCAACTTGAAGATCTTGTTGTTAGCTTCCTCCATTTTTCTCTATCACAAATAAATACACAAAGAATAAAAAATAAAGAAAGAAACGAAACAACGTTATATATAACTAATCATTTTCACCAAAGATTTATAAGGGTAACTTACATCTTAAAATTGTAGATTAGTGGTTAGCAAACAAATCAAATGAAAAATCTAGGGTCCAACCTAAATTATTATGAAAACAATCTAAACTTTGTAACTTGTATAGATTCATACTCTATTAATGATTATAATTAATCATCATCTATCATTGTAAGTGACTAGGAGCTCATATTTCCTGCAATACTGTGTCATGGTACTAAGATCACTATCATTATTATTATTTTCTCTAGAAGTGATCAAACAATTCTTTAGGTAGTATACACTTAATGCATATGGATTTAACTACTTAATAGAAAATGTACCTACACAGTAGTAAATAGTATCAATTGACCTCATAACTAGATATCAAATCCAAAAGACTAGTAGTTGTTTCCAAACTATCCAATTAGTATGAGCTAAAGAGTTCTTAAACTATTTGTAGTTTGCCATTAATTATAAAATTAAAGCAAGTAAATCTGGGGTGTGTTCATATGTTGGTTTGGTTCAATTTTTGACAAAACAAAAATGAATTAATTAATTTTAATTGGTTTAGTTTGGAGTTTAGAAATTTCTTTCTACGATCGAAACCAAACAAAAGCAATAGTGATGGGTTAGTTTGGTTTGGTTCACTTGAAATTCAATAAAAAATAAAACTATCTTTTCAAAAAAATAAAATTATAATTTTATCCCAAAATTAATAGATAATATGGTAATTTAATAAATTAAAGAACATAAATGTATAAGATACATCAAATTAAGTTAAATCAAACTACTTAACAATTTTATCCCAAAATATTAAAGTGTTTTACATACACCAAATTAATAAAATCCACAAACATAATAATTAGTTACATGTTCAACTAAACAAAGTCATATAAATACATGTGATAATTCATTAATATGAGTACAAAATGAATCTTAGAGTTTACTTAGCAAGTTAGTAACAAATAAAATAATAAAAAAGTATATAAATACATTTAATTAGTTTATTTAGATTTTAAAATCCCAAATTCGTGATCTGAAACAAAACAATTAAGATCAAGTCTCAATTGGTTCGATTCGATTTTGACCTAAACTAAAAAAGTATAAACCAATTTTATTGGCTCGATTTGGATTATTGGATTCATCGAATCGATTTGAACTAATAAACATCCATAAAATAAACAAGATAAGTGAATACTGAAATTATCAAATTAAAAGGCACGACCTTATGATTTCATATTATCTCTCAAATCGCCTCAATCCTTTAGTTCATTAATATTTTTTTTCTTTTTTATGAAAAAAAAATATTTACCAAAATGACTCACCCTTCACATTATTTATCTAAATCACCTGTTTTACTATTCATGTTAAGAAGTTGATTAACCAATTTCTCAACATGCTTTTTTTATGTAAAAAACCTATAAGAAATTCGTTGTTGGGCAATCAATTTCTTATAGGGTATTTTTTTTTATTTAGATTTATTTTTACTATTTATGTTGAGAAATTGATTGTAAGAACCAATTTTTCAACGTGTTTTATTTTTTTATGTATGTATGTTTTTATAAAGTATGATTTAAAAAATCTTTTAAGTTAATTTATATTTCATTTTGTTTTTTATATTTTTATTTTCATGTTGTGTATCTTTTTCATTATTTGAATTTTTTTAAATAACTTGTAATTTTATTTTTCATTTTAAAGTTTTAAACAAATATAAAAAATAATACTTATCTACTTAATAAATCCAAAAATAAAATTAAAAAAATAATTTAAACAAACATAAAAAATTAACTAATACAAGGATACAATAAATAATACAGAATGTCACAAAAAACAAACATAAAATATAAATTAAAAAATAAATTACAAAACATCTAAAAAAATTAAAATAATGAAAAAAGATACATAACATTTAAAATTAAAATTTTTAAATTTTTTTAGTTAATTTATATTTTATTTTATATATTTTTACGTGTATTTTTTGTTGTTTTAATTTTTAAAAATATTTTGTAATTTATTTTTCAATTTTTATTTTTTAAGTTAATTTTTTTAAACATGTTTACCAAAATAATTTTAAAATAATTTAAAATATTAGGTTTAAAATCTTAATTTAAAAACTTTAAACTAAAAACAAATTACAAAATATTTTAAAAAAATTTAAATAACGAAAAAGATACACAAAATAAAAATAAAATACATAAAAAAACAAAATAAAATACAAATTAACTTTTAAAAATTTTTAAAATCATACTTTAAAAAAACATACTTACATAAAAAACAAATTGAAAAGAAATTAAAACAAATTTAAAAAAACAAATTTGAAAAAAAAAACACCTTATAAGAAATTGGTTACTCTTATAGGCTTTTTACATAAAAAAATAAAGTACACTGAGAAATTGGTTTTCTCACCACCAATTTCTTAACATGAATAATAAAAGCAAATCCGAACAAGAAAACATCCAATAAAAAATTGGTTGCTAGTAAATAATTTGAGAGTGAGTCATTTTGATAAATAATTTTTTTTTATAAAAAAGTAAAAAAGCTCATTAAATTCCCGCTTACCTTATTCAACTATTAATCATGCCCCTTAAAAATGTTTAACACTTAGTGGTCATGCTCTAAAACAATAATCATTTTTTCTACTTTTCCCTTAGAGTGTAATTCATCTGGGGCTTGGATAAAAAAATGTTTAAGAACAAAAGATTTATTAATGGGAATAGAAATTATAGTTATTAGTAGTTCAATGTGTTTGTAGAATTCAATTATCATGCAGGTCCAAGCAAATGATTACCATCAATTATGATTAGAGTAATTAGTCTCAAGTAAGGTTATCAAGTTTATGTAGATTTGTGAAAACCTAATAAACTCAATTAGTAAACTTGACTCGTAGAATCATACAAGTTTATTTTATTAAAAATATTATTATAAATAACATAAAACTTGAAATTTTTCAATACATAATAAGTTCAAATTCACATAATAATAAGTCTAAATTATTCCAAATAAATAAAAATTAGAGTTGAAACACTCAAATTTTGAAAACCTTTTTAGATATAAAATCAAATTATATTAAAAACACTCAAAATTAGAGTCAGCACAGAAAAATACTGCTTGAGAAATTTGCTCATGAATTTACTGCAATTCTACCAAGTTTGCTTTGATTTTACCGAATTTACTTCGAGTTTACTACCTTTCCAATTCTACATGCGATTTAACTTGTTCAGGACTTGTAAATTCATAAACTTGTTTGATTTTATAAGTTAACTCACGATTTTGATAACTATGATATCAGTAACTATAAAGCACAAACGAGTGTCAATTAGGGGGTTTGAGTGGAGACTGAAGCCTTCTAAGAAAGGATTCAGTTGGAGATCAACATTGCAGTATCATGGTAGCTTGTGTGGGGATATGAACTTTTTTTATTTGTCACATTTCGCAGATAATTTTGGTGAAAAAGAACTGTGGAAGATTTTCAGGAGATAGGGTGAGGTTGGAGACATTTTTATTGGAAAGCAAAGGAGGAAGGATGAGGAGAGATTTGGGTTTGTCAAGTTTCTTAATGTCAAGAACCTTTCCCAGATAGAAAAGAAGCTAGACCAAATACATATTGGTCGTGAAAAAATCAGAGTTAATTTGCCAAAGTTTAAGGCGAGAGAGATAAAGAATAGAGGGCCATGTAAGCAGAGATTTAATTTTTCAAGAAGGCAGTCCAAGATTGTTGATAAAGATCATTGCAAGAGAGATAAAAAACGTAGTCTAAAAAGGCAGACCAAGATTGTTGATAAAGATTTCTCCTCAACCATCAGGGGGAGGTCTAACTAGACTGTAAAAGCAAAGGGAGAGATTGAGGTCCACAGTGGAAGGAGTCCTAGGTTTGGAACATCAAAGAATTAAATATGGAATGACTTAGCAAGTGTGTAGTTGGTTAACTATCTAACCCTAAACACACAGAGAATCTTTAGAAAAGTTTTTTATGCAAGGCTTAGCTGCTATTAAAGTTAAGCATCTCAGGGTAATATGGTGCTTCTATATGGGCTGAAGGAGGTCAACATAGAAGATATCTTTGCCTTTGATGATGACTAGTAGTCTGAGATGTTTGTTTCAATAAATCATTAGTCCCATAGTTTTGGTTCTATCAACTGGAATGTATGGCTCAAGTGCAAGGGTTTTCCCTTTCAATGCTGGAATGAGGAAGAATTTTTAAAGGCATTTCAAACTTTTGGAACTCTCTTACAAGTTGCAAAGGATACAATGTCACTAAAGTCTATTGAATATGCCTGTTTTTTAGTCAAGACTTATTTCTTAGAATCTATTAATTAGACTAAAAGAGTAAGAATTAATAAGTGTCTTGCATCTATCTGGGTAGTAAAAGAATTATCTTCATTTGATGCTCTATTCATGAACATATGTAAAAGTTGTTTGATATCTCTGGAGGAAAATATGTCATTGTTAGAAGGTCATGGTGAAGATAATTTCAGTTTTATTATGTCAGGATGTGAAGGGGAATCTGACACTTGGTTGAAAGGGGAGCTGCACCAAAATATTGCTCAGTTGACAGCTAGTAATATTTGAAAGACACAAGGGGTAGCTACAACAGATGGTGCCAGGGTGAATCTATCTAATTCAGTGATGAAACATCACTTTGCTCAGTTGAAAACATATCTTTGGAAGGTGAGCCTAATGGTGTGGAAGCAATAATGGGTGCATGAAGAATGAGGATAATGAGGAGTGACCTAAAGTTAATATTGTAAAACCTAATGCAACTCAAAATTTGAACTTCAACTATGAATCATTAAACTTGCAAGGCACGAAGAACCTATCCAAAGAGCAAAGTGAGAAGGTGGGATGTTTTAATGGCATGGGTAATCTACATGGTATTAATGAGCTATCTCATGTATTTGTGGAGCCTTCAATTGTTGCATTAAATGGTGAGCATGATGTTGCCACTATTCAATTGAGTCTGAAAAATAGGCCAACCATGTTGAGTCTAAAAAATACCCCAACCACTATTCAATTTCCCACAATTGTTGCCATCATGGATCAAATAATGTTGGGTCATTGCTAGTTGGTTCATTGTCTCAACAATTGGGTCTCATGGGCCAAATTTCTAATGGTGCAAAAAAACATAGCAAATTCTAGAGACCAAATTAGAACTTTGGTGGGCTATAATTTCTCAAATTTGGAACATGATCTATCATGCCTTGGGGATGTGATGCAAGGGACTAATTCACATTCCTTAGAATAGATATAATTACTTTCAAGAGACTCCCTTATGGAGAAGTCATTACATGTAACCTCTATAGAAAATTTGAATGGTAATCTCATGGAGAACATACACTCTAGTAGTCCAAAACTCATGCTAAAGGTCACGCCAGAATTGTTAAGTCCTGGACGACCATCTCAATCCACTAGTGCTCTAACTAATATGGAAGGTACAATTGTATCAACCTCATTGGGAGGTCTTGTTTCAGTTTCAATTGCATGTGAATAATTAAAAATGGGAATAAGGTGGTTAAAAACAATAAGGTTCAGTCCAGAAAGTTAGGTGCCTTCAATAATGACCACAAAGGGTTACTTGAAGTTCCAAGCTTTGAAGTAATTGAATTGAGTAAAAGTCATGCCAGGAGTATGAGTATCAATCATGCAATGAGTAATGTGAAAAGAGTTCAAAAGGAGGTTTGTAATGAGCAAGAAGAAATGGCTATTGGGGAATACCTCTTCAAAGGTAATGGAAATTACCCATCAAAATACTCTTTGCAAGAAGCCCAATTTATTTGGAAATTAGGAAAGAATATGGGTGTCTCATGTGGTGAGAATGAAGGAGAGGTGTTACAAAAGCTTGTAGAGATGAAGACCTAAGATAAAGAAAAGATTGGTCTTAAAGGGTTGGGCAAGAGCAAAGGGAGCAATTGTTAACAAATGATGAATATTTTATCTTATAATATTAGGGGCTTGAGATGGAGGGGAAAATGGAGATTAGTTAAAACATGAAGTCAATCTTATCTGTATTCAAGAAACCAAAATTTTGAATATAGATAAAAAAATCAATAGTGCAATTTGGGGGACTCAAATATGGAGTGGAGAGAAGTTCTAACTATTAATATGGTGGATGCGTTGTTAAGCATATAGGACCTGATAAACTTCACGTTTCTGAGGTTTTCAAGGTGCAGAGTTCCTTAGTGTGAAATGGAGGCTTAGTTATGAGCAATTTGAAAGAGTAGTAGTAAATGTATATGCCCCATGTACAATGGCTGGGAAGAGGGTTCTCTACAAGACTTTGCTACAATATAGATAACGTCTACTGATTGTTGTTGGTGTGTTGCAGGTGACTTTAAGGCAATAAGGCTCCTAAAGGAAATAATTGGGCTAAACGGTGTCTTTAGCTTATCTCAGTTGGAGATGTAAGAATTCTTAAATTTCATTTCAAGTATGGAATTTGGGGAATTCCTATCTCTAGCAAAAGATACACTTGGTTTAGTAACAGAAGCTTGGCTTGGAGTATGTTAGACATGTTCCTTATGTCTATAGATTGGTTGGATTTGGCACCTAATTCTCACCAGTTTCTAGATTGGGATTTTTCTGATCATCATCCTTATAGTTGTGAAGCAGTCAATGGCTAACTGGGGGAGGGTTAAACCTTTCAAGTTTATAAATGGGTGACTTGAATGTAAAGGTGTTGACAATTTTATTAAAGCAAAATATAGTAGCCTTGATATTCAAGGCTACGGTGCATTTGTTCTGAAAGAAAATTAAAAGCTCTAAAAGTAGTTATTAAAAGGTGAAACAAAGAAAATGTGGAGCAAGTAGCAGAAAAGATTACAAAATTGAAAAACATGATTGCCAATTTTGATAAGAAAGGTGATGAGTGTTCTGTGGAAGCTAAGAAAATTTCAGAGAGGGCAGAGAAGATAAGGGAGCTACAAAAATGAAGTATCTTTCAGGAGAGCTGGTTGGCACAAAAGGAAAAAATTAGGTGACTACAAGACAAGGACTCTAATTCCCATTATTTTCATGCAATGGTTAATTGGAGACAAAAATTAAATGGCTTAAAGGGATTAATGATTAACGGTGAGTGGATTGAAGAGCATGGGAGAGTCAAACAGGAAGTTAGGCATTTTTTCCAAGAAAAATTCCACTCTTAAGATGATTTGGGGGTAAGACTGGATGTAATCAACTTTAAAAGCCTCCCTGTCAAGCAAAAGTCTAATTTGGTAAAAGAGTTTTCTGAGTCAGAAGTTAAATCTGCGATTTAGGAGTGTAAAGAATCAAAAGTGCTTAAACCAGATGGATATAGTATGAGATTTATAAAACACTTCTGGGACACGCTAAAGGAAGATATCATGAAGGTAATGGTGGAATTCCATGCAAATGGGACTCTTCCTAGGGAGACGAATGCATCTTTTACAACCTTAATTCCAAAAAATGGATGTGTCAACTGATCTTGGAGACTATAGGCTCATTTCTTCCATAGGTGCAATTTATAAAATAATTGCAAAAGTACTTGCCAAACATCTTCAAATGGTGATGAATAGTATAATAAAAAAAAATCAAACCGTCTTTGTCAAGAGTTGGCAGCTTCTAGAAAATGTAGTTATTGTAAATGAATCTCTTCATGAGGCAAATCAATCTAAGAAACCACTTTTGGTGTTTAAGGCAGATTTTGAAAAGGCTTTTGACTCTATTAGTTGGCATTTCCTATTTTATATGCTTTAGTGCTTTGGCTTTTTTGAAAAATGGATTGGATGGATAAAATGATGTTTGATGTCCTCATCTGTTTCAACCTAGTAACTGGGAGTGCCACACAAGAATTTTCTATGCAAAGAGGCTTCAAGCAAGAGGACTCCATGACCCATTTTCTCTTTTTAATAGTTGTTGAAGGTCTTGTGGGATAATAAGCTAGATTGTGTGTGAAAATATTTTATCTGGAATGACTATTGGAAGTAAGGAGCTACAAGTGGTCATTCAACAGTATGCAAATGATACATTATTCATGGTTAAGCCAGAGATTCAGATATAATTGCTATAAAAAGCATCTTGAGATGCTATGAATTGACATTTGATTTAAAGGTTAATTTCCATAAGAGTAGCATGAGAGGTGTGGGGATGAATGAACATGAGTTACAAGTCTTTACAAGAATTTTTAATTGTAAGATAATGCAAGTGTCGTTCTCTTATCTGAGGATTCTTGTGGGGGTAAATGTTATGAGAGAAAGTGTTTGAAGACCTGTTATGGAAAAATTGTCTTCCTGGAAGAGAAAAAACTTATCTTTAGCAGGGAAGATTTGTCTTATTAAATCCTCTATCTCCTCTATTCTTTTTTTTCTGTCTTTTTACAGGATTGCAAAGATGATGGCCAATGTAATTCAACGCTTGCCACAAAGATTCTTATGGGGAGGTCAGAAACTACTAAGAAGCTGGCGTGGATTAAATGAGCAGATATGCGCAAGGAAAAAGACCATGGTGGTTTAGGAATCAAAGTTGTGGAGGACTTTAATAAAGCATTGTTTGACAAATGGAGATGGAGGATTCTTAATGGAGAAAATACATTAAGGGTCAAAGTTCTTGTGGCCAAATATGGGTTATTAGGAGCAAGTTGTTTTCATATAGGTGGAAAGAAAGGTCCCAATGGTGGTAAGATCTAGTAACAGTTACATCAGAGGAAGGGATTAGAAATTAGTTTAGGGGGAGCATGAAGGCAATAATTGGAGATGGTTCATTATTCAAGTTCTAGGATGGAGGTTGGAGGGACTCGATTAGTCTTCCATAAATTTTCCCTAGATTATATGCCCTATCAGACCAAAAGGAATCCTTGATTTCTAAGGTTGGAGTCTGACAGAATAATAAATGGGAGTGAAGACTAACATGGAGAAGATTGTTACTTAGTTGGGAGATTAGGTGGGTAAGTGAATTAGAGAGGGTTCTCGAAGGAATTCAAATTAATCCTCATAAGTGAGACAACTAGATGTGGGGAAACAATCATGACTAAGAAGGTGCCTTTTCTGTAAAAGAAGCATACCAAATAATTCATAGTAACAACCAAGTTAATATATTAATATCTATCCTTTCTATAAAGAAATTTGGAAAGTAAGACTTCTTTCCAAAGTTAGTGCATTTGTTTGGAAGATTGCTCATAATCGAATTCCAATTAAAGTGGAACTTGTAAAAAATGGGGCTTTAATTTACGAATGACGATATCTACCCTATCTGTCATTTCTTGTAAGTGTTTATATTAGGTTTGGATGCGTTGCTACCACTGGCTTGGTTACTTGATGGCCTTATCCTCTGACTATTTTCCCTATCTATGGAAACATCTCATTAATGCCAATGGGAAGCTAAAGAAGAAAGTTTTGACAATTATTTGGCTACCCATTGTGTGGTCGATTTGGCTTATAAGAAATAATCTAGTCTTCAAAGGTGTGAATTATGCAATTTCTCAATTATGGCTTAGGGGGTTCTTAAATACTTCCCTTTTTTCTTTCTATGATTGGTCAGTTCATCCATAGTATTGTATTTTCAAATTAAACAAATGACATATAGATAGTAGTGAAAATCTATTGTCTCAAATGACATAATATAAGTGTGGGTAAACTTTCCTATGTATTTTCATGCTTTGTATCTGTCTTGTTCTAATGGTGATATTTCTTAATCATTCATTGTGATTATGATATATCATTCAGATGCTGAATAAAATCTTTGCTTTTTTTTTTAAAAAAAAAAAACTATAAAGCACACTGCAATTATTTAATAAAAAGATAAACATAAGATTTACTGAACATGAAGAATTAAGGCTCATGTTATAATCCTAAATCAAAACTTAGCCTAACAAATTTAGCCAATCATAAGGACGGGAAGCATAAAACTAAATATGAAAGCATAAAGAAAAAAAAGAATAAAACTTTACTATAATCATTCCTTATTGTGACCTCTACATTTTTTTCAATTTGAACCTCACAAAGTTCTACACCTCTTAAGAGAGAAATTAAAAGTTTAAAGTAAAGAAAGTCTAAAATTGATCAAAATATAAAATACAAATTTTTGAGATCTTGTATATTCCTTTTATATAGTCTTTGCATGTTTTCCTACCATGGACTTATGCAACATCATTATTAAAAGCTCAAATTCCATGTGGTTCTTGATAATTTTCATATGAATAATATTGCATAGAGAACAATTATATTAATTTTTTATTTAAGACTTTAATTTTCTTCTTTTATTTTAAAAATAGATATAATTAATAGTTTAGATTGTATTTCTAATTTTAGTCTAATAGTTAATACATTTTGGTAATACAATATAAGTTTTGGAGTTGGATAGAAACAAGGTTAGTTCAATTAACAATCAATAGGTGAAGGGTCACCCCTCAATGCCCATTAGACAAGTGTTCAACCTTGGTAGATAAATAACATCCAAATAATCAAAGTACCACTGTCCAATGCTTACAGCTAGGCCACTTTCCAGAGTTTATGAGTTTCTTCTCCATCCTCTATTTTCCATTTTTTTGAACAATGAATCATTTTGGATGCTCCTATCTTCCATCATTAGGTGAGTTTTTCTCAATTGAGGTTTAATGTAACTAAACATAACTCATGTATTATTTGATTTTAATCTAATTTATTATTCAATATTTTTGTTCTTTTCCTCTCTTTGCTTTAAGTTTATGTCTTTTGTTTATTTTGAGTTTGAATGTGAGTGAAAAATGTATTAGGATCATAAAATGAAAATATATAGCACCCATTGAAGTTTCTTGCTAGGAATAGAGTAAAAATCACTAATCATTCTTAACTCTTTTTCTTAAAGTAAGTTATTTAATTTAGATTATGCATAACTTATACTCAAATGAGGTTAGGCCTTACTCATAAGAAGTTATGTTTTTATGAGCGATGAAAACATGAGTAATAAACATGTTCATGAGTATTTGTAAAATCTCAATTACTTCTCTATTTTTATAAAACCCCTTTTTTATACAAGTTTATATTTTTGTCTCTTTATCACTTTCCACAAGTTAATACTTATACAATCCGTCCAACAAGTAAAAAATTAATATATAAATTTTTTAAGTATCAACTAAATTCTTATAGATATATTTTTGTACTCATTGAATATATTATTTGATTTCATATTCTTATCAAAGAGTTAATATTTCTTGAGCTCGACCATGTAAGTAATATTTTTTTATTTTTGGTTGTTTTTGTTCCTTTTCCAATAATCTTAAGCATAATGAATGTTATAAAATCCCATAAAACTATCCTATAAACTACGTTATGATACTATGTAAGTTCAATTAGTTATAAAATTCACTTTTTAGAGTATAATGAAAGTTAAACGGAGCAAAAATTCCATAAAATCATAATTAAAATAGGGTTTATCAACACTACACTAATTTTGGTGATGTTGAATAGATGTCAGAGTATCACTTAATTACATGGTTGTTTTGACATATGAAATGCTACCTTGACCATAAGACTTTTACATTTTGATAATTATATATATACTTTTATTTAATTAATTTACTTTTATTAATTATAAATTTGAATACATATAAATTTTTTTAATCTTTTTTAAAATTATTATCATAATCTCATTAGTAATGAATAAGATTATACCAAAATAATTTTTATACAAAACATCTTTATTTCCTCCTTATTTATTAAATAAAATCATATATGTATATGTGAAGATGTGAAGAGAGCATGCAAGTCTTGGTGAAAGGAATGTTCAAGTTACACTAAATGTAATTTTTATAGTTACCTTTCATGTCACCGAGTACCACCCATTTTACTTTAATCTAATTATTAAGTGTTAGTTACTATTAGTACATATAGATGAAAGGAAATAAATGATGAAATAAATAATTAACTTTCTTAAGATTATACCTCTGTAATGTGATTTTTTAACAAAATAATGATCTTTCCTCTCCATCTATTAAATAAAACCCTAAATTAACAAAAGCAAGCATCACTCTCACATAATAAATGATGAAATAGTTTTTTAATTACTTAGGTGTTTTCTTCTTTTATGGCGGCAAACCACATTGGGTCCACCTTTTACCCATTAGAGTCAAGGAAAAATGCAAACTTTTTTTCTTGGCATAATCTATTATGATACCTTTAATTTAAAAAAAAAAAATCACAACGTCACTTTTTTTAATCTGTGAATGGATATAATGGTTTTATTAAATTATTTATCTATCTTTTATTTTCTTACTCAATAAATTACTTTAATACAAATTTTCATCTACAATAAACAATATTAATTTTCAATCACTTTTACATCTATTTCATCTATTTTCATATTTCGTACCTTCATTTTTTTTTGTGTAAAATTTGATTGGTGGTTCAAAAAGACTGATATTTGTTTAATGTAAAAATTTTGGCTTTATCTACATTAATAGATTATGACTCATGCATAGCTTGGTCCGCACGCAATTCTGGTTATCATTATCCAGAATTTTTTAATTTTGAATATAAAATTATTAGATACTGATAGTAATATATTCGGTAATTACAATTTGAATAAAAACATCTTTCACCAAAAAAAATAATTGAATAAAAACACATAGTTTTTAGGGCTTTTAGTTGAAGAATTGGGCTTGAGTGCGGCTGGCAACACATGCAAATATTAGATTTATATAAAAAATTATTTATTATAATTTATCACATAATTATTTTTAATATTTTATATTGAAATGAAAAATAAATAAAATAAATACCAAGTATTATCAATTTTTGAATTTTAAAAATTTTAATTTCACTTCTACTAAAAATTTATTATTATATTTTTTTTCAAAAGTTTTTCTGAACCAAGTCTCCATTTAAGTCTTTACAATAAACTAAGGAATTTTTCTCCATTTCTTAAATTAATTTAAAAAAATTATATTTATTATTATAATAATTTTATAAATTAAAATTCAATTTAATTTTTTTATCTTTTTATTAATGTATCGGCTTTTAACCACCAGTTTGAAGCAATTTTTCTTTTCAAAATCACCGAATGCTGGTAGATAAAACAATTCTATATTTAATAATAAAAATTAAATTTAACCTAATAAGAATAAATTATCAAAATTAAAATTTAATTACGATTTGTAAATAATAATTAATTATAGTTAAGATTTTAAAATTTTCTAGAAAGAAAAATTAAGAATATCTTAAAAGTTGGATTTTAAAGTCGTATGAAATATATACGACTATGAAGTTGTATAATACATGAATTTAATATATAAAAATCTAGTTGTGAATTTCTTAAAAGTTGGATTTCAAAGTCATAGAAAATATATGACATGGATTTCACATGTGGTATGATCTGAAAGGTTGTTCTTTTAGCTAGGTATTTTTAGGGAAAGTCAATATTGATATTTAGAGATTTGAACTAAGCCACCAAGACTACCAAGATTTTAATATTTTAAAAGTATAAAAGAATTTTACAGGTCAATTATAATATATTATTTATATAACTTTTAATGTATTAATAAGGTAAAATTAACAATGTTGATCTAAAATTTTTTATAATAATACATAATTTTTTTTTAATGAAACACTTAGTATAGTATAGAATGATTAGAGATTCTCTTAGTAATCTCCAATCTCTGTGATTTTAGTTATTTTATATATTAATAAGTTTGTATCTACTTAATGTTACAATCTTATTCCATTTTAACTTTTGTATTATTCTATTGTATATAATGATACACTTATATCATTACCCATAAAAAAAATCATGTTGCACTTAGTTATTTAATTAGCAATCTATATATTATGGAGTCTAATAGAAACGAGTTAAAAGTATGTCTTTCATTGCAAGGGTACTAGCTAAATGAAGGATATACTGCTTTTGCTGTATGAATGAGGGTTATGGCAAGTTGGCAACCATAGGTGAATTCACAATTCAGGTTAATGTTTACTACTATTGATAGAGAGGTTGAGTTTATCATTGTTATGCAAGCAATCTTCCATTCTCTAGTATCCATGATGATATAATCTTACATGATGTTTGCTTGGAATTCAATTGATGCATCAAATGTGCCCAAATTTGGAGTCAATGTGTTTCTAAAATTTATCACACAATCATGTTAGGTCATTCCATTGATTTTCGATGCAAATCTGGAGGAAGAAAAATGTTCCTTTCATCAAATAAATTATTTTGTTCATTTCTTTTATAACTTTTATTCTTATTTTTTGTAAAATATATTTTTGGTTTTTCTAAAATTTTTAAAGTCCAGTTTTAGCCTTTCTTAAAATTTTTTATTTGTTTAGTCTTTCGAATTCTAAAATGTGTCTTTTTAATCTCAAATATTATTATATTTAAACCACTTAAAAGATTAAAAATTATGTATTGCATTAAACAGACTAAAAACAAATAAAATATTTTAAAGAGACTAAAATAAAAAATTTTAATGCGAGAATCAGTATCTTTTACCTTATTTTTTTCAGAATTTTTTTTTTACATATAACATGTATTCTTCTTGTGGGACAATTAGATAAAATTATTATTTGCAACAAATGTTTTCAATTTAAATATTTAATTCAATTTTATATCTAGATTAATATTATTGGTTAACTGTATTAATTGACCATTTATAATTTAAACCACATACTTATTTTTTATGACTATGGACCCATTTGTTTCATTTTTTTTAAACAAAAACATTAGTTTTTTTAAACAATAAACAATGTTCTGTATCTTTGATATGTTTGTGTATTTTTTTTTAAAAAAAAGTAATTTTCTATTTTGTATGAAATAAGTTCTATCCATTTCTTAAAATATATTTTTAAAACTCCTCAATATATGAATGAATGAATCTTACTAATATAATTAAAATGATATAAATTAGCTTATAACAAATTAAGTTCTCATGATTAAATTTAGAAGCCCATCATAAACACATGATAATAATGTTGATGGAGGAAAGGAGACACTTTCCCAAAAGATGAAAAAATGTAGTGGATGTCATAGGTATAGTTAAACAAGGATGAGTGCACATGCTCCACTTAATCTTCAATACATGATTATGATAGCAGGAGTTTGATTGCAAAAAGAAACACAAAATAATATCAAGAAATGAATATGTGCAAATTGAAGAATAAAGCAATGGGAGAAGACACAATAACATGTAGTACATACAAAAGCACATAATAAGATTAAGAGTAAAGGAAGGGGAGATGTATTGGACATTCCACAGGAGAGGTTCTTTAAGACCATAAGGCACCATCTCCCACGTTCCATGGTCCCACATTACCCTCCTTATTAACGTGGGGTCCATTGACCTACACATAACCCATGCACGTGTCTACTTCATATGTTCAAATTCAATGTCTTGCTATTACAATTACGGACAAAAAATCTCTTTACAGATATACACATTGCCGTATATATCATATATCCCAACAAGTGAGAATATTTTTTTAAATTAAAAATCAATTAATTATTACATTATTAATTAAAAAATTATATGTATACTTAAATTAATTATATATATATATATATAAACATTCATATCGCATAATTAAAATATATAAACAATATATTCAATTATTAAGTACTTTTGGTCTGTCCAATAACATTCATAAAAGATTTTTATATATATATATATATATATAATAGAGAGACTTAGGTTACTCAAATTATTTTTATCTTAAAAGATGTTTTCAGATTAATTAGAAAATAGAGCTTAAAAAATAAGTATAGGTTGTTTCTCAAATTTTATTTTTTGTTTAATTTTTTTCAATTAAAATTATTGATAAATTATTATTTTTATTGTTTGATAAAAATATATTTATAAAACAAAAAATTATATTAAAAAAAAAGTTTATTCAAAATTTAACTATAAATATTGCCTCAATTTCTGCTTAAAAGTAACTTTTTAAGTAAAAATAATTTGGTCAAATGTACCTTGGAATAACACCATTAGGTTGATTGAAATTTAAACTTTATCATATTATTATTTTTTACTTAATTACCTTCTTGTCCCACTATTTTTTTTTAAAATTCAATTTTGTTTCAATAATACTTTTAGATTACTTTTTTCTCAGAATTTTGTTTCAATAATATTTTTAAATTCATTCTACTATTCGAATTATTTAATCCAAACATGTTACAAATTTGTTTTTTAACGTTTGGATTAAATATCTTAGTGGTTTTGAATTCTCCTAAATTTGGATTAACTGTAAAAACACAAAATAAAAGTAGGTTAGTAACTATGTCAAAAAATCAAGCAAAATATAAAAGAAGAGTCTAAATCGGCGGTAAGCATGACAGAAGAATTATAATATGTGACAAAAGAAAAAAATACAATTAGAAGGAAGAATAACTAATGATAAAACGAAAAAGATTATTAACTTTTTTATTTGATTACATTTTTACAATTTTTAAAGAGTATGTAGGCATTGTGATATCGTGAGAAAATTTCTCCCGTAACATATGTACCACAAAAACCAGTTTTAGATAAGTTTTGGTTTTCTATTTTTATTTTTTATTTTATTTTATTTTTTTCAATGTCATGTGTTTCCTTTCTTGCATCAAGATATAAACATGAACGTGGAGTTTTTCTGGTGAGTTTATTTTTATCTTTACACTGCAATTTCCAACAATACACACTCTCATAGTCATCAATGATCATCATCATTATCATCAACCCATATTAACGCAAGGAAAATCACAGTGAAATTGACCTGTAGCAGCCAATTAACAAGTAATTGGGATGTGATGTGTTTCTTGAACCTTCCATCTGTGCTTGCCATGTTTATTCTTGTACATTTTTTTTATTCCCCCCTCATCACATTTTGTAATTTCATTAACCAACAATCATACGTTTAAAAGAGCCAGATAAAAAATGCATTGTCAGTACATTTTTTTTAATTATAATTGGATTTAGTTATTGTGCCATGTTTTCTGATTGACCCAATTTTCTAGCTCTTTTTGGGATTGCTTTTTTCCCATTATTTTTTTACTTATACATTTTCCATATTTTTGTAATTTTAGACATTTTGAAAAATCAAATTTCAATTTATTTTTAGGTTGGGAATGGACAAATACATTCCAAAATTTAGTTTTTACAATGTAAAAATTACCTTCTAAAAACTAAATTTCAAAAAATATTTTTCCAACAATGAGGCATAATTTAAAGGTTTCGGAATAAAAGTTCTAAGTGTGGCCTACACCTGTCTTTTTGCCCATACATCTTTTTTGCATTGGGTAATTGAATTCAGAATATACTTTTCAAAATTATTAAATTTGGGATGATCAACATATATTTTTGAAATTTTTTAATCTTATCAGGTGTCATTTAGATTACGTAATTTGGATAAATGTATATTTTCTACATTACAACGACTAGTATTTATTTTTAGAATGCTTAATCAAGAGTTTCATCTAAGAAGAAGACATTTCATCCAAATTAACATATATGCTTTTGAAATTATCTTGACTAATATATGTTTTGGAATTACTTAATCTAAAGATTTATTTAGAAATACTGCATGGCATATGGATTACATAATCTTTAAACATATACATGTTTTTTAAATTATTTAACCAAAATGAGTAATATATACTTAAACCGGGGGTTCATTAAGAAATAGCACATGTCGTCTATCCGAAATAAATCAATATAGATAATTTAAGTATATTTTAAAAGTTATGGATGTATAAGTAAAAACTAAAAAGACAAATGTAATAAGCAACACCCAATAACCAAGTTCATGAAGGCACATCTTGACTTCTTGGTCCTAGTACACAATTACGATCATGAAATATTTTTGGTGAATTCACTAATGAATCCAAGGTGGCATGCACTTATATATTATTATCAACAATTCTCAAATTGTTTCTTTCAATCTTATCATCCTTTTTTTATGGACCAATGTTGGTTAATTAAACTTTTATTTTGTTAATTGTATTGGAAAAATTAGCATTGTTGTTACAACAATTGACTATTCATAGATAGAGTGGACATGCTTAGCTAAGAGATCCACACGTTTTTCCTTCCCAGTTCCCACCTAACCTCTGATAAGAAGCTTTCAGATCATGACAACAAGAGGGACATAAAGTTGCAAAAGGGTACAATGTGATGTGATTGCACTAATTGGAGCTTAGAGAGAGTTAAGGAAAATTAAAGCCGAAAATTTTCACATAATTCCTAAACTGGCATTTATTACAAGTTGAAATTGTAAAGAATTCCTAACTAACTTTTTGCTAGGACCATCTTGATCATAAATCTATTTGAGGATACACAAGATAAAAAATAGAGAAAATCCCTTGCCCATCTACCTAGCTATATGTGCTCACATAACCTTAAAATTACTGTACAATAAACCCATTTTTTCAGTGTACACTTCTAAGAGAGGATTCTTTACAATTTAGTAAATTTTTATCATTTAATGAGTGTCAATCCAATAGCAGTGACTATAAGAGTGGAAGGAAGGCCAAATTTTAGATGGGTCCAAAAGGTTAATGTGTATCCAATGTTTGGAGCTCTACGAGCTTGTTCACACACTACCAAGTTTGCAGCTGACCCTAATAGTGAAAAGTTCCCTGCTACAGTGCTCACCCAAGCTAGGATTAACCATGCCTTCTTCTCTTCTTCTTTGGAAATTGCAGCAGCTGAGGCTGCAACTCGTGCTCCAAGCAATAGAACTAGAAAACATAGATAGAATGTTGTGATACATTAGATGAATAGGCTTTTGGCAAAGATAAAACCAAAATTTATTTATTAAATATTTATTTTTAATGAATATAAATAGAATGTTATGGACCAACACAGTTTTGTGACTTGTGAACAATGTGCAGAAGGAAAACAAAAAATTTATTTATTAAATATTTATTTTTTAAATTATTAAATATTTAAAACTAATCTTAAATCATTAAATATTAAAATATTTAATATTTATTTTTGGTAAAATTTATTATTAAAATATAAATTTTAATTAAACATTTTAAAAAAAATTAAAATACAAAGAATTTAAATTTCTTTGTCCAAACAAAACAATTAACTACGAATTTTAACACTACCAAAACGCAATATGAATCAAACATGTGTTAAAAAAAATTATGAAACAATACATAAAATAAATGGGGAGCATATAAACAAGTTGTATGAGAAAAATAGTTATTTTGGTAGGTCCATTTACCAGTTGGTACATTTGAAGCCAAATTTGATAGGACAAGTATAACTATAGCCAGTACAGCTATTCCACTAGCATGGTCTATTCTAGAATAAGGCTCCATTAAGTCCCACAGAGCACTAGGAATTCCAGTTTTCTTGAAGCCATCTACTGTGATAAACATTCCACAGAAGAATATCAAAAGTGAATAAGAGACCTGGTCCAAGAAAAAAAAAAATTACTGTAAGAGATTGTTCAAAGCGAATCTGGTACCAGAATAACAATAGCTAATGTTTCAAATGGAAGAGAAATGAAAGGAGATTTAGTACAAGAGCTTATATTCTATTGTTTTACCTTGTCTATGCTTGGCCCTGCATCTTTAAAATCAAGAACCACCAAAATTATTGCTGCTGCAATTGCAGCCCAAGCCATATTTACACCAAGAAGCATTGCAATCAACATTACCAATGTGATTGCATAAACACAAAATTTCCAAAGTATCCTTTTCCATTTCATGCTCAAATAGTCCACTTTTCCTTTTGAAGAGTGAATAACATGTGCTTCTATAGGTTTATCTACTATTGCAACATCTTTTGAAGGATTAGTTTCCTCCTTTGTATCATTTGTCTCATCTTTGGATGCATTTGAGTTAGTTGTGGAATCCTTTGTGCTACTAAGAGTCATCTGAACTTCACTTACACTTGGAGTTGTTTGGTTTCTGATAGCATGAAGTTGAGAAGGGTTTTGAAGATCATTAGTAGGTTCTAGACTGCCATTGCATTCTTGAGAATTATAGGAAGCAAAATCAGCTGGAGAGAACTGATGGGAAATAACCTCCTCTTCTGCTACTTCAGAAACTGGATCCTCTTCATCCTTTTGAACTGTTAGTACCCTCCAATACATGGCTATAAGAATTACAATATTCACTACAACTCCTACAAGCATAGCTGGAAGAATACCAGTGAGAAAGCTCCCAAATGATATTTTACCTTGAATAGCTATAACTAGATTCTGGGGGTTCCCAATTGGGGTGGCTGAGGATCCAATATTAGCACTTGAAGCAAGTGCAAGAAGGAAAGGGTAAGGTGGGAGGTTATGCTGCCTTGCAATTTTCAACACAAACTCAGTCAACACAATGCAAGAAGTGTCATTGGTGAAAAAAGCACTTGAGAGAGCAGAAATGAGACAGATTCTACAAAGTAAGTCCTTTGGTCCTTTGCTTTTCCAAGAAAGCAATTTCCCCAAGTACATAAACAAGTCTGCTCTTTCAAGAAAAACAGTGACAACCATTGTCCCAAATAGAAGAGCAAGAATTGGGATATCAATTGCAGCAAAAGCTTGATCTGGACTAAGAACTTGGAATATGACCATAAGCATTGCACCCAGTAGGGACCCTGCAGTTCTCCCAATGGGTAGAAAAGGCACACATGGGAAAACTGCTAGTACCCAAAAGATTGCAAAGGCTATTGAACCAAGGATAACTGTTGGAGGAGGAGCTAATGCCATTATTATGATTAAACAAGCAACAATTTCCCAACAATAGAATGTTGCTTGGTAGAATTTCCTGACATGGAAAGCCAATTGGTTAGTAACTTAGTGAGAATGCATGAAAATCCAACCCTTTGAGAATCCATTTCTTATTTAATCTATTACTTTCAACATGAATTAAGTGAGTCATTGGTATTTTATCATTGAATATCAATGGTCAAGCAGGTGGAGTATATGTTCAATTGTGTTTGACAGAGCTTAAATATCGATACAACGTTTGAATTTGATATTATAAAACATGGCAAAAGTCTATTACAGATAAAGAAAGTCACATGAATTTGAAAGCATAGCATAAAAATTAAATAACAAATTGTAATAATTTGCTTGAGGTCGTATCAAATTACATTTATTCCCACTCTTTCTTATTTTCTTGCATTAACTCCTTTCAAATTTAAAAGTATTATATTAACACTCCCAGAATGATATCCTTTAATTTTACACTAATACTGGTTTATGAAAGGCGAATGTATCGGTTAAAAATATTAACCGGAGAAATGTTGCTGTAAGTTTTTTGAAACAAGTAATTATCTTAAAAACACAACTTAGATAAGAAATTAACCAGCTCACAAATAAATTATATTAAAAACAATGGTCAGCCAACCACCAAACAAAGCAATACCAATAATTGAGGACAACAATTGTAATAATCACTTTTTCAAATCTGTCAACATCACGGGCCACTGTGTCGTTATCTTATTGGAGGAAAATTGGCTTTTTTTTTTCTTTTTAGTCTACAAAAAAGGTTAATTGGTGTCAAGTTTGTCTGGTTCAACTTCATCAAAGATGTAGCTGAGCTGGCTGAGCAGCATGTAAGATTTTTGGTAAGGAAAATAGTATATAGAACCCGTACACAAGTTGCCTACTATTGTTTCTTTTTCTTTAATCTTTTTTAATGGCTTTTTATCCATAATAGATACCTAGTATGTGTATGTATCATTTAATGGAGTAATAACACACGACTCTGAAGAAAGTACAAGCCTGTACCAATAATAAGTTTTAAAGATGTCTCCAAATTCATGAAACCTGAAAGTGTGTGTTTAGTTTTCTGTTAGCACACACACAATACAAAGCTCATTCAATTGAATCCATGAGCCTAGAGCCTAGTGTCATTAGACTCAACACCTGTTTGAAGCTTTCTCATGGAAATCCAAACACAGCATAAGTAGACAAAGAAAATATAAGTGGATGGTCCAACTACTTCTTTCAGAAAAATCAAGTTTTTATGCTCTTTTTAGTTAATTAAAAAACCACTCTTGAAAGCCAGAATTGGAAAGCACTTAGCATAAGTAATAAAATTAAGTGAATTAGCAGCAAAGATATCATACATATAATATAATATAGTTAATTAATCAAGAGAGATAGAAAAACAGCACAAACGTTTATCACACTTTTTACATTCAATATTCTAACCTTAGTAACTTGAAGGCTGCATGAAAAGCTATGAAACCTTTGCAAGTCTTTTTTTTTTTTTTCTGAATTGGACTGAGTAGAAAAATTTTAGTTTGCTAGGAAAATAGTGGAAGAGAATTGCAACATTCTCAGAGCTGAAAACTGGTAAGACACTTAGTAGTACTACTTGGTAAGAAAGGTGACCCTCTATCACCTATTTGTACTATGTTCTTACTAAGTACACTTCATACTACTTGTTGCTTGTTGGTGTGAAAACGGGTAAGTCATAAGCGGCAACTGAGTATACCAGTTGTAGAAAAGTGACATTTTGTTCATTGATACACTCTCAAGAATAAAAGTCTTAAGAGGCAACTTCGTGTGATAGGGGACCCTGTGTATACTCTGGACCATAAAGGTCATATGCGTCATTTCAGCCATATATAAATTCCGATCATTATCAGGGGACAGGTTCACTATTATAATTGTTATTGACATCTTTTAATATTTTATTATTAAAATTAGGTTTATATTAAGTTTATATAAGTTTTTTTCAAAGTTTCACAAAAAATTAATTTTAATTCTTGAGATTCAAAAATATTTTTTTAACGTTTGATTCACTTTTAGTCTTTCTCACGGACAAAGAACATGTTTTTATATTTATGAATTCACTATTTTACTTAATTCTAACTCTCTCAATTTTAAATTTTACCTCTGACACAATCAATTACATCAAAACTTATAAATGAATAATATTAATATAAAAAATAAATTAATTTTAAGGATTAAAAAATATTTTTGAATTTTAAGGATAATAACTCTAGAATAAAAAACTTATATAAATCTTAAAAGATGTCAATGTATTATGTAATTATTCCTTCCGTACAAACAAGTTTCTATGCCAGTTTCGATTCTAAAATGACTCCTCTGTGGATATACCCCTCATCTCATACATACTAGCTTTCTTGTTTTGTTCTAGAAAATACAATCTAGGAAGAAAGCATACAGAGGTTCCTCACCTAACTAATTATGAGCCCAGAAAGGTGTATTCTGCTATCCCGTATTCTCCTCACATAATTTGTAAACCATGTAGGTGCTACAAAGCTATTACTATCAATCCCACACAAATCCCTTCACCAAATAGAAACATCCAGATATTTCACCAATTTTAAAAGGAAAAGTTTAAAACTTACTGTACCTACAGCGAAATGATGGACCCCACATAACTTCCGTACCATCCAAGAATCTCCACTAACAAATTCAAATTAAATCTCGATAAATATTTGTCTCCCAATCCTTCTTCTAATTTTGACAAGCAAATTTGCTCCCATCCAATCACACAATCCTCTCCCTGCATCACTAGAAAGTTACGCTATCAGACGTTGTTGAAAATGTGGTTATCAAATTAAAAGCATTTAGATTTTTTGTTACAGACAAATATTTTAATCAAATGTAGGACATGCCTACCTTTTATTACTGTCTGTTTTTTTTAATTTATATGCACTTTTACTGTTTTTGTTGCACTTTTCCTATTTCAGATACTTTTAGCACTTTGAGTTTTAGATAAAGCTTCTGTCACTTTCGTGCGAGATTTCTAGTTCATGATGTCATATATATATATATATATATATATATATATATATATATATATTATTTTCTTTTAATATTTTTCATACACACAAATGTTAAAGATGGAACCATCTTATCACAAGAAACAGAACTTACATCTTATCACCTGTATGTAGAAGAAACAACACTCACCCATGCAAGTGGACTTAGGTCAAGTCACACCACTTTTATCATATGTAATTTTGAAATAACTGCTACAAAACACAAAACAAAGGTACTTTTCAACAGATATTAACATGCTGAATTGCTGATGATTCGTAATTGGGATTAGATGAGAATCATCTTTTTTAAGCACTTTTACTATTTTTTAAAGCACTTTTACTATTTTAGATGGGGTTCTGTCACCTTCTTGAGAGGCTTTCAAGCCTCATGCATACATAATATATTTTCAACAGAAAGCGAAAGGTTGATTTAAAGTGTTAAAGCTTAAGAGCATAATTTCTTTTAATAAAATTAAATACTATCTCTCTTTCTAAAATATATTTATATAACCTATATTTTCAACATATTATTCATAATATTTTTTAAAATTAGTTAATCTAATGACAAAGTTTCGTGAAAGGGAAAAGAAAAGATAGATTGTAAGTTCGACTTTCTTCGTTAAAAAAAAATTGTCACATTAATAACTAACATTTGACCTATAAAAATTTATAATATATTTTTTTTTAAATACATCATATTTTTCTTTTTAATTAATTATTTTTTTTAAATAATTAATTAATAAATTTTAATCATATCACCTATATTTATGAGAAAAATAAAATATTTATTATAAAGTAAGTAAGAATATTTTAATAAAAAATAATTATATAAAGATAATTTAAACTAATTTTATATAAAAGATAGTTGTTTTTAAAAGTATCTACTAAATACATTCCTTTTATACTTAGACTTAGGTGAAATCACACCACTTTATAATAAGTAATTTTGAAATAATTGTTACAAAACAAAAGTACTTTTGCTCAAACGTTAACAAATGAGCTATTTTTTTTTAAAGGTAAAAGAACTTAAACATCTATCTATATATAATATAATATAAAACAAAATATTTTACAATTATATAAATGAAACAACAAAACAGTAGCTAACCTAAAGTTATGCTCCCACAAAATAGAGCAATCAGAACAAAAATAGTAATCAGCTAAAGATAATAAGCCTGAACATGAACTAATATCACTATGTTTAACGATGGATTATTACACCAATCAGAAAATTTATACCCCTCCCTAAATCAAATGAATATACTAGCTATTTCCAATAAACAAATTGAACAAATGCAAAAAATATCCAGGGATTCCAAAGTTCTGTTATAAAAAATAATGGAGTTTCTGAATATCCACATATCCCAACAAACCACATGTCAAAATAAGTACCTTACTTTCTTCTTGAACTTGTCCACAACCCAACTGCTTGCCATATTGACCAGATGCATTAAATCACTCGGTAATGGAGAGACAATACCCAGCCAGTTCAATACTTTATACCACACACTTTGAGATACCTCACAGGTTAAGAATAAGTGCTTACAATCCTTCCTATAGGTCCTAAAAAACACAGCTTAAATTATCCTAGATATGCACTCTGCATTTCAATAGATAGTCCATTATGGGAAGTCTATTTAATAGAAGCCTCCAAGAAAAGACTATGACTTTGGAAGGTAATCTATCAGCATAGGCCCCAGATACAAAAACAAAATCACTACTTAATAACCTGTAAGCAACTGACACAGAAAATTGGGAGTTTTCCTATGAGACCCAAACCCAATCATCTAGCTTATCCTGAATTAAATGAATCTCCTGCAATAAAAATTTGAGTGAATGCAAAGATTCTACTTCCCACACAAAAAGCTCCCTTCTCCATAACCATCACCAAATCATCAACCCAACCAAAGAAACCCTCATATCAAGCATTGATATATTCTTCTCCCAAGCCAAAGAAAAGAGTATTAGGTAAACATTACATAAAGGTCCACTACCTAACCAGTTCTGCAACAAAAATGATGTTTGTTTCCCATTCCCAATTCTCCTTTTAGTATTATTACAAAACCAACCAGGTGTTGTGTGAAGGTTTCCATCTATAGCCCATATATCCATTCTTCCACCACGTAGAACAATTTGAAGGTCTAGAAATATGGTAAGGAATTGTTGAAAAGCTCTATATCTCATTTTCAATAAAGGACACTAAATTGCATTATTGTCTTGTAAAAATCTTCACATTGACTTAGCTAACAAACTCAAATTAAATTTTGATAAACATTTCACTCAGACCATATTGGTTCAGTTAGTTCAGACTTATGAGCCTAGAGCTCGACTGACTATATTCTGAATTCGAAAACACCTATTCACAGTTTATCGGTCTAATAAAGTTCAAAATGGATAGTAACTAAATGTATATTTTTTTAATATTTGAAGTAATAAAATGATATAAAATTCAATAAATTAAAAATAAAATGTTATAAAATAACAAAATTATATGTTTTATAAGGTAAACAATTAATAATAACTAGAAATTAATTTATATCTATATAATTCATAAATATGTTTATTTTATTTATCTTTAAAATTTTTAAATTAATTAAAAAATATGATTTTTTAAAATCACTGGTTAGAAAAATAGTTTTTAATTAAACTTTAAATTGGATAAAAATATAAATACATCTTTTATTGATTTTTTCTTTTAATTTTCTAATTTCTTTCCATTCTTGTTTTTATATATCTGGATAAGATGTTTATACATTTCTCTATAAGACCATGTCAATTTTTCAAGTAAATCAGCTATATTAGTCTCTTCATGAAGACTATTGTTTCAACTTAACCTGAATTTTTCATTAATAAATGCACATCGACCTCTAACCTGCCTCATGATTTCTTTCTTATGGGGTTTCAGGAATGGATAACCAGTAATATAACACTCAAAACACTATCTCATGGGGTACCTTGGTTCGTGACTTTCTCCTTCGCGATTCAAGCAATCTAGAAGGCTCAGAATAATTTATTTTCAATGACAGTCCTTTTGATTATAAGGGGATTGCTGATGCAATGTGTTTTCAGGTCCCAATTCTGTCACTTACATAGTATAGAATTTGTGCCTGTAGACACGAGACAAGAAAGCCAACAAGTGGGTGGTGCTTACCTCCTATTGGGTCGGTTACTACAAACACTAGTGGTTTAGTCATTCTTGGTTAGGGAGCCACTTGTGCAGGTGTGCTTAGAAACACCGATGGTAGATGGATGAGAAGTTTTGTCTAGAACCTGGGAGTGACTATGTCCTTATGACATAGGGGTACCTTATACCCTCCAATTTGCTTGGGATAAGGGGATTTGAAAGCTGCATGTTGAATGCGACTCTCAAGTGTCTATTAGGTTTCTTAATGGTAATGTTGTGTGCTTGGATCCATGCTGACCAATAGATAATTTGCTTCATAAATGATTGGGCTTCTATGGTTTGGAAGGTTGTGTTTGTTCATAGTTTTAGAGAGGATAATATGGTAGCAGAGACATTAACAAGTATTACTTATACGTACTCCTTAGAGACTCGTTTGTTAAACTGCCCCTTTGTCTCTTGTTCACTGTTGTTGCCTAAGGATGTTATGGATTATAGATTGTCCTGTCTACATGTAACTTCTGGGTAATTTTTGCCCTCCCCAATAAAAAAAAACATTATTTGAACAATCTTTTAGTCTTTTTTTTTAAAAAAAATTTAAGTTATACAAAAAAACATAATGAATATTTCTTACATCAGGAATAATTTCTTTTAAATTTAAAAATATTATCTTAATATTTCTTTTATATGTAAAAACATCACTTTCTTTAAAAGATAAAAATAATAGTTTAAAAAAATATTTATATAATTACACAAAATTTCATATAGTTATAATTTTCTCATTTTCCTATTCACTGTAAAAAAAAAAAAGAAACACCAAATAAAAATATAATTGAAGGAGGACACAAATGTTTATAATGACGAGATTTTTTTCCGTGAGTATCATGAGATTTAAATATTAATTATATTTTTTTATTAGAAAAAAACGTTTATATATTGTCTGTGTAAAATATACTGACAGTAATAATATAATTTCAAGATCTAAACAAAAAGTCGTAATTAACCTGTTTAAGAACTCCTTTACCTTAACAATGTAGGTATTAAACTCTTCTTATTATTAATGCACCATAAAACTTCAACAAAAAAATAAGAGTAAAGGATAATGCAATTAATTATAATGGCGTGAATTAATCAGCGGATGTGTACTATTAAAAAAGTTAAAACATAATTATATTTCAATTGCCAAAAAAACGTTAACCAAAAATAAGATTGAAGGTGGATGCAATTAATTGTAATGATGTTAATTTTTTTAACAGTATAATGATGTTAATTAATCAGCAGATGTGTGTCATAATAAAATTTAAAATGTTAATTATATTTTCTTGTTCTTGTGCAAAAAAATTTAAACCAAAAATAAGATAGAATTGGAGGATGCAATTTATTATATATAATGATAAAATTCAATCTATGTTTGGAACATGTTTAATGTAAATCCAATGAATAAAAATAAACTAAAAGTAAAAATTAAGAATCTTGATATTTTTATAAAAATATTTTTATTTGAAAATATTACGTGAACACTTAACACTTATCTGAAACTTGAAACTAACACTGTTAAAAAAATGTAAAAATAACGATTATATATATGCAATAAGTGAAGGTGTTTTATGCAAATAAAAGTCTTCCTAGTTCCTATAATATATGTTATCACAACCACTCACTCTTCAATGGCACTTGTACGGATGACCTAATTGAATGGGCTCCACTGTCACTATCATTTCCAATAACTACTTCTTCCACACCTATGACTCTATCTGGTCCACCCCTTACCAAACAAACTAATATTTTTAGCAATTTATGATTTTCTTTTTTGTAATTCAAAATTTATTAAAATAAAAAGAAACAGAAGCACAGGATTTATCGGTCTCAACCATATCTATACAACACATAGTGCCAGAAAAGCAAAAAACAAAAACTAAAAGATAAGAAACATGTGCAGAAAAAGAGGAATCATTATCTATTCCGAAAAAGAATTAAAGATAATTTTAGCTGCATAGTACCACTTTCATTAACGTAATTCATCATATTTAATTTTTTTAATTTAATTGTATTTTTTAACCTCCAAGTTATATAATATTGCAAATTTTATTTCAATTTATTACGTTTAAACTATTACAATTAAGATAAGTTTGTGACATTTTTCTTAAAAAAAGAATTTTTTTTTTATCTTATTGCTTGTCAATCTTGAGCATATTAGCCAAACATAATACCGTTTCTTTTTATATCTATGAGTGGCAGATAGATAGAATTTTATTATGTCTTAAAATAATTACTTAACTTTTGATTGGTGGTTGTGCTACTATATGTTTTGGTAAATGCTACGTCTTTTTTTTTTTTTCTAATATGGTTTTAAGTATCTCATATTATGAGATTATTGTTTTTTTTTTTTAACAGCAAAAATGTATTCTATTATAGGATATAAGAAACAGTTGAAACACAACGTTTCAACTGATAAATAGTAGTATAGTAATACCTTGACTGTGCTCCACCTAATCTATGAATCTCTTTCATATTCATCAGACACAATCTAGGATGGGAGCACCAATCAGAGAATACACACCCTACCTTAAATCCAAAGGAATACAACAACCATTGCCACGATAATAATTTTATCGACATTAACATATCAAGGGATTCCACCTCGGTCCTTTGAAAAATAATAGCATTCCTAGACAACCAAATGCACCAACATACATCAATCCAAAACACATACTTGCACCTTTTCTTCCGCTTTCCCACCACCCAACTAGAGGATAACAGAAACAGTTGGTTCAGATCTCCCGGGAGTGGTGTCTCTACCCCTGCCCAGCTGATAACTTTATACCACATCCTTTGTATGGTTGGACATTGTAAAGCATGTAGCAGCTGCTCCTCCCAGACAAACAACTCCCTCCGCCAGACCCACTTCCATGATGATAATTGGCCTCCTGCGTCACATTTATCCTTAATGGTGATAAACTTATCCTCTGTCAAAGCATACAATCTGGAAAAGATTACACTGAAAGTTGTATCTCCCATCCACCTCTGCTCCCAAAATAGGGTCCCCACTCCAGACCTTACTATCCTATTGACTCTAATTTTGAACCATTCTGGCAAGGCCGCATTTGGTTCATCAATGACCCATATGTCTTTCCACCACTGAGAAGTGTGGACAAAAGACGTGGGCCTATCCATATATCCATCTACCTCCCCGTACCTACTCCTCAGAAGCGGACCCCAGATAACCGTATCATCTGATAATATTCTCCACCTCCACTTTGCCAGCAAACTCAAATTAAATTTCTCCAGACACTTCACACCTAGACCTCCTTCATCTTTTGGCCCACAGACTTTTTCCCAGCTGAACCATGCAATTTTTGACTGACTCTCATTACTTCCCCATAAGAAAGTTCGTTGCAACCTTTTGAGAGACTTCAACACTGACTTGAGTGCCTTATAAAAGGAGAAAAAGTACAATGGAAGAGAAGCTAGCACAAAGTTCAGTAGTACCAATCTCCCAGCAAAAGTCATATTCCTTGCCTTCCAACCTGAGAATCGCTTTTTGAACTTATCAATAACTGACTTCCAAACTTGTTCCCTCTTAGGGTTCACCCCCATTGGTACCCCCAGGAATTTGAATGGTAGTGTACCAACATTACAGTTTAGCATGCTGCTAGCCGCAAGTGTGAATGATTCTGACACATTTAAACTATAGAAACTGCTCTTGCTGAAATTTACCTTTAACCCTGACACCATTTCAAACCCCCGCAAAATTACCTTCAGATACCACACAGATTGCAACTCCGCTTCACCCATCATAATGACATCATCTGCATACTGTAGCACTGAATACGTCACATCCTCTTGTACCCTTATTTCTTTGTACAAGCCTTTTTGGATGGTTGATCTGTACAATGCTGGTAGTGCTTCCGCCACTATGAAAAACAGAAAAGGCGACAACGGATCTTCCTGCTTCAGTCCTCTTGCTGGCTTGAACTCTAGAGTCGGACACCCATTTACTAGAATTGAGACATAACTGTTCCGGACTATAGCACTCATCCACAGTCTCCATCTCCATCCAAACCCCATCCTACCCAGTATATAGTCCAGAAAATTCCAGCTCACCGAGTCATAAGCCTTCTCAAAATCCACCTTGAACAAGAAGCACAAATTTCACCTTCTTTTTGCCCAGTCCATAAGCTCATTTGCCACCACTACTCCATCCATAATTGATCTTCCAGACAAGAAAGCCGTCTGAGAGGACGATATTAGCCCAGTCAACACTTTTTCCAGCCTCACAGACAATATCTTCGAAATAATCTTATGCACGCTTGATATTAGGGAGATGGGCCTGTATTGGCTTAACCCTGAAGGTCTGGCCACCTTTGGGATGAGAGTAATGAACGAAGAACTTGCCCCTCTCGGTAATATGCCCGACTCATGAAACTCCTGTACATCCTTGACCACATCTTGTGTCTATACGTTGTATTTGTTATGTTGGTTGCCGGTTGTTAACTACCTTGATTATATTTGTTAACTTTATAAGATTGAATATTTTTTTTATTTATTACCTAAGTGTCTTTTCCCTTATTTGTGTATGTGTGGTGCATGCTAGGAATTTGCATACTGTTCTTCATGAAACTTGTTTCGCACTAAAAAAATATGCTGTAAATTTAATTTTAGATTAACAATAAATTATCATATGATAAAAGTTGACAGTTATAAGTTGGTCAAGTAATTAGTAGTAAAGTAAAGAGATAGGAGAGAGATGTTCTAACTTCAAATTTTTCTATTAACGAAAACTACCATACTAACAACTAAGATTTATCTATAAAAAAAATTATATAATAAGTTACAGTTGGCAATTGACAATAAATTAAAATATATTACATTACACATGAAAATCATGATATGAATTTAATTATTATTTTTTGTTTTCTCTGATATTCTTAGGCAGGAATCCTAATACTAATCCCTCAATCCTTTTAAGGAGTCAACTTCTCTCACTAGGTGTTTCTCTAATAAGACTCATGTAAGATTATAATGGATGACAACATACCTTGACCATTGTTACCCAATAGTAAACTCAAAATGGAACAACACAGTTGATTCACATACCCGGTAGTTAAAATTAAGTTGTAGAGTAAGGAAATATTTATACTTTAATTATTTGTAATTTATTTTGATTTTGATAATTATTTTAATATGCTAAAATAATAGTTTTTAATTTATATTAAAATCATATATTGATTAAATCAAAGTTGACTTTGATGGGAAACAACACTGGAAAGTAACATAGGTGTGAACAAAGTAGCAGAAATAAATCCCCCTAACTTGCAAGCGTTTATGAGGAGCAACAACAAATGCACAATAATAGCAAATCACCAAAACCACAAAATAAGACACAAAGATTTTAATGTTAAAAATCCCTCAAAGTAAAGGTGAAAAACCACGGGTCATCCACACTAAAGAAATAGCTCCACTATTATCTTTTGTCAATAAAGAGTACAAGAGAGAAATTAAGTGTGCAAATCAGTGTTAATGCCCAACAAAGCAATAAAACTTACAAATAGAGAATAATAAAGATGAAAAACCCTAAAAATATTGTTGTTGTGTAAATTGAATATCTCTAACTTAGACCTTGTTTAACGATCCAAACAGTTAGAATAAAGAACCAGATGTCCAAAACCCTGCTTAATCCAACAGTAAACTAATCTGCAGTGATAAATTTACAGTTGTAGTTCTGTGTAAAAACGTGAATAAATTTCTCTTTTGTTTTCTCTCAAACTACTAGTGTATTTCTCTGACTAATGATCTTCTCTCTGTTTACCCCTCCTTGAAAAACACCTTCTCCACTTAGGTTAAGTGAGACATCAAGTGAGCTTCTTAATTTGGGTCTTTTTTTCACATAGGAAGGAAGCTCAATACCTAATATATCCTGCCTCACAACTATGTGGAGATAACCACCAAATTGGTGATCTCACAACAGACTTTCAAATTTTCCTCTTGCAGTACTTTAGTTATCATATCGACACCATTATCATCAATATGAACTTTAACTAACTCCAACAACTTAGCATCCAAAACATCACATATCAAATGATACCTTACATCAATATGTTTTAGCTTAGAATGGAAAGTTGAATTCTTCCCAAGATGGATAATATTGTGAGTGTCAACAAATAATATATAAACCAAGCTCCTGCAAGAATTTCTTCAACCATAGCAACTCCTTACATGCTTCAGTAATTGTCCGCCTCTATAGTAGACTATGTTACATAGTTTTACAACTTAGATTGTGAAGTCATAACTTCCCCTACAAACTTAATCAAATGGACCGATGTAAACCTTCTAGAATCAATGTCTCCAGCCATATCAAAGTCTGAGTAGCCCGTAAAAATAGGCTTATCACCTCCAAAGCAAAACTTCTTATCAATAGTACTATGAAGATACCTCAAAATCCATTTCACAGCTTTCCAATACTCTCTACTTGGGTTTGACAAAAACATACTAATTGTACCAACAAAATAAGCAATATCAGGTCTCATAACCATCATTGCATACATCAAACTACCCACCGCAGATGCATAAGGAATTCTCTCCATGTCTAATTTCTCAATCTTATTTGAAGGATTTTGTTTAACACTCAATTTTAAAACAAGCCATAAGAGAAGTTCTTATAACCTTAACATTTTCTATTTGAAATCTCTGTAACACCCTTTTAATATAGTGTTCATATGATAGCCACAACTTCTTTTTTTCTCTGTCATAAATGATTCTTATACTAAGAATCTGCTTAGTAGCTCCCATGTCTTTCATGGCAAATGACTCACCCAATTTCTTCTTCAACCTGTCGATCCTAGAAACATCTCTTCCAACAATAAGCATGTCATCAACATATAATAATAGATAATAAAGTCATCATAAAAAAGCTTTATAACAAAGACACATTGATTAGAAGTAGTCTTCTCGTAGCTTTACTCACACATAAAAGACTCACACTTCTTATACCACTACCTCAGAGTTTGCTTTAAACTGTATAGACTCTTTCTTAGTCTATAACATAGCCTTCCTTGCTTTTAACTTAAAAACCATCAGGTTGCTTCATATATATCTCTTCCTCTAAATCACCATGAAGGAAAACAATTGTCACATCCATTTGCTCTACCTCCAAATCAAGAGTAGTAGCCAAATTCAAAACTACTATAATGATATCTTCACCACAAGTGAGAAAATCTCATTGAAATCAATACTCTTTCTCTGTCTAAAGCCTTTTATCACTAATCTGACTTTATACCTTGGAGACATAGAATCATTCTCATGTTCCACCTTGAATATCCACTTGTTTTCTAATGCCTTCTTGCCCTAAGGCAATATCACCAAGTCATAAGTGTGATTATCATACAAGGATTTCATCTCATCTTGTATTGCATCCAACCACTCTTGCTTTTCTTCACTCTCTAAAGCCTCTTCAAAACACTTAGGTTCTCCACCATAAGTCAAAATTACATATTCATAAGAGGAATACCTGGTAGATGGTTGTCTCTGTTTGTTAGACCTCTTGAGTTAGACTTGAGAGGATTCAAGTGCAACATCAAGATTCTCATTAGGTGACCTCTCATGCTTTTCTTGATCATCATCAATAGGAACATCGAATCCACCTTTAACTTATTGATCATCACCAACATCTTGTTGTTCACCATGTTCAACATTACCTTCAACATTATCCAAATTGTGAATAGGCGATTGCATAGGATTGACATTTGTTAGATTTTTATCTTTTTCATGAATTGTACATCACGACTTCTAACAAGCTTATTCTCAATAGGATCATAAAACTTGCAACCAAATTCATTCTCACTATAACCAATGAAGATGCACTGTGATGTCTTCGCATTAAACTTGGATATTTCACCCTTGGAATATGAAAAAACGCCTTGCAACTAAAGACACACAAATTATCATAGCTCATATTCTTGCCAAACCAAATTTTTTCTAGCACTTCACTAACCAGAATAACAATATGAGTGAGATTAATTCTGCCTCGTACAAACCTGACCTAAAAATGCTTAGGTAATTTAGATCAAATTAAATAAAATAAGAGTACCTTCAAATTGAAGTTTTCTTATGGGTGATCTTGACAGGAAAACCACCTTTCATCTGGGAAGAGAGAAAGGAAATGAAGTGAAGATCCACTTCGCGGAGCACCACAAGAACAACCATGAATTGTCTCATAATTCCAACCACAACCCTCTGCATTTGCATAAATGCCATTTCCTTCCCAAACATATCTTGGGACCTACCTAAAACATTGGATAAGTGAAAGAATCTCTCCCTACAAACTTCCACTTCCCTAATTCAACCTTCTTTAACCACCCTCTGCTTAAACTCTTCCCAATCCTCACCCTAAATACTCTCTCCAACCTTTCCATCGCGTACACGTGATACATCACCAATCTCCCTTTTCTTCACCACTGTTCCATTCGCCAAAATGTCATCATCCTCTACTTCCTTATTGTCCATCGACATCGACAAGTACAACCCCATGCTTTTGCACAATGCAGCATGCATGTAAACCATATCCTTAACTTCATCGAATCCTGGAGCTTCTGATTTCTCCATTGTCTCCCTTAAAATCTCTTTCTCCACATGTGAGTTCTTCAAATTGCCAGAAAAACCATGTCAGTGTTAATGAAGTCGTTTCATTCCCTGCCAATATGAAACTTATAACTATGTTCGTCACAAAGTCTTCATTAGAGTGTCTCGAACTTAAAAATCACAAGAGCATGCCCACCGACTTAAGCATTTCCTTCTCCTTCAACTTCTTTTTCTTATCTTTCACTATCTTCTTTGTAAACTCCCACACCTCCATCTTTTCCATGTCTTTCGTGGCAAATGACTCGCCTAATTGCTTCTTCAACTTGTCATTCATGGAAACATCTTACCCAACAATAATCATGTCATCAACATACAATAACAAGATAATAAAGTCATCATCAGAAAAATTTATAACAAAGACATAATTACCAAAAGCAGTCTTCTTGTAGCCTTACTGACACATAAAAGACTCAAACTTCTTATACTACTGCCTTAAACCTTGCTTTAAATCGTATAGACTCTTTCTCAGTCTACGCATACATTCTTCCTTACCTTTAACCTGAAAACCACCAAGTTGTTTCATATAGATCTCTTCCTCCAAATCACCATGAAGGAAAACAATTTTCACATCCACATTTGCTCTACCTCCAAATCAAGAGTAGTAGTCAAACTCAAAAATGCTCTAATGGATGACATTTTTATTACAGGTGAGAAAATCTCATTTAAGTCAACAACCTTTCCCTATTTGAAACCTTTTACCATTAATCTGGCTTTATACATTTGAGACTTAGAATTACTCTTATGTTTCACCCTAAATATCCACTTGTTTTTTAATGCCCTCTTGCACTTAAGCAATCTCACTAAGTCATAAGTCTGATTATCATGCAAGGATTTCATCTCATCTTGCATTGCATCCAGCCACTATTTCGTTTCTTCACTCTCTAAAGCCTCTTTAAAACACTCAGATTCTCCACCATCAGTCAAAATCACATATTCATAAGAAGAATACCTAGTAGATGGTTGTCTCTTTTTGTTAGACCTCCTCAGTTAGACCTAAGAGGATTCAAGTGCATCATTAAGATTCTTATTAGGTGACCTCACACGCTCTTTCTAATCATCATCGATAGGAACATCCAATCTACCTCGAAGTTGTTGATCATCACCAACACCTTCTTGTTCACCATGTTCAACACTACCTTCAACACTATCCAGATTGTAAATAGGTGATTGCATAGGATTGATATCTGTCAGATTTTTATATTTTTTGGGTGTAGTCTTCTCCACCTTATCAATGTCCTCAATGGTTTGGTCTTTCATGAACTATACATCATTACTTCTAACAAGCTTTTTCTCAACAGGATCATAAAACTTATAACCAAATTCATCTTCACGATAATCAATGAAATTGTACTGCCATGTCTTCGTATTAAACTTGGATCTTCCACCCTTGGAATATGAACAAACGCCTTGCAATTGAAGACACACAAATGATCATAACTCACATTCTTACCAAACCAAATTTTTTCTAGCACTTCACTATCTAGAATAACAATATGAGTGAGATTAATAACATGCACCGCCATGTACAGTGCATCACCCAAAAAATGCTTAGGTAATTTAGCATTTGAGAGCATACATTTCACTCTCTCAAGCAATGTCTTATTCATATTCTTTACTAAACCATTCAGCTGGGGAGTTTTAGGAGGAGTCTTCTCATGTGCAATAGCATGCTGCTTGCAATAAACATCAAAGGATCCACAATACCCATCACCATTGTTAGTATGAATGCATTTTAGCTTCTTGTTTGACTCTCTTTCAACCAAAACATGAAATTGCTTAAATTTCTCTAGCACTTGATCTTTTCTCTACAGAGCATAGACCCATAGTTTTCATAGAACAATCATCAATATAGGTAACAAAATAAAGTGCACTATTAAAGAATTTTATCCCGAATGGACCATAAATATCAAAATGCACCAATTGCAACAAATCTGACTTCCTTGAGGGAGGATGCTTCTTGAAAGATACTCTAGTTTGCTTGCCAACCATGCAATGAGAACATCACTCCAATTCTACATTTTGTAGCTATTGAAAAACATCCTTTTTAGCTAAACAATTTAGCCTTTTTTCACTAGTATGACCAAGCCTTTGATGCCACAAATATACTTCCATATCTACACCATTCACACTGTCTCATCTAATACAAGATTAACTAACTCATGGTCATAAAGATTAACAAGATCACCACAAGTAGCAGTAGTGATAAATGTCCATTTTGTGTAAAAATTGATATCTTTTATGACACTTATCTAACTAGAAATTAAAGAAAATGCTTTGTATAACACAATTTTTTACCAAAAATATTTTATAAACAAGTTTTGTTTTGAAAAGAGTGTTGAAATTGTGCAATTAACCTTAAATTGTTGTTGAATATCATCTTAAGATAAGCATGCAACAAGGAACAAAAGTGAACAATGTAATGCTAACGAATGTATTTCAGCATTGTTTCATGTCATTTGCAGTGTAAGAGGTCGGGGCTTGACCAACAAAGCCTAAGGGCCAAAAGAAGTCATTGATCCAAGATTAAATTCACTAAGCCAAAGGGACAATAAGACTTTAGAGGTCACTTAGCGAACCAATTTTCGCTAAGTGAAACCCCCAGAAATAACTACAAAATTCAGAATTTCGCTCAGCGAATTTCTCTCGTTGAATGCTATAAATAGGAGTGCAAGAGAAAGGGAGAAAACACCCCCCAAAATAATCCAAAACTCGTTGTTCTCTTTTTTCCCTCCCACATACCTCTCTATCCTTGTAAACAACCCATTGGTGGGATCTAGCTAAGCATGATTGTCAGGGGCTAAGGCATTGATCAATACTTGGTAATTTACTTTTACTTTTATCTAAGTTTCATTTATCTATTTTGAATCTTCCTTGTGTTTAATGCTCATTATTTATCTGATCAACTTATAACATGATTTATTTATTTATGTTATCAGAAGATATTCATGAAATTATAGAACCAGAAAGTTCATCATATAGTGACTACGCTTAGAAATAAGATAGGATCTATATGTATGGTTTAATAATTTTTTTATGCTAATAAAATTATTAAAACCATTCTTGCTAAGGAATTAGGGGAACTTCCAATAATTTAGTTCTCTATTGCTAAGGAATTAGGATAGAGAAACCTTCAACAATTGAAGAATATATGAATAAACTTAGGTAAAAGTTAGTAATTTATAGGTATTATGAAGTAAATCAAACTCTTGATCATCTTGCATTATCATCAATATTTATAAAAAATCACAAAAAATATAATTTATTTTCGAACTTAGTTATTTAAGTGTCTTTATTTCAATTCTTGCAAAAGGTTTTTATAAAGAAATGATTGAAATTATAAATGATCTTCCAAGTCACTGAGGAAACGACCAAATCTAACAAGTTCTATACTACAATGCGACTGATGCACTTGGCAGAAATAAAGTAGTTCATTAAAACTCTCAACAAGTAGCAATATAGTTATTGTTATCATGGTCTTTCTCTTTTTGCTTACCCTTCCTATCTTTGTTCTTCTTTTTCCACAGAAAACAATATATATATATATATATATATATATATATATATATATCCTGTCTTATGACAATAATGACACTCCATATTTTTATATTTGGACTTGGACTTACTCCTGCTTTTTTTATCCACCACACTTTGGTTCCTTTCTTTGACTTGTCCCCTATTTTCAGTGACAAGTACGCCAGGCTGAGATAAAGAACCTTGTGCCTTCATTCTCATCTCTTTATTAAGAGAACCAGTCTTTGTTGCTACAAAGAAACAACATCATTAGAAGCTGATAACTGCCTAATTTACTTATTTTTACATAGGTAAAATAGTGCAATTTTCACAATTCTTTCTTATTAGGCCTTGTTTTCCTCTTATTTTGCTTAAAATTAGATTTTGTTAGAAATTTGCGTTTAGATTTAAGTTTATGCGTATTTCCTTGTTTTGAGTGATTTTGAGTCAGATTTTAGGAAGGACCAAATAAGTGAAGAAAAATAAGAAAATTTGGTACACATGTCATGAGTGCCCAACGGCCAAAGTAGTGAACGCCCAACACTCATCCTTTGGAGAACCTGCGTCTGCTGCAGGTGCCCAGTGGCCAAGTTCGTCGTCGCCCAACGCTTGTGAGTCTAGGTGTCTGTGTCTACAAGTTGAGCGTCTTACGCCTATCTGGCCACCGCCTAACGCTCAGACTATTTAGCCCTTAAAGAATGTTATAGTGTCCAACGACCACTTTTTGACCACTAGACGCCTATGGTTCAAAATGTAAAAATAAAACCGTGATTTTCAGTTAGTTTAAGGGGTTTTGTCCGAGGGTTCCACGCTCTCTCTTGACCCAAGGTTACATAATTTGCTAATCAAGGGTATGTTCTAGATCCATCTTCGTCCATCCTTCACGTTTTTTTATTCTGATGGTTAGTTAGGTTGTTATTTAGTTGAGATTTGATATAGTTGAACATGAACTCTCGTGTATTTTTGTATTCTTAATCTAAGTTTATTACTTAATGTTAATGCTCTTCTTTACCTTGTGCATTTTGTTTTCTTTATATTTTGTAGGTTTTACTTGTTTATTGAGCTCGGGAGAGGATTTTGACTTGTAAACCGAAAAGAGATCCTAATGGTTTTATTGCTCGAGAAAGAGTAAGACCCATTGATAATCTTGAACTCCTTTTCTTAATACGAGTTATTTGACTTTAGCTTATGCGTGATAATGGTAGTCTAATACTCAAATAGCTTAGTTCCTTACTTGCAAGAGATCGAGGTTAAGGATATTTTTGTCAATGATGGGAACATGGGTAGTGAACGAGGATTTTGAGTTTATTTATGTACTTGAGAGATGGTTTAGTGAAATCAAACTCATTTGAATCGCATACCTGTAACCTCCTATTTTATTTATTTCTACTTCATTTACTTTATGTTTGGTAGTTTTAGTTATTTCTATCTTTCGTTTGTACAAGTAAAAGGTATTGACGTGTCTGAGCATCAACAAGTCGTTGTAGATCGAACCGATATATTTATCGATTACTACATATGATCAGTGCATTTGTCATGAGTATTGTAGAAAAGTTTTGAACCTATAAAGGGCCGAGTATGTAGTAGAAATCCTAAATGTCTCCAAAGAATCACGTAAAGTATTTAGTAGTCATAGTCCCTAAATTTTATCATCAAATTTGATACCCAATTTGAATAACTGATCTAGGAACCCTTGAAATTCATTTAAGTGATATGAAATAGAATAACTTTCCTTGTATCTCAAATTCATTAGACAGTTCAACAAATGCAATTTATTATCCCTGATTTAGAAGCGTACAAGGACTAACCATGGGTCATCGAGACCAAAGAAATAGCTCTAATATTATCAATAAAGAGTACAAGAGAGTCTCAATCAAGTGTACAAATCAGTGCTAACATCCAACCAAAGAATAAAACAATAAAACTTACAAATAAAGAACATGAAAGATGAAAAACCTTAAAACCACTAATGTCATGAAAATTGAATATATCCTAACTTAGACTTAGTTTCAACAATCTGAATGGTGAAAATGAAGTACCAGATGTTTCAAACATGTTAAATAAAAACCAGCCCAATTCAACGGTGAAGGAATCTGGAGTGACAAAGTAATGATTGCAACTTTGTGTAAAAACGTGAATGACTTTCTTTCTTCTTTTCTCTCAAACTACCAGTGTATTTCTCTAACTAAATGCGTTTCTCTCCGTCTATTTTCTACCCCCTTGAAAAGCTCCTTATCCACTCATGTTAAGTGAAACATCAAGTGAACTTCTCAATTTGAGTTGAGTCTTTTCTCCACATGGAAAAAAACCCAATACCCAACAAGCTTTTAATTTTAGATTGAAAAAATAAATTAATAAACTTACATTATTATGTTATAAATTCAAATTATCAGATCATGATATTATTTACATCTTACAAAAAAGTAAATGATTATATTACTTATAACCATTTTGCTCAAATAAAAATAATTATGTATTTTTCCTATCATTTAAAATATAAAATAAAATTAAATCTAGCTTAATTTTATTTCTCATTACCATTTTTAAAGAAAAAAAATCAAAAGAGATAATTATTTATTTTTTTCTAATTATACATTAACTGTTTTGTTCTTCTTCACAAATTTTATTTAAAAAGCTATTATTATATTGATACTTATTTTTTAAAAAAATTATTTGTATTTGTAAAATTTTTACTCTAAATTATTAATTTTATTTCATTAATTAACATTCAATATTTTTTTTTTTAAATTTAGGCATGTAAAAGATGGATGCTTTTACTAGTTTGATTATATTGTTCTTATTTAGAGAAACATATGTTGGTCATGGGTTCATGCTTCACTTTGATTGAATTAAATAGAGCAAGAGAAGTAAACTAATTGGGAACATATTATTAAAAACAAATTTAGGCTAAAAAAAGCAAAATACTAAAATGGAATGCATGGAGGATTGGGAGGCAGCATTCACTCACACACAGGGAGATATACGTCCATTTGTCAATTATTCACAACTGTCAATACGCAACCGTTTTCCCAGATTTCTGACACCAAACACATTAAGACATGCGAGTTTTCAAATCAAATACAAAATCCAATTAAACTGCTATGTTTTTCTTTTTATTTGTTTCGATGTGGTTTTACACTCTTATATAAAGATCGTGTCATTTAAAACTTTTTATTAATTTGTGATAAAAGGATTTTGATTCGTGTGTGTCTATATATATAAAGAATGATAAATAATAAATATGAAAAAAAAGAATGAGTAAATATGTATAATTGTGTCTTACCATTTATTTTTATTTTAATGATTAAGATTTGTTTTGGTATAACAAATATTTACTCTTAAATACAATTTATAATTCTAATATAAACTCTAATTCTATTTTATCCTTGTTACTATGTGAACTCTAATTTTATATTCCCAAGTGATTATTTTTAAATATATTTTTGCAACTCTTCTCTATTATTCCTTAAATTTATTTTTGTTTTACATTATCAATTATTTTATTTTCACTTGATATCTTTAATGATTATCTTTAGGTTTTCTCTTAAAAGAAATATTTGGTACATGATTTTACTTTTTCCTATTACACAACAAGTGCATTTTATTTTTATATGTGTGTTTTTTTTCTTGGTTAAGAACGAAATACCATATCATAAGGCTATCGATAAGGTGCTCTTTCTAAAAATATTTTTTAGAAGCATAAATATTACATTCAGGAAAGTGCCTTTTAGGACATTTATTTAAAAAAATTCAAATCAAACCAAATTGTACTATTTATATTACACTTTGATCCAATAATTTATTTAATTTTTTTATAACTCAAATTTTACTGCTAAAAAAATAGGAAGCATAAAATATGTCTATTAGATGTAATTGCCTAGTTTAATCTATAAATTGTGATAAAAATCCTAATTCATCTGTATGTTTATTGCTGCTAACCTTTTGTATGTTACAATCACTCTAAAGGCATTTCTCCTCCTCTCCACCTCCCTCCATTGTTCATGTTTTTTTGAGTTTTACTTTCCTCTTCTTGTTTTGAAAACTCTTCACCATTTCGTTTCTTACTCAAAAAGCTCTTTTTTTTCATTTTCATAGCCACTCTTCATCCCTTTTCACATGTCCTTAATTAACACAATCTTATCACATGCTAGATTATTTAGTCTTTCAAATTCTTTACAAACTTTTTCTCTCATGTCCATATATCCTTTTATGAAAGTTTACCTTCAACCTTGATAAGCTCAAACGTATATAACACAACTTTAATGACCTTAATAGATTCTCTATCCTTTTTCACTATCACTAGAGTATCATTTGCATTTTAGAGATGAGATATGCATGCGTATGCTCTTACTAAGTAGCCTCTCCACATACCTTTTTTCTGACTCAAACCCTTTGATGCAATCAGAAATAAGAAAGGTAACACTGGATCACCTTGTCTAGTCTTTTTATCCTTTTCTCACTAAACCTCATATGTTCCATCACAAACCACATATATTCTAGCTTACAAATTTTCAAAATTCACCTTAAACCACACCATCCCCCATTTTCTTTATCTCGTATCTTTCACCGTCTCATTTGCGATAAGTATTCTATATTTTATCATTATTATTTAGTATTTTGATATTTTAGTTTTTAAAACAGTAATTTTGTTTTTCAGTTTTATATTTTTGTCTTCAAAACTCCAAATACGACGAAAATATGTTGTTTTTTTTTTTACTTTTCATTAATGATATTTACATAAATATGAATAATTTTTTTTTATTTTCACATCTCTAAAATAGTTTTCAAACAATATTTGTCAAACAAGTTTTTTTTTTCAAAAAAATTTTTAAACACTACTTTTCAAAACTCTTTTAAAAAAACTAAAAAATAAAACAAAATCAATCAAGCTTTTATATTTTATACTGTGTCATTAACTTGAGTAAAAGATAGAATTGTGGTAGTTTTTTTTTATAAGAAGTGTTAATATTACTTGATAAAAATATCAGTAACAATCTTTTATTAAATAATGTTAACCATATTACTTAACAACTTTAATATTTTTTATATGTGAATTTGTCAAAATAATTAGACTTGATTTAAAAAAGAATAAAATTAAAAAAAAATGTAAAAGAAGATTAAAATTAGAAAACTTAAATAGCAGACTAGCATGTTAGTAAAAATAAAAAACTAATTTAATTAAAAGGGCAAATGGTTTGATTTGATTTTAATTTGATATTATATTTAAAATGAATAAAACCGAATCACATATAACTTTTATATAGATTGAAATGAATTTTTAATAAAAAAATCGTATCAAATTGTACAGTGAACATCACTATAAGTAATAGAAATATACCTTTTCCAACAAGTATCATGCAACCGCACAAACTGCTAGAATTAATCAATAAAAATAGAAAAAAATTGTGATAGAAATTTTAAGTGCAAGAAACTTTACTTTGGAATTTTAATGGTCAAGTCATAACTTTAATGGAATTTCCTGATGGTGGGACGAAAATAAAATAATTTTTTTTATTGAAGATAAAAAATTTATTTAAACCTATTTTTTTAAAATTAGATCTAGCATAATTTAATTAACTTAATTATTTTCTTAGTAAGTTATATTTCTTTCTTATGAAAGAGACTGGAGAAACTTTTTTAGCTCAAGAAATATGTCAAAAACTCAAAATTACATGTTGATAAAAATAAAATATAAAATAAAAAAATAAACATATTAGAAGGATAAAGTTGGTATTTTAAAAAAATTAAATTTAGTAGATGTGAAACAAATTTTAATAAGTGTTAATTTAAAAACTCTAAAAGAAACATATGTACATGACGAGATGTATTGTGTGAGATTTCTATTGATGGAAGGTGTTTTTTTTTTTTTTACACTCCTAATAATTAAGAAGACTTTACTGAATTGTTCTTTTATTTTTTTATAAATTTTAGGCTGCCTATTTTTCTTTTTTTTTTTTTTGCCTAACTATCGTCCAACACTCCTATTATAACTTTTATTTAATTTTTTTTTACCATGAAAGTGTGAGATAGTTTTCTTAATCTAAAGAGGTTTCATGGTGTCATATTATAACATTCCTTACACGTAAATTGTTTTAATTAATAATTTTTTTTATAATTACAAATTTTATGACTAAAAAGACAATTTTTTTATTATATTATGAATCATGAAATCTATCATATATTGAATTTTTCTGTATTGTGATCATGAAATTAGCAAATGTAGATAAAATAGTTGCAAATCCTATGATTAGTAATACTAAATACATTATGGATTATGAAATCTTCGTATAAGAAAAGTACATTACCAATTAGGAAATCCATAATATATAATTAACAAAATACATAACAGATTACAAACTTCTCAATATAAGATATTTTGGGAATTTTAAAATTTTGGATATTAAAGAGAAAGCTCCAATTGAAATGGAGTCATTCACCAAAAATGAAAAAACCTTCACATTGCAGAAGAAACAAAATAGGAAGAAGCCACCTGCCATAGTGCCATTCAATATGGCTCCTCCCAAAATTATGGACCACAGAGTCAAAATCATCCATTCTGGCAAAGTATTGTTCTCACCCATTTTAATATTTAGTTTTCTTTTTACACTATTTTTTAGCCACCAATTTATGAGGTTTTTTTAGTAACAGAAGACACGTTCAAACTTGAAATGATATAGTTTGACTTATAACTAATGTCATTTTCTTTTAGCCGAATACATCAATTAGTTTAGCATATTTGAAAGATTTGATTGAAACAATAATCATGTAACATAAAATGCATTAATAATAATATATTAATTAATTAATAATAATAATAATAATAATAATTATTATTATTATTATTAAAATTAATATATTTAATTGTTATATTTTGATAACATTTACAGTTATAATAACACTTCATTTAATAATTACATTTAATATTATATTTTGAAAAAATAACACTCTATTTTCAGTTGACAATTTTATATATTCGTTATAATTTCTATGTTATATAAGTAAATAATATCATTTTAATTTGTTATAATTAATTTTATATTATATATTAAAAACATTAAGAGTAGTAAATCTAAAAATATATAAATTTTTTAATAACGTAACTATGAATAAAAATTATATTAAAGTTACTATATTAATAATTGTAGTAATTAACAATAATAATAATATTATTATTATTATTATTATTATTATTTTCCGATAGAGATAATAATTGTAGTAATTAATAATAATAAAAATAAAAATACTATTTAATAATTGTAGTAATTAAAAACAACAATAATAATAAAATTATTATTATTATTATTATTATTATTATTATTATTATTATTATTAATCATCATCATTCTAGTACAATTATTAATAGAGTAACTTTAATATAATTTTTATTCCCAATTACATTATTAAAAATTTCTATATTTTTAGATTTTACTACTCTTAATAATTTTGTCAAACATTTTATATATTTTTAGATTTTATTACTCTTAAAAATTTTGTCAAAAAAATTAAAATGATATTATTTACCATATATAATATAATCAACTGAAAATAAAGTGTTATTTTTTCAAAATATAATATTAAATCCTATTATTAAATGGAGTGATATTATAACATAAAAATATAACAGTTAAATATAATAAATTTAATTATTATTATTATTGTTATTAATTAATATATTATCATTAATAAATTTCATGCTATATCATTATTATTATTATTATTTTATCATGGCGTTTCAATATTGGTGTGGTAGTTCGCCAAAAAATGCCATGCACAGAAAAAGTAATTGGAGAGATGTAATTGAAATTGTGCTGCCATGGATTTTCACATAACTCACAAACTAACGTTCATTAATAGTTGAAATTTCAAAGCATTCCTAACAAACTTTTAGCTAGGCCCATCACAATCATAAACTTATTTGATGACATGAACAACAAAATGGCAGAAAATTACTTGTTCATCTACCTATATTTTCTTACATAACCTTAAAATATATTACAATAAACTGACTTTGCTTGTGTAAACTTCTCAGATAAGGTCCTTTGGAGTATAGTAAATTCTTATGCTTATCATTTTATGAGGATCAACCCTATAGCAGTGACTATAAGAGTAGAAGGAAGGCCAAATTTTAGATGAGTCCAAAAGGATAATGTGTATCCAAGGTTTGGAGCTCGACGAGCTTGTTCACACACTATCAAGTTTGCAGCTGATCCTAACAGTGAAAAGTTACCTGCTATAGTGCTAACCCAAGCTAAGATTAGCCATGCCTTCTGCTCATCTTCTTTGGAAATTGCAGCAGCTGAGGCTGCAACTCGTGCTCCAAGCAATAGAACTAGAAAAGTATCAATAGAAGATTAAATGATGCATTGATCTAATGAAAATGGATCTTGGTAAATATGGATATCAATCTAGTCTAGGCCATTTTGTTGTGAAAATATCTACTCAGAAGTAGTTAAGATAAGAAATGAATGTGAACCTCCATTATGACTAAAACTAGATTGCATAGCGTTTATATCAAACTTGGTTTAAAAATTTAAAGGATATCCATGAGTGAAAGTTCCCTTCTATTATACTTTTTTTGAGTAAATTACACTAGTTGTCCTTGAGATTTTATGAAATTGTATGAGGTTCATGATTGTTAATTTTAGAGACTTTAGGAGAGTCTCATATTTCAGACCATAATAAAGGAAACACAATAATTTACTTTACCAAAAGAATGAGGAGAAAGGGTTTAAAACAGTTCTGTAATTCTCATTCACCTTTCAACAAGAAACACTTTACTAATGAGTTAATTAACTTAATTTTCAAACACATAAATTTAATATTTATAACAGTCATGAAATCTAAAATTAATTAAAAAAAATTGTACATATGAAGTATAGCTAATTCTAGGGAAACAATATAGTCATTCATAACAGAAGCCATTTGAATATTTACCTAAGGCATTGACTAAATACTCTTTTTGAAGCAAGATAGAAATTATCAGGCTGTCTCTTAATCATGAATTCCACCACAAAAAAGGATTGGTAACATACAAACAAGTTGTACATGAAAAATAACTATATTGGAAGGATGATCATGCACTTACCAGTTGGTACATTTGAAGCCAAATTTGATAGGACTAGTATAACTACAGCCAATATAGCTGTTCCACTAGCATGATTTATTCGAGAATAGGGCTCCATTAAGTCCCACATAGCGCTTGGAATTCCAGTTAACTTGAAACCATCTACTGTGATAAACATTCCACAGAAGAATACCAAAAGTGAATATGAGACCTGTTCCAAGAAGAAAAATCAATGTAAGGGATTGTTCAATTGCTCAAATGGCACAAGAATAATAATGGCTAACTTTCAAATGAAAGAGAGATAAAAGGAGTTTTTTTACAAGAGGCTTTGTTATATAAGTTTTACCTTGTCTAAGCTTGGCCCTGCATCTTTGAAATCAATAACCACCAAAGTTATTGCAGCTGCAACTGCAGTCCATGCCATATTCAAACCAGTAAGCATTGCAATTAACATGATTAATGTGACTGCGTAAACACAAGATTTCCATAGTAACCTCTTCCATTTTTTGTTCATATAGTCCTTTTCTTCTGAAGAGAGCACAACAAGTGCTTCAATAGGTTTATCTACTATAGTTGCAACATTTTTTGAAGGGTTAGTTTCCTCCTTTGTATCATTGGTCCCCTCTTTTGACGCAGTTGAGTTTATTGTGCAGTCCTTTGTGACATTAAGAACCGTCTGAACTTCACTTACACTTAGAGTTGATTGGTCTGTCATAACATGAACTTGAGAATAGTTTTGGACATTGTTAGCAAGTTCTAGATTGCCATTGCATTCTTGAGAATTAAAGGATGTAAAATGAGACATTCTCGCTGGAGAAAACTGATGGGAAACAACCTCCTCTTCTGCTTCAGCTTCTGAAATTGGATCCTCTTCATCCTTATGAATAGTGAGTACCTTCCAATACATGGCTATAAGAAATACAACGTTCACTACAACTCCAACAAGCATAGCTGGCAGAATACCCGTCAGAAACCTGCCAAATGGTATTTTACCCTGAATAGCTATAACCAGATTCTGGGGATTCCCAATTGGGGTTGCTGAGGACCCTATATTAGCACTTGAAGCAAGTGCAAGAAGAAAAGGGTAGGGTGGGAGGTTATGCTGCCTTGCAATTTTCAACACAAATTCAGTCAACACAATACAAGAAGTGTCATTGGTGAAAAAAGCACTTGAGAGGGCAGAAATCAGACAGATTCTACAAAGTAAGTCCTTTGGTCCTCTGCTTTTCCAAGAGAGCAATTTCCCCAAGTATTTAAACATGTTTGCTCTTTCAAGAAAAATAGTGACAACCATTGTCCCAAAAAGAAGACCAAGAATTGGGATATCAATTGCAGCATAAGCTTGATCTGGACTAAGAACTTTGAATATAACCATAAGCATTGCACCTAATAGGGACCCTGCAGTTCTCCCAATTGGCAAGAAAGGCACAGCAGGGAAAACTGCTAGTACCCAGAAGATTGCAAACGCTAATGAACCAAGGACAACTTTTGAAGTAGGAGCTAGTGCCATTATTGTGATTGCACAATCAACAATTTCCAAAATTCAAAACTAATGTTAGAAACTTCACCTCTAGGCCAACACAATAGAATCTTGTTTGGTAGAATTCCCTGAACATGGAAAGCCAATTGGTTAAGAATGCATAAAAATTCAACCTCTGAGACTCCATTTCTTATTAATCTACTGCTTTCAAACACGAATAATTTAAATTTAATCATTATTATTGAAGATTAATGATCAAGCAGCCAAGCATGCGAATAGTATATATGCTCATGGGGTGTCACATATTGACATACCTAAACTACGTTGCATGACTATCGGTATACCTATACTGTACGTTGATATATTTTTTTTGGTAATTGATTATGGATAAGACATCTGATATTATAAAACATATGATAACTTTGTACAAAATAAAATCACTTGAATTTCAAAGCATAGCATAAAACTGAAAAGGAGTAATTATCGAGAAAAAAAAAATGAAGATAATAACTTAACAAGCACATAAATAAATAAACTGAAAAAAGGGCTGGTCCACCAACAAAGCAAGCAATACCAAAAATAGAGGAATTACTTGCATGCTATGTATCAACTTTTTGAAATTACACTATATATATGATTTTGTGAAAGTAATTTCTGATAGATTATTCTGTCAGAATTTTAGATATTTTTTAACTGTTGGTTTTATAAAATGAAAGCCGATTCCCAAACAGACCACTTATACAATATAACTATGAGTAAATGTTTTAAAATTCACTACTTTGTTAGTTTTAAAAGCAACACATATTCCTTTCGTAAAAATGCCATTAATAGGTCTTTCAAGTCATTGTCGACACAAATGGCCTCATTCATATAAAAATTATACGGCCAAACCGTATCAAAGCCATATCAGAGTGGTATATCAGCATTTTGGTTAAAAGAAAATTTGGTAGTTATAAATCGTACACAAGCTACGTATCTTTTCATTTATATTTACAAAGTATGTGTAATTGTATATATGCAAAGTAGATGTCATAGATTCTAGAAAAATTGGACTAATTGAGTACCAACATTGACACAAATGGTAGACTTATATCTGTTAACCAAGTGGTTCAAGTTTTAATTATGGTCATGTTACGTACCTAGGTAGCAAATTAAGTGATGATTAATTCGTACCTATACTATATATAATCAACTTCTCTTATTGAAAAAATGTAACATTTTTTAAATTATAAGATAGGTAGTGTAATGAATAGAGTCTCCAAAAGAGATTATATAATTTTATGAAACTTATATAATGTAATCTGCTCTAAGAAATTTTAATGAACTCTCAAATGAATGAAATATAATAAGTCCACAATGAAAATACAAGTGGACTGTTTAACCACTTCTTTCAGAAAAACCAAGTTTCTATGCTCTTTCTAGTTAAATATAACGACCCAAGAAAACCAGAATGTGAAAATAATTGGAGCATACGTAACAAACTCATTCAGTTAAACAAATACGTAATTCAGCATATTAGCAGCAAGCAATGGTATCATATAATACAGCTTTTAATTTCCTGTCAAAAAACAAATGAAAATTGATTACACATTCTACGTCATATTCTTACCTTAAAAGGAAAAATCTTTCATCAGTTAATCACTTGAAAGCTCCATGAAAAGCAACTTTTTGTGAGAGTCCTTTTCAGAAATGGAATATTGAGAAACATTTTAATTTGTACGGAAAATGATGGAAGAGAATTGCAGCATTCTCAGAGGTGATGAAGAGTAATACTCAAGACACTTCCACTAATTCATACCACTAGGTGAAAGGCGACCCTCTTTATACATGTGCACACTAGAGAATCTATAAAAGGCTACTTTTAAGTCTTTAATTGTCCCCAACCAGAACCATGGGACATAATTAACAATTTGTTCAATTTTTTTTTTCAACAAATAGGTTACTTTACATGATTCAATCTCAAATTATATTTTTTATTCAAATATGTCGGTCAAATTTGATAGGCTAAAGAATAAACAAATTTTAGTTATTTTAGTCTGGATCGATTCATGAATTCGTTCATGTGAATCAATTTAATTAGATTTGAGAACCGATCCAATCCAATTTGATTACATCCAACCTTACTCAAACCGGTTTACGCATTTGAACTTTACAAATTTGTTGATTTATAAACTGATCTATTTAATTTAATATTTTATTTTTTTATATATATTAGAGGATATAAATAACAAATTAGTAATACGTAATCCAATGATCTAGACCCAATCTACATCTCTTGGTCTCCTCACTTTGTCTCAAAAAAATAAAAACCCAAATAAGAATGCATTAAATATTACGACCATGAAAATGACTAGTTATTAAATTTTAATATTTTTAACATTTTAAGATTTATATTTATATTTTATAAACTACCTTTATATGTAGTTTTTCTTTTATGTGTTATTTTGAAGAAATAATGTATGTTCAATATTTTATTTATAAATTTTTATATTTATTGTTTTATTTTTTATGTTTATAAAAAATAAAATAGATCTAAAAAAATTCTTTTACAATTCATAAATCCAATCTAATTAATTCTTAATTGGATATTATTACTAATTTTTTTTTTTACAAATCAAATCTAATCCAAATTCAACTAAACTTTGATCACATCAAATTTCATTTTATATAATCCAATTTGATTCACAAACACCCCTATTTAACATTATATAATATTACTATTTTAAAAATATTTTAAAATTCGAATACAAACACTATTTTAAAAAAATATATATGTATCGAACACAAATTATGAATTTATAATAATTCATGAAGTCTACTAAATCAACTGAATACATATTTAAAAAATATATTTTTAATGAAATAAAAAGAAACTAAATAAATTTAACTAATACTTTTAAAGTTTTAATTATTGTAAAGTTAGATATTTTTGCTTACTATCAAGAGAATTTATATCGCGTAAGATACGTTAATAACTTTTTTTATCATATCTACTTAAAATATTATATAATAATAGTTTCTGATTAATTTAATTGTATAAAAGTTCCTATAAGAATATGTATAAAAGTTTTTTAGACTTCATACATAACTTTTATACCTTTTTGTTCTGCAATCAAGTTAATATCACGAGATTTTTTTTTTAAACTGAGAGATATTTTTATTAAATATAATATAGGACATACCATTGTCTTTTTTTAATTTAAAATGCTACTCACACATATAGTTGCACTTACGTCACTTCACACCACTTTATTATTTAAAAGTAATTTTGAAATAAGTAGCACATGTTACTAATTGGAAAATGGGTAATTTACTTCCAAACTTGCCTCTTCCTTAAGATACGATGAACTAATATTTAATATTGGGTGTGCTATTTTGTATTTACACCGAAACTAATTACCTTTTTGTTGTGCTTCTCTATATCAAAAGGTTGAGATATTCTTTTGAAGCATTCACCCTAAGAGATATTCCTCAACACCTATTTAAGTTGTACTGTATGGGTATAGGTAACCGAATACGGTGGCTTCATATAAATTTTAGCTTAAGTATCTTCTCCTTGTTACTTTTTTTTTTTAATATTTAATTTTATCTTGAGTACACCCTTTAACATCATTCTTCCTGATAAAAATCTCAAGGCATAAGATTTATGGGTATGAGTGGACAATGTATTAGATTTGGTGAGTTTGGGTCAATTTGGTTCAATCTAGCCTTTTAAATTAATTAACCGATTTTGATTGTTCATTTTTTTGGTTTGACGAGTAACTGGTTGGATCGAGTGGATTTAATCAGTTTGTCTTTTTTTTATCGTAGTTTTTTAGATTTTTTTTTATAAGAATTACAATTTTTCAAAATAAAATTGACATATAAAAATGAAAAAAAAATGATATCATAATGTTAAAAAAAAAGTTTTAGAGTAAAAACTTATATTTATTTTGATTAAAAAAGATAAGTGTTCAACAATATTTCTACAATTGGTTAAAAAAATTACAAAAAAAAAAAATTGAATGCATGTTCTTTAACATGTATGAAGTGCCTGAATTTCAAACTTTTATAATAGGTTGGTCAGGTCAATTGTGTTTTTTGCCCACCCTCTATGCTTAACGTCATCCAGTTGAGTAAAGCCTAAACTTACTTTTTAAGATGGTATCAAAATCTATATTAGATTCATTAATTAAAAATGGATTATCTATCATTTCATGTTATTCACTCACCAAACTCAATAGTATTATGTATGGAGAAAGAACCTCAAATCTCGCATTGGTTAGAGATAATACCAAAATATAGTATATAAGAAGGACAACCTTGATCCCTTAAGCTAGTTATCAAGTTGAGTTAAGCCTAAATTCAATAATATTATAACAAAATTGAACATTTTAAAAAATAGTAAGAAAAATAATAATTAAACTATAAAATTTTGGATGAAATATATTTTTATTTGTACTTTAATAAATTTTAGTTTATAACTCACATAAAATGTATTTTTAAATTTAATAATGTGTTCGCTAATCATACTAACATATTAAAAAAAATAAGTTCATATCTTTTTTCAAATTTTGATAATTAAAATAATCAATTTCAAATTAAAGGACTAAAACTAAAATTGAATAAAATTTTTTTTGGATGAAATATGTTTTTATTTGTACTTTCAATAAAATTTAGTTTCTACCTTACATTAATTGTATTTTTAAATTTCATATTGTGTTCGTTAATCATACTAACATATGAATGTTTTTTAAAATTTTTAAAATTAAAATAATTAATTTAAAACTAACATTGGATAAAAATATAAGGACACAAAACATATTTTATCTTAAATTGTTTTAAAAAAATTTATAATATAAAAAAATGAGTATTTGATATAATAAAGCATGATTTCTCTGCTATTATTAAATAGTAGGATATAATTATTTTAGATACAGAAAGAAATAATTTTATCCAATTAAATATTGATAATGTTGGTATTTTTTTAGAGATGTCGATGGTAGTGTCTGGGTATGATAGTATAGTATCTGTCTCCATATTTGTGTGTAAAAAATGTGCCTATATTCAACTTCATACTCCCATGTGTAACAACTTTGATCATTATCTTGTACTAACTAGTACCTACCACGACCCACACTTTACATAATATCGTTTAGACATAAATGTAAACATAATATGTAAAACATAACATTATACATTGAACAAATTATAAAATACTTCCTAATGTTTTATATAATTACATATAAATATATGTTTTTTACAATAACATTAAATAATGTTATAATTTCATTAAGATTTGTTTTATAAATAACTCAATTTCTTTTAATTTTTTTTATTAATTAAATTTATGTAAATATATTATAAGTCTCTTTTTATTTTATATTTACATTACTTATCATAGATTATAATACAAATAATATTTATAACAATACTTTTCCATTAAAATTATTATCATGTAGTATTTTATAATATAATTATATTAAATAATTTATATATATCTATATCTATATATATATATATATATATATAGATAGTGTGGGGTGCACAGATTAGGTACTATAGTACCAATACTCGCCCTATACCAGCATAAATTTTTGCGAACTCGTACCCCCATACCTAGATATGTTTTTGCGAATAATTACTTGTTTTGGATGAGGATATTTTTTACAAATATCTATATAGTCTGATCTATTTTATTCTCTCTAATTTTTCTTTTTATTTTGTATAACTATCTCCTAATATTCAATGATAAAGAAGGATTTACTTTAAACATAAATCAAGAAAAAATACTTATAATTTATTATGAAAATAACTGGAATATAAACAAAATCTTAAAAATCAATAGTAAATGAAAAAAAAACACCTGTTAGGTTGTCAACAAACAAGCATCAATAAATGTTACCAAGAAATTTATATTATTATTGTTATTATCATCTTCTTTTATGAAAATCTTATGTCTCTTATTCCTATACTTTTTTATATTTTTACCGATCAATAAATATCATATTATTTAATAAATTGTTTTATAATTTTTTATTTTTTATGTAACTTATTAAATAATATAATTTTTTTTATATGTGGAGAAATAAAATGAAACACAAAACGGATACCTAAGATTTATAGACCATCTAGTTCTATCAAAGTGTCATAGATAAAAAGATTTATAACAGTTTAAATACATTGCTTAATCAACTACTCAACCATATATCACTATTAATTATATTCCTTTTCTTAATTTAGGAGAGAAATAACTTGCCTATAACATCCTATATATATTTTTGGTATGACAAATGAGATAATTTAGTTGACGTGATCTCAATCATTAAACAATGTTTAATTTGATAACAAAAATATTTTCCAACTTAGCTTCATCAAAGTGCATCCTCCATAAATTACTAAATCTAAGTCTATTGTATAACGACACGACATCAAATTAAGATGTACTCGAACTATGTGTTTTCTTTTTCTTTTCCCTTTTCAAAAAGAAAAGAGTGTACGGACCACTAGATAATTTCTTTTATAATTAAATTGCTACGTAACCGTACTTAGTAGGTGCAAACAAACAAAATAGATCGAGAGTACGGACATAGTTAATTAACATTGAGGAATTAGAGAGGGGTGGGAAGAAAATCCTAAGTCGATCCAATAAAATCTATTAAAAAAATTTAATATTCTGTTGTTTCTGACGAATTGATGTTAAAATGGGCTGATATATGGTTTTGAATGAATTGCAACGAAAGTGTAATTTTGATTTTGAGCTACAATTCATAAATATTTAATCTAAACTATTTATATATATATATATATATATATTATTTTTTAGTTTTATAATTAATAATATTTTTTTATTTTATTTTCTTAAATAATTAATATAATTCATATTAATTAACTCATAGAAAAGCATATATTTGATATATTATTTTTTGTAATTTTTTTAACCAAATGTAGAAACGTTAATTTTTTAACATTTATTTCTTTAATCAAAATATATAAATGTATTTTTTTAATCTAAAAGATTTTTTAAGGTTATGATATATTTTTTTTTATTTTTATAAATCAATTTTTGTTTAAAAATTTATAATATTTATAAAAAAAATATGATAAATTAAAATATAAATTGCACAAAGCCAACCTGCAACTCATCCAATCCAAAAATTGTCAACCCACAGCAATAAACAGATAAAAAATCTAAAAATACGAGTTTACTTATATTGAGTCAAATGAATTCCAACATGACCAATTACCTCACCTCCGGGAGAAATTAAACTACACAGAATCTAGCACCCATAATAATATAGACTACAATATAAAAAAAATATTAAAATCTCAAGTGGCCGTACGTAAAGTCACATTGATTAGAAATTATAGCTAGCATACATGACAAATTTATTCAGTAAAATCAATATTAAAAATATTGAAAACAATATATTTTACGTATGCGTTGCATGATCTCAACGCAATAATAACATGTGAAATCACATGCATGCATATATTCTCATAATTTCATTTTAATTTGATGTGATCAATGATCATGCATAGTAAGCATACAGTGCAAATTATATTCATCAAAATAATCATGCATAACGTTTATAATAATTTTCACATTCCTATTCTTACCTTATAAATAAAATTCTTTCATGGGTTGTGTGGTATAATTCGAAGCTAGCTCACACCTTGGTATCCTTGGATTGGATCGATATTTCATGAAAATCTATCAACCTTGTGCAAGTAAAAGTCTTTAATGGGATTGAGATTTAGAAATATTTTAAGCTATTGGGAATACAAGGGAAGAGAATTGCAGCATCCTTAGAGCTGAAAACTTATCCTGAAACTTCACACCATAAGCTGAAAGGTGAACTTCTATTATATAACTGCATAATGAATAGAAATTTCTTCATCTTTTAAAAGTAATAATCAAATTTGAACCACATGGTAATTTTTCGAGACCCACAATTATTTAAAATAAAATTATGGGTATATATAACACTACTCCACTACGTTTTACATATTTGAATATTTGTTATTTAAATATGTTTTTAATCTCTCAAGGACATTTTTAATTTTGATCCCTAATTAAAAATATTTTATTTTTAATTTATCAAATTTATAAAATGCTTATTTTGTCTATTAAAAAATTGGAAAAACTAAAAAGGTGGATTTTAGTCTCCAAAAGAGATTAAAAATAATATTTCACGAATTTGAGAGACTATATAGAACAAATATTAATGAGAGACTAAAACTAAAAATACCTTAAATTTGAAGGACTAAATAAATATTTAATCATTTCATATTTTAAAGATAGTAAAAACATATTTTTCCTAATTTATTAAAGCAATAACATGAACACACTTCTAAGAGTACCAATGTAGCTAAACCTTAATTATTCGTATACGTGGATAGTACATCTCCCTCTACTTTGATCTTCTTCTTCTTATTATTTTTATAAGCAAATTATTATTATTATATATGCTTGCAAAACTCTTCTATATTTATTTTTTAATTTCTTTTCTACCGATTGAGATAATGAAAATAAAATAAATTGAATTAGAGTGTAGTCGTGTAGGAGGTGTACGTGGTACTTACATGACATCCACATTAACTATTTCTCTTTCTACCAAACAAAAGCTAATATTCCATATAGTGTCCACTTCTACTTCTAATTTGACACTCTTTTCTTTCTTCAATGAATATCCTGTTGGAAATAATAGTGGATTGGTATTAATCAATTATATTTTATCATTATCTGGCAATTTAAGATTTGGTAATAATCATATCTTATAATATCTTTATGATTATTTGAATGGGATTATAGTAAAATTGCCTCTGTGATGGGTTGAGTCAATCATATAAAAAAAAGCCCATTTGAGGGGTCTCTGCCTACCCTGGGGGATTATAAATTTGCCATCCCATTAAGCAAATTATAACTCTCAAGAGTTCTTATTGAACTCATATCTCTACAATAATCATTTCTAGAGTTTTTTTGTTCTTGAAAATCACCATGTAGTATCATTTTATTGAACTACATTATTCTATATACTTTATGAGAAATATTTATGATATATATCCCTATCGGATATTATTTTGGATTATAAATTTGCCATCCCATTAAGCAAATTATAACAACAACAACAACAATACACACTCTCTAAAATAATAATCCCCTAGAAAGTAGGTAGTAAAACTCTCAAGAGTTCTTATTGAACTCATATCTCTACAATAATCATTCCTAGGGTTTTTTTTTGTTCTTGAAAATCAAGAACTTCAATTCAATATATTTGAGGTACACAAATTCTCTTTCCTGTATCCTTTTATATTTAATTCTCTATACATACTATAATCTTGTATCTACTCATTTAAGGTTTCCTTTTATTTCCATCAATTGGTATCAGAGCCAAATTAGATACATATTATAGTTGTTTTCTATTAGAGAATTATGGTTGTTTTCTATTAGAAAATTAAATTTGAATTGAAGATTTTTTGTGTTATTAGTGAAATTTTATAATATAGTTCACTATTAGTTTTTTCACAAAAAAAAAATGAGAGATAATACAAAATTATATATAATTTTGTATCATGTCTCGAGACTTATCTATCTGTATTGTCATATATTCTTGTGCACATTTAATTGTGATACGACATACTTTATAGGACTTGACTATTTATTTTTGTCCTATTTTAATTGAGATACATAATTCATTGTATCTTAATAGACATCTTTAATGGATGTTAAGAGCATTTTGTTGGGTATTGCACATTAATTCTTTTGGTATGCAATTAAGTATTGTGTATTTCTTTACCCAAAATTTCACATTTTGTTTGGTCAAAATTCTATAAGTATATTGTAGATGCAATACTCCTATCGAGTATGATTTTCTACTTTGTAAAAAAGTGCTTATTATGATAGTACTCCTATTGAGTACAATTATGCACTATTGAAGTACTTATGAATTTTTTTTTTGTTTGGACCAATTATCTAAGTGTTTGCTCAATTGACATTTTGTGGTCACAATAATCTGAGTATCATTTTATATAAACTAAGTGTCTATGTGGTTTTAGTAGGGAATTTATGGATTTCCTACTTATCTTTGGATTCTTACATAGTCACTCTTTTTTGAAACTCAGATTAGTTAAATGTCAAATATTATAGAGCATTTATGTAGCCTATATGTAATTACATATGTTATTGGGATATGATGAATAATTAGATGCATGTAAATTATGCTTTCTCACCTATATAATTTTTCAGACTCAAGTAAAAAAAATTTATATTAATTAAATATTTTTTTATTCACTGATCAAATACTTAACTTTGGAGTTTTATAACTCATATGGTTTGGTTAAGTTTTGATGTCTTAGATCAGTGGGAGTCTGAAAACTTTCTTATGAGATATGTGTGAAGTAATATCATTTTAGTAACATATCTCTTAGCATTTTTGGATGCTTGAGACCATGTAGTATCATTTTATTGAACTACATTATTCTATATACTTTATGAGAAATATTTATGATATATATCCCTATCGGATATTATTTTGTAGCTCAAATTTCTCATTGTCTAATATAAGATTTGTCTATAATTGCCATTCTAGCTTAATGATTTATCTTTGTATTATTGATTAATACCATCCAAGTGGGAGAATGTTGGAAATAATAGTGGATTGGTATTAATCAATTATATTTTATCATTATCTGGCAATTTAAGATTTGGTAATAATCATATCTTATAATATCTTTATGATTATTTGAATGAGATTATAGTAAGATTGACTCTGTGATGGGTTGAGTCAATCATAAAAAAAAAAGCCCATTTGAGGGGTCTCTGCCTACCCTGGAGGATTATAAATTTGTCATCCCATTAAGCAAATTATAACAACAACAACAACAATACACACTCTCTAAAATAATAATCCCCTAGAAAGTAGGTAGTAAAACTCTCAAGAGTTCTTATTGAACTCATATCTCTACAATAATCATTCCTAGGGTTTTTTTTGTTCTTGAAAATCAAGAACTTCAATTCAATATATTTGAGGTATACAAATTCTCTTTCCTCTATCCTTTTATATTTAATTCTCTATACATACTATAATCTCATTCAAATAATCATAAAGATATTATAAGATATGATTATTACCAAATCTTAAATTGCCAGATAATGATAAAATATAATTGATTAATACCAATCCACTATTATTTCCAACATATCCCTCATGGATAAAATTAAAATCCAGGAAGGGTAGCCTATGATCATGAAAAGTTTATAAGATAAGTTGAACTAAAAAAGAAATTATTGTTTTTAATTGTTAATTAAGTTTGCTCTCATGAAATAAATTAATTTTTAATAAAAATGACATTATTCATAGATATTATAAGTTTAAGTTGTGACATGTGACAAATATATTATTAGTATATTATTATAACATTTGTATTAAGATTTTACTTCTTATTAGATAATTTAATTTATACTAATATGAACAAAATGTGCTTTTTTATTGCTTGATAAAACAATGTATGAACAACCAAAGATCCATAATTTGCATGTTAGTTAATTTAACATTAAATTTTTAATGAAATAGAGACTTAAAATGTCAGCTTCATTGACCCGAAAAGCAATGAAGATAGAGAGATCACAAGCAGATGCAAGTTTGCAACATAAAATGTAATTTTCTTGTTTATGCCAAACCATCTCAAATTCACAGGACTTTTGAACCATAAGATTCCTTATCTCATATCTCATAACCTGATAGAGACTGATCGATTATTCTATTTTCTTATTTTAATGACAAGAATTATATACACGTTAAGTATTGATTATTCTACGAAAATTGCTGATAGAACTGGAATCAAAATTGAAAAAAAATAGTTTAAAAAAAATGTCGAACTAAAAATAGTGAGTTAATTTTTAATAAAATTAATTATCGATAAAATAGTTAATATTTTATATTTATAAAATGATATTAAAAGAAAAATTAGTTTCGTACTCCTACACTAAATCATAAAATAGTGAATTGGTTCCTCTCCTTCCTTAATTTTAGTGGGTTAGAATTTAGCAGAGATTACAAATAAATTCTTACATGTGATAATTTTCTAACTCACTCATGTTGATGAAAAATTTTCAACTTAATTAGATATGAATTCAAATATAAAAAATATTTTTTGTTAAGTCAAGAACACGGACAAAGATGAGTGAGATATATATACCATCTCGTCCTATACCTATAATTATTTATTTTAATCTCATCCTATACCTATAATTATTTATTTTAATAGTTAAAATATTTCAAACTTTTATCTTTGATTTATTAGACTTAATTTTTAAATTAAATAGTCTATTAGATTCTTGTTTTCTTTGCAAATTACAATTTTGAAATGTCAAATAATGTTTGACATTTTCCTTAAAAAAAGGTTTGATATTTAATTCGTAAATTATAAACTTTGTATTTTTAGATAACTTTTGGATTAATATCATTATATTCAAACAATTTATTTTTTATTGAAAAATTATTATATTTTTTTTTTGTGGATATAAAACGGGTACAAGTATATTTGATGGGGTTGGGATCAGATATGGAAAAAGAGATGTAGATGAGTATCGAGAATGAAGATAAAGATGAGAATGTCTGCCTCATCATCCTCAATTATTATGCCTAGAATTTAGAAAGTTTACACATTAAGAGTTAAGACACTGATTATTTTAACAAATAAATCTCAACTTTAGCAGGCAAGTAGAGTGAAAAGATAAAATTCACTGTGGCTGTATCCTACACATGATAATTTTGTATATTAATTAAAATTAGGTAGTAAGCATATATAATATGGGAAGATAGTACGTTATCTTAAAACCGCCCCACCATTGCAATATAAACCGTAGTAAATGCTTTGCCAACCTATGGCTGCAGCTAAGTAGGTTTGAGTTTGATAAAAGCTGAGTACATATGTTAATGCAAATATAATCAGGTGTTAATTCTTAAAACTATTTAACAAATGATCATAAATCTTTAAAATGCATGAGTACTATGCGTGTTGACATTATATATTCGCACTCAATTTATCCAAACATGGAAAGAAGAAGAGATTAATTAAAAAATGATAAACAAAAATATCAGTGTCAATGCAATAAAGTACGTACTTTAATAAAAATATCTTAAAACATACTAACAAATTAAACGGTGAAAGTAACGTGGGTGCGATGTGAGTGCTAAGTGTGTATTAGCACTCAGTTTTGTCTAAAGTCAAAAGTAAAGAGTAAATAATCTATAGACAACTTTAATTTGTTCGACCTTGAAATCGACACATGTGTTGCATTTCACTTGCACTTACACCCTATCACTTGTATTGTAGATTTTGAATTGAAGCTAGTGGTAAATTGCATGGTTGGGATCCATTTGTTTTTCCTATTTAATTAGGTTAATTTCATTTAATTGATTATTTGGATGATGACATTGTTAGTAAGCTGTGATATTTTAGGGGCTACGAGGAAAAACTAAAAAAATGTGTTATATATAATGAAACTGTATTTTATTACTTTAAACAATGGAATTAGAAAAATTTAAAAACTTATACCATTGTTACTATTAAATTAAAAAAATTGAAGAATATATTTGGGAGAGATAAATATAACTAAAAGAAGAGAAGAGAGAAAACTCTAAAATAAATTAATGAAGAGAAAAGATGAAAAACTTGAACCAATTAATGTAGAAAAGGAAGGAAGAAAATGAGAAGAAAAACAATATGAGAATGAGAAACTAAAAAAACAACTAGAAATCAAAATAGTAGTGGATAAAAATGTTCGTTTTACTTTATAAAAAAACTTACAAGTCGATTTTATAAAGTTGAATTAGACCAAAATCAACATTTCTAATTATGATATTAGAACCTACATGAGCAATTTGTTGTTGCTGGACTTATTGTAAAACATCCATTATCAAGTCGCATTGAACCACTTACAAATGTCTAATCTAGCAAATTTACACTCGAGATATCCAATTCTCAATATTAGAGGTGCCTTAAAAATTTTACATCGACTAGTAATATGATCAAATAATAGTATATATGTTAAGTGTAAACTTCACATTGTAAGTTGGTTTTATAAGATTGAGTAAGTCCTAATTAACCATTATTTCTAATAAGTTCGGTAAAAGCCCATCACAATTAATGGTGAGTCCATCCTTCAATTTTTTAAAAATATTCTTGCAACTCTATGCATATAAAATGTTAGATAAAAAATAAATTAAAATTGATAGAGCTACATTTTGCTTTTGTTTTTAGTTTTAAAATGTTCAACACCAAATTTTGTCTTCCGAGTCTGAGTCTAGAATCCCATCTTATCTCATTGATTAGCTAGGACGAAAATCTTCTTTCTTACAAGCCAAAGAGATATTAAAAAGACACCACCCTCACCACAAGTTGTGCAAAGGGATATGATCTTTGAAATATCTTATGGTTAATGCATGCATCTAACATGTTCATGTTATAAGGTGATATTATAATTTGACAACAACATCTTTATGTTTGTGCTTTAAATTATATTAATCGATAAACATGGGGTTTGATTCATTGTAAATTTATGATAATATATATTCATCTAAACAAAAAGAAGGTGATGCCCTTTGGTGGTTTCCTTAAGTGAAGTGATGTCGTACATATATTTCTAAACAACTTATTTGTCAATCATATATAGAGATCTCTAATTACTAAATAGAGTTTATGCATGGTTTGAAAAAGGAGATAATGTTTTTTTTGTTTGAAAAAAGACAAAATTTATTCAATAATAGTGAAACTCCCTTGTGTCACAAGATATAATAGGGAAGAAAAAAAAAAGTAACATTACAATACACATCAGATATTCGCCCACAAGCACCCTCATTCATGAGCCAAATGTCCCAAAACATACATGAAAATAGCTAATAAACAAAGAATCTCACAATCAAATATAAGCCCCAACTAGGAAAAAGTTAAACCTTACAACTTGAAATCTTATCAACTAGACCATTCAGAAAATGATACTAACAAAGTATTACAAAACCTTTTAACCCATATCCAAGATATTTGCAGAGACAATTGTCATATTTTTTCAACAATAAAGGACTCACCCTTAAACACTACAAAATTACTAGCAAGCCAGATTTTCCAAAATCTTGCTAACCAAATCACACTAAGTATATCATTGGTTCATTTTCCTTTAGATTTAACCACACCCAAATATTGCCAGAAACTAGATTGATACTTTGCAGGTAAAACAGATGTGTAGCCTAACCACCTATAACATTTCATCCAAACTTGCTAACTAAACTTGCAGATAAATAGCAGATGGCTTATTGATTCTGGCTGTAAGCAGAAAATTGGACAAACATCACCAGAAGGAAGATGAATATTTCTCTTTGTTAACTCCACTTTTGAAGGGATCTTGTTGTGAGTCACTTTCCAAGAAAATGCCACCATCTTAGATGGTATCCTTAATTTCCATAACCTTTTAAAAAATGGAGAGTTATTATCCGAAGAAACTCCAAAAGTTGAATAATATGCTTCTTTAACAAAATATTGAGTAAGATTCTCCTTATTATCACTTTACCCACATCCATCGTTCACCTCCTCCCTCAATTTAACCTCTTTCAGAACCCTTTCCAACTCCCTCACCAAATCTTCCTCCCAACTATATAATGTCCTCATCCAACTAAGCCTTCATTCCCAACTACGAGCACCCATGCTCTCACATAAGATATGGTTACCTCTTTATGATAGAGAGTTGAAATAATTTAGGGAATATAGATTTGAGCCTCTAACAGTGTTGCGCTCCACACAAAAGAAAAAAGGCATGAACAATTAGAAGCTCATTATATTACTTGGCATAAATGACCACATAATATAAGTTTGGTTTCTAAAAAATATGATTGTTTTATTTTATTTTTTTTATAAGTCAAATGTTAGTTGTTAATTTGTTAGTATTTTGTTAGTGGAGAAATTCGAACTCACAACCTTCTCCTCTCTCATCTCTCCATTTTACCACCACATCAAAATCTAAAAAATATGATTGTTTAAATTTGATCATTTTTAAATGGCTAATTTTTTATGTGGTGATGATACCTAAAACAAACTACAAATATATGAAGAATTACTAAATTCTTTGTATAACTATTGATTTAAAATTACAAAATTTAGGAAAGAATGAGATATAAGATTTATACAAAAGAAAATTCTATAAATTTTAACTAATAATAATAAATATTTTTAAAAAATGTATTACTAACATTTCTAAATTATATTATAATAAGAGAAAAAGGATTGTGTATTATTAATGTAAAAATTTTTTACACTGACATTCAATAAGAATCTTTTATTTATGGTATGTTTCTTGACTTTATCAATTAATACTTTAAAAGGCTTATAAATAAAGAATTGTGATTAAACGTTAGTATAAAACTTTTTTTATACTAACAATGCATATTAATGAAACTCTTATAATAGTTATTATTTTTCTCAAATTTATCATGATATAAATAAAATTTAACAAAAAATAATATTAAAGTAAATTATATAAAAATGATATATATACATATATATATATATATATATATATATATATATAGTAAATTATTTTTTTCAATTTACACATTTTGTATTAATAATGTTAATTTTTCTAGAGCACTAGTTGATGAGCTACAAGAGAAATTATTTTATTAAGAGTTGTTTGTTAAGGTAATTCAAAATAGGTGAAGGCAATTTTATACGTTCTAATAAGATAATTTGTCCTTCTAGCTTAAGAGGGGTATTGATTAGCATTCCTCTAACAATATGTTTGTACATGTGTTTTTATAAAAAAGAAAAAAAGTATTAATGTAATGTAAAATTTGATTCATATTAGTAAGAAAATAATATCATCAATTTACACATTATATATTAAAAAAAGTACTAACGTGCAAATAGATTTCAACATTTTAACTTATTACACAGTTAATTAAAATAATATGTTTGAACATGTACCTTTATATGGATAGAATAAAATTTAAAAACAAAGTAACTTGTTGTGCCTTAATTTATTTCTAGTTCTATAGTTCCTAAAAAAATTATTTATATTTTATTATATAATATATGTATATAAACATTTCCAAAAAATTTTGGAAGTCATGGTTCCACTATCACTTCTATCATCCAGCAGGGTGTATATATATATATATATATAATTTTAATAAAAGAAAAAATCCAAGTTAGTCGATGCTCGATAGGATAAAAAATAAAAGAAAGTCTTTTTTTTTTAATTTGTATAATTTTCAATTTAAACAATAATTATCATTTAATGGTAATCACTTCAATGCCATTTAATTTTTAATTAAGGTACAAGGACTTTATTAAGTTATAGCGTTAATAATAAGAGAAATTATTAAATGAACGTGACATAATTTTAATAGTTGTTTATGATTGAATTATATATGATTTGAATAATTTTTAATATAAATAATTTTTAAAATTTGATTAAATTTATAATGAGTCACGTGTTACATAAGCATATAAGAAATTATTTGCTATATCACATGTAATGTGATGATTAGAGACTATTGTTAACGCGAGAGAATTTGATAAAGATAAAATATGTTTTAATTTCTAGAAAATTTTATATTAAATACATGTATTATTTTAATCATCTAATTTTAAAATATACTACTTTTAGTCTCTAAATTTATCGTTTTTGGTTTATATATATTGGCATGTATGAAGGTGGAGTTTGATTATTGATGAATAAGGACGAAAACCTTTATTTGTAGTGGTAAAGACTAAAGACTAAAGACTAAAGTATAAATGGCTAGTACATTATAGGAATATTCGATTATATGTGGACCACCATTCTCCCGGTGTCACTAGTGAATTTTACTACTTCTTCAATGCTAATAAGTTATCTTTATATATTTAAATATAAATAAATTTAGTAAATTTTATTTTATTTAATATTATTATTTCAAATAATTTTTATTTAATTATAATTATAATTTTTTATTTAAGATATCAAATTTCTATAAAACTATTTTATTTAAGATAAATGAATTAAATAATAATAATTAGTATATATGAATTTAGATATTTTTATTTATATAAGTCTTGAGAAAATTTTTAATAGAAATATATGGATCACTATCTTGAATCTGCTGAGTGTATGGTAGGGGTGTTTATGGATCCAGATCGATCCATGATTCCGAATCGATCCAATTAGATCCATGAATTGATTCAGACATAATTGAATTAAAATCCAATCCAATCTAACAATTGACGGATCGAATCATCGATTTGAACTTTGAAAATTTGTAGACCAGTGAATCGATCCGTTCAATATAAAGTTTAATATTTTTATTTTATAGTTTTTATTTCTAAAGTTTCACCAAAAATCACTTTTGATCTTTGAAATTCAAAAAAAAAATTTAGTCCCTTAAATTAATTTGTTTTTTTGTATTAATGTTGTCCATTTATAAGTTGATGCAATCTCACCTAGCATCATGGCTAGGAGGATTCAAGAGAAGGAGACTAGGCTTAGATGGATGCTTACATGAAGACACGGAGCCTTAGTCTTAAGGTTTTTTACTTGTAAATATTTTATAATTACTTAGATATTTAGGGTGCATAGTTTTATTCCCTAAGGCCATGTATTTAGGCCATTTTCCTTTCTAAATTAGGTGTATAGGTGTAGGAAGTAAAAAGGAAGGAGTAATTATAGAATAGGCCTTTATTTTAGGTGTGTTGGGCTTGTCCATCCCCTAAAATAAGAGTTTCTATCCACACCCAAGTCTCATATTGCCTAGGACTGTGTGTCCAAGCTTTCCCATTGGGCTATATATACTCCTTCACTCCCTCTTGTATGGACACATTTGATCGAATGAAGTAAGACTCCTTTGAGTTTTTATTCTTGAGTGTCATTTTTTAGAATCCTCTCTCTTAAGGAATCTCTCCCTAAAAGCTTTTATCAAGAGTCTTCTCCCTTGTGGCAAGCCTCAAGTAAATTTTGACTTATCTTTCCCTTAGAAAGTGGCGTCAAAACCACCCCCTCCTAGCCTTCTCCATCCTCCATTTTCTTAGAAGAAGGAACTTTGGTTGAAGAGATCAAGGGAGTGCATCATAAGTTCTAGTATATTTGATTATGCCGAATATGAAATTGAAGATTGAAGGAGTTAAGGTTGAGGAGAAGAATGTTTCACAAATACAAAAGCGTATTCTCTATCAGTAATTTTTTAGTGGCGTTAACTAGAGAAGAACTAAAAGTCAATCAAGGACTAAAAAATTATTTTTGAATTTTAAGGATTAAAAGTTATTTTTTGTGAAACTTTAGGAACAAAAAACTTATGTAAGTCTTTATTATATATATATATATATATATATATATATATATTTAAAAAAGTGTAAATAGAAAATTGACAATACAATTGAAAGTTTAAATACTTTTTATAGGGGAAGATTTAAAGTTGAAAAAAAGAAATCTATTAAGTATTACGGTGATGAAGATTACGAATTATTAAATTTTGTAGTTTTTAGTTTTTTAAAATTCATATTTTATCATTTATAAACTACTTTTATATATATTTTTTAATATTTTTTTTATAATGTTTTATGTTTACTATTTTATTTGCTATTTTTATAAAAACAAAATACTTCTAAAAAATTTTCTTTCTAATTTGTGGATCCAATCTGATCTGTTCTTAATCGGATTGGATCACTAATTTTTTGTTTTTGCAAATCTGATTCGATTAAATTTGATCGTATCGAATTTTATTTTACTCCAAATATGATCCAATTCGATTTGTTAACACCCGTACTATATGATCTATTGGTTTTCCTATGCACAGTTTCTAAATTGCATTTTTAACATGAAAAAAAAAAAACACATGAAGATGAAAATTATTTAAAATAGGTTTCACTTGTATGTAAAAATAGATTCATATATATTTTAGTATAATGCGAATCAAATGTATACTTTTTTTATATGTGAAATGTTAGTTGTTAATATGTTAATTTTTTTTAGTGAACAGATTTGAACTCATAATCTCTTCTTGTCTTTCTACCCACTATAACTCCAAACTCAAATGTGTATTTCATATGACAAGCTAGTTACTTTTTTAATTTAATGTAATTTTTCAATAAATTAATGATATTAATTAATTTTTATACATTACAGCCACTTAGTATAGTTAACTATCAACTACCATAAAAAATATTAACTAAGTAAAAATTATACTAGTCATTATTAATTAATATAATTCAAATTATATATTATAAGAGTTAATAATTTTTCATATTATATATAAGAGTTAATAATTGTATATAACTTTTATTGGTAAAGGAAAGTTATAAAATCTCTAGTTTACAAAACAATAAATCCCATGGGTGACAATGGAGGGTGGCGTGAAGTGCGACAGAGGAGAGTTGCGCCAAAGCAATGGACCTAACAAACACTATCTGCTAGAACAAAAGGAGACTGCCATTATCTTTACAAATTTCCCAATTACCTTCAATGCTAAAGACATGTGGAACATTTTCCAACTTTATGGGAAAGTAACAAAGGTTTTTATACCTCGGAAAATAGACAAGTGAGAGATTCTACTTCATCCTATTCATGGAGGTTCTGGACTCTCAAACTATTGCACTACTTCTAGACAAAATCTGCATTGGTAGCCAAAAAACTAGGGTTAACATTCCCAAATACACAAGACCAATGGGATATGCGAAGAAGCCAACCTATGACCAATAGGGAAGGTCAAACCACACTTAGGTGAGTGAAGTTCGGTCATATGCTAGTGTTATAAAGAACCCTAGACAACATGGTGGGAAAAATTGGTGGAAGAAACAAAGAATTCCAACATTTTCCCTTGAATTTGAGGTTGAACAACAACAAATCCAAGAGTTGAAGAGAGCATATGTTGGACACGTCATTAGAAGAGGTAATGCTTACACTACCCAAAAAAACTACATCTGAAAGGGTTGTTAGGATCAAAGCTACCTCAATAGGTGCATTCTTAGTGTTGCTGGAGACAGACAACGAGAAGGATATCAATGATTATCTAAGCTATGATTTGGAATGGGTAAAGGAGTGGTTAGAAGATATCAATGCTTGGCATTCATCAATGATTGACCATCAAACGTTAGTTTGGTTAAAGTGTTTAGGGTGCCTCCACATGCGTGGTCAGACAAGCTATTCAGCCTCCTAGGGTCATGCTATGGCAACTTCATTTATACTAATGAAACTACTTCTAACAGGGTGAGAATGGATGTCACAAAAAAGTTATTGATTATATTGTCAAGATTAACATCAATGGCCATTTGTATGAGGTCAAGCTTGTAGAGGAAAAATAAGATGACTACTTAAGCTGCCTGTTACGCAGAAAGAGAAACAGTTCCCTCAATTCATTTTCAAACAACTCTGATGAGATAACATCATCCTTCTTGCTGGAATCTGGTCATGATTATGATGAAACAGTCGGGAATAACCTTGAAGATTAGAATCTTGGAAATTTCTAAAATGAGGGGAACCTGCCAAACCCAATTTTTCAACCCAGTCAATGTGGGATTGTTTAGCACAATAAACCTTCAGCCAATAACACTTCTAGCAATGGCCACTCATGCATCTAGGGAAGTCACAACATCTCCAAGGGACCTATTTGCAGCACAACAAACATGGGTCATTTGGTGATGCTCAATAATTCTCTAGTCATGTCCATCTATAATCCTTCGATGCCTCTTGCTCCCTGCCTAGACCTTGCTAATATAGCCTTTTTGTTCTAACCAGAGTTCCCCACATGTGGCTGCAAACTCCACCATTCTTCAAAACTTACCTGTCATGGGAGGCGTAACACCAATGAGAAAGTATCAATCCTTCTCTGTCAGGGATGCTTCCAGCTCTGATATCCAAAGGTGTAATTTGAGGAACAGATCACAGTTAGAGGGTGACATTGCAAAAAGGCTCTGAGAGTTAGTTGGCCAAATTTGTGTCAGAGGAACCTAAACCGATGATTATTATATTCAAATTCTCAATTCACTAGAGCAAAAGGACCAATGTTGAAGATGGACGGTAGCAGTAAGGCTCTCTTATGAAATTCTTCCCGCTGAACATAAGAAGGGTAGGGGATCACACAAAGAGGAGGCGTGTGAAATCTCTCATTAAGGAGTGCAGGGCTAACTTCTACATGTTTCAAGAGACAAAATGTGAACAAATGCAACAGACAATTGTCAATGACATTTGGGGCAATGTCAACTCTTAATTCGAGTGGCAAGCAAGGGCATCTCAAGGAATTTCTGGTGGCCTACTTAGTATATGGCACAAGGACATAATTCAAGTCTCGTTCACATTCCAGGGTAATGTCTTCCTTAGTGTATGTGGCATTATTAAGACAATAAGGTACCATGCATTATTGTTAACATTTATTCCCCATGTTCCTTGGTAGGGAAATGGAAGTTGTGGAGTGATTTATGCATGTCCAAACTAGGTTTTGGCCCACAAATTTGGCGCATTAGAGGTGAGTCTAATGTTGTTTGTAACGGAGATTAAAGGAAGGGTTGCAACATGTCTTTTAATACTTCTGAAGCTGAAGAATTTATGGTTTTTATTCAACTTATGGAGTTGGTTAACATTCTTGTACTGGGTAAGAAATTCTCATGATAAGCTCTGATGATAAGTCCATGAGCATAATATATCATTTTCTTGTCTCCCAAGACCTCATCCCTGCCTAGAGTATCACAACCCAATGGATTGGTAATAGAGACATGTCTGATCATTGCTTTATCCTGCTGCAAGATAATCTACATGATTGGGGTCCCAACCCATTCAAGTTCTTTAACCACTAGCTGTAACACCTAACTTCCAGAGGTTAGTTGCTGAAAGCTCGACAAAAGGCAATACAAATGGTTGAAAGTTATGTGCTCTGGCCCAAAAGTTAAAACATCTTAAGAAGGACATCAAGGATTGGAAGATGGTTGAGTTTGACGTAATAGAAAATAAAATTCGTAACCTAGCCAACCATATGGAAACTCTGGATGCAAACACAATGCAATGATTATAAGATGCAAATGATGAAAGAATATGCATATCTAACAAATTTTGGCAAGTCTTGAGACAAAGGAAAGCCAATTATATCTAGAATATAAGGCCAATTGGGTGATGCAAATATGCGTTTCTTCCATTCTTACTTTGGCCTTTAGCACACAACATGGTTAAGTTCATGGTGTTCATCAAGTAACGAAAAGGATAACCACTCACTTTGAAAGTCTGTTTCAAGAGAATAACTAGGTGAGATTGCATTTAGATGACATATCTTTCAATTAGCTGCCTGTAGACCAAAGGGCCTACCTTTGCTCTCCTTTCTCGCTTGATGAAATTAAGGCTGCAGTGTGGAGTTGCGATGCTGATAAGAGTCCTGGCCCAGACGGGTTTAACTTTGAGTTCTTTAAAGCTTGTTGGGAAATTGTGAGTATTGACATATACGCTACTGTCCAAGAATTCTATTGTAATTTTGCCTTGCTAAAAGTTATCACAACTTCTTTGTTGCTCTCATTCCTAAAGTCTCCAACTCACAATAGATCTTCAAATACTGACCCATTTCATTAATTGGTAGCATACACAAAATCATATCAAAACTATTAGCAACTAGGCTGCAGAGGGTTATTGCTTCACTTCTATCCCCAAAACAAACGAATTTCATACATGGTAGACACATGTTGGATAGGGTTCTAGTCGTAAATAAACTAGTTGACTTGGCAAAAAGAGTAAAAAAACTACTTTTCATGTTTAAGGAAGATTTCTAGAAAGCCTACGACTTTGTAAATTGGATTTTTTTTTTACCTACATGATGGCTCACATGGGTTTGACGATAAATAGTGTTCATGGATTTGAGCTATGGTCTCATTTACTCAAATATCAATATTGGTAAATGGTTACCCCTCTCCTTAAATAAAACCTTACAAGGGTCTCAAACAACGTGACTATATGGCCCTTTTACTATTCATTTTGGTCACGAAAAAGCCCACAGGGCTAGTGGGATAGGCATACCATGAAGGGCTCTTCTCCTCGTGTCACATTACTGAGGATATCAAACTCTCTATCCTCCAATATGCTGATGACTCCATCATCATAGTTGAGCCAAATCTTGAAAACCTTTGGGCTATGAAGGAAATTTTTAAAAGCTACATATATGGTGTCAATGTACCTCTATCTTTTATGCATGTTGCTGAATCTTTTTTACATTGCAAGGTTGCAGCAATGCCTTTCAAATTTCTTGGCCTGTAGATTGGTGTTAACTTATGGAGCTATAGTTCTTGGGACCCTATTGTTAAAATTTACCAAAGGAAGTTGGCTGCATAGAAAAGAGTGCATTTATCCATTGGTAAGTGTATTACACTCATCAATTCAGTTTTAAATGTCTTACCTCTCTTCTACTTTTCATTTTACAGGGCCCCAAAAAGGTGATAAACTCAATTGTCAGCATGCACAGGAAATTCATATGGCATAGGTGGTCTGAGACACAAAAGATCAGTTGGGTATCTTGGAAAGTCATCTGTCGCCTAAGTCACACAGTGGTTTTGGTGTTAAAAGCCTCAATGAATTCAATATTAGTCTTTTGGGTAAATGGTGTTGGAAAGTTCTCACGAATAAGGCAGCCATCTGGTATGACTTGATAAAATTCAGATATAGGAACCGATTAAGTGCACTCATTGCCACTGCTCAGTAACTAAATAAAGCCTTAATTTGGTGGAGAGACATTTGCAGGTTACAACAACACACTGCTAGTACTGAAAATTGGTTTGTTCACAATTTAAGGAGAAAATTTGGTGATGGAAATTTTACTCTGTTTTGGCATGATCCTTAGGTGGGCACCACAACCTTACAACAATGTTTCCCTAGATTACATATCATGTAGCTTCTAACCTAAACTCATCTCTTGCTAATATGGGCTATTGGGTGCATAATCATTACTCATGGCAGTGGCATTGGAGAAGAAACTTATTTGTTTGGGAAGAGATTTTGCTTGCAAATTTGCAGGCAACCTTGCCATTGATTCATCCCTCTCATAGGTTGGATGATTCATGGTAATGGATGTTGGATAAGTCCAACTCATACACGATTCCGCATATTCCTTTCTTACCCAGCAGTAGCAGCAACCTGCCTAGGACCCAAATATGCAATTTTTCAACAGGTTTTTGAAGTGCAAAGTTCCCTCCAAAGTGTTGGTGTTCTCTTGGAGGCTGGTTCTTGATAGGGTTCCAATTGTTTTCCAGCTTGGCAAGAAAGGTATTGTTGTTCCTAACTCGGCTACATCATGTGTTTTTTGCTATGATCATTTAGAGAATAGTGGTCACTTATTTCTCAATTATGATTTGCCAACTGAATCTGATATAATATCTTTAAATGGCTTGGTATTGATACGGTCTGCACAAATGAAATTATGCACATTTACTCCCAATTTGGAACTGTAATAACAAGCAGGAAAGCTGAAAAGATGAAACATTTATTTTGGCACACTACCTGTTGATATATTTGAAACACAAGAAATGCAACCATTTTCAAAGGAGAACTCTTGGTTGCTTCATATATAATTGTTATGATTATAACATTCTCTTGATAATAGTTTTTGTATTACTATAATCCAAACCTAGATATAGTTTATTCTTCTTGATGTCTTAATTCACTTGCTTGTTTTTGAGTTTCAAGTGGATTAATTGGGTGAGGTTAACTCTCATGTATCGGGGATTTTTTTATTCTTTTTGTCATACAGTGTCTTAATGTAAAGCTCTAAGTAATCCCCTGTTCTAATATACACACACTTTTTTTATTGTAAAAATAAACAAATCCAAGATTAGCTTAGAGTATAAAAAAGCTTTATTTTGTCAATATATTAGAATAAATTGTTGATAATTAAAGCACAATTTTAACATGATATATCTATAATGTATATGAAAGTGTTTTTCCCTACTTCAATGATTACTATATGCTCTATGCCTCTATAGATTCGGACAGATTACAGCTATAACAAGTTATATATTAATAGGTTGGGGGATTTGGTAAAATTTCTAAAACTTAGATACAATATCATATAAAAATTAAAAAAAAAACAACTATGGTAATCAATAAACTGTTAAAATTATAATATAAATACAAGTTATATATGTTATAACTTCGGCCGGGAAGCAAAAATATATTTGAAGGCAATAAAATATATAATGACATCTACGTGTGGAGAGAAGACAAGATAAAAGGTTCTAAGATAGAATGCATTTATTAACAAAAACTATCAAGTTAAGAACTAACCTTTGATCTATAAATAAATATAATAATCTAACGATCTAGTAATAACATTTAGCACCTAGCTAGCAGGAGTGACTAGGGTAGTTCAAGTCCTTTAATTAAACATATCAAATTTGTAAACAGAGAAACATCTTAACCAGTAGGAATGTATGATCTACATATTTGGAGTCCTAGATTGCCTTAACTCATTCAACATGACATAATACATTACCTGAAAAAAATTACCCAAACATATCAATATACAATATAGAATTGTAGCAAGTTTGACAAAGTTTTAAGCGTGTAGAAGTTAGAACCAAGCCACTATTCAACTTCCACACTAGGTGGTTAACGAAGGATTATTTTGTGAATTGATAAACATTACACGTAATAACTCACACAACACCTGTTATCATGTAACACGTGAATCAGAAATTGAGACATAAAGTGGATGGTTTTGTGTATGTTAGTTTTTATTAGTTGGTGTTTCACTTACCTGATTAATAACATAAAGCCTGTGATCTATATGTGTCTGTCTAGTATATTGATGACGTTCTATGACTTTAATCTTATCTTCTTTGGTGAGAATAGAACAAGGATATACCATGTTTGAAACTCCACCTTCAAACATGAGTTATATCTTTTGGTTGATATGTAGGGTGTGAGCATTAATTTGCTGTTAATTACCCTTTGGATGATATGATAGCTAGGATGTATGCCATTAATTTCAGCTATGCTAGTGTTCTTTTCGTTTCTTTTATTTTGTGTCTACTAATCGATACGCATCTGCTTAACTATGTCTGACCTGGAGCATTATATCTACTTTCATAAATCTGCTAGTTATGCGTCTTCACCCATAGGTTTATGGGGTGTTGCGTCTAATTTCTTAGGTTCTCAATGGAGTAATGCGTTTGCTTCGAGTATTTCTTTGTACCCCTTTGTCTGTGGTAGGGTTTTATGCCTATATTTTTTCCAACCTTCTGTTCCATCTCAAGGGTTATTTTATGTTTTTTATTTATCTCATAACAAACAATTGGATTTGATTGATTTTATTTTATTTTTTAGTTTTTAAAAATACTTTTTAAAAATAGTTTTCAAAAACTGTTTTCGGGAAGAAAAAAAAAACTTGTTTGGGAAGTAATATTTAAAAACTGTTTTGAAAATGTAAAAATTGAAAAACTTGTTCATGTTTATTAAAATTTCATTAATTAAAAACAAAAAACAACATATTCTGATTGTATTTTGAGTTTTAAAAAAAAAAACAGAAAACTGAAAAGCAAAATTACTTTCAGCTATTCCAGTTTTTAAAAGTAAAAAACCAGAATTGTTTTCAAGAACTGTTTTCGGAAAACACTACTCAAGTAAGTTTTTTAGTTTTTAAAAACTAAAATACTGAAAAAAAATTTATAAAATTATTACGAAACAAACACTTAATCATTTGTTTCATCTTTATGTTATATTTGTTTTATAGCCCTTTTACCTCTATTAGATAATCCTTTATATGATTTCAAAAATAGAATTAAAAATTCATAATTATCATTATGATGTCTATTAAATAACTTCAATCCTCAAGTATTATTATTCCAAGACTGATTGAAAATATAAGTTAAAAGATAGTAATAATCACTCTGATAAGTACACATACATCTATTAAATAATCTTAATCTTTAATTATTATTGTTTTGAGACTAATTAAAAATAAAATAAAAAATTCATAATTATTATTATGATAGACATATACACACGGGAGTGAGTATATATATATATATATATACTCGCTCTCGCAGATATACCAAATCGTATAATATTTTCAAAGTGAACAAGATGGTATTCACATGAACTTAATTGATACGTGAGAAATTTGTATTTTTTTACTTGTTAATGAATTATATAAATTTTGCCTAATAATTAAGAAAAAAGATAAAGAGAAAATAACATAAGCTTCAAAGTAAAAATGGTTTTAACACAAATAGAGAACTAGTTGAGATTTAACTTAACTAAATAATCAACCATGCATATATGAACATTTAATCATGTTTGTTACTCACGTCTACATCACTCATAAAAATATTTTAACTCTAATCCTTAGAACTTACAAGTAGGCTCTAAGCTTATTTGAGTTTTAAGTTATCAATCTTTTACATAATTTAAATCAAATAGTTTATTTTAAGAAAAATAGTTAAGGATGACTAATGAGCTTTACTCTATTCTTAGCAATAAATCTCATTGAGTGTTCTTCTCATTTTTTTTATTGAAACACATTTTCCAATCACATTAAAATTGCAAAATAACAAAAAGATAGAAGAAATAAAAGCATAGAGAAAGAAGAAACACAAACATTGAGTAACAAACTTAGATTAAATATCAAACAATATATATGATTTAAATTTAGCTACATCAAACCAAAACTAAGGGAAAGTTGAATTACTCATTGAAGAGAGAAACATCCCAAACAATGAAGCATACAAAAAGAAAGAAAATGAAGAAAAAACCTAAGTCAAAGAAAGTGAAGTTATTAGCTTTGAGACAAAAGACCCCTTTTTATAGCTCTTGTATTATTTTATAAAGTATCAATGTGAACACCATTGTACAATGATCTCATTCTAATCACTTGTGCCAAATCCTAGTGCTAAGATTAGAGAACATGACTAAGCACTCATGTTATGATCGGTGTTGGACTCTGGTATTTTTGCTATTTAGTTGTTTTTCTCTATTAGGATTGGGTGTTCCTCTGTGTAGGTGATGTGGTGGTCTTTCACCTATTGATTATTGATTCAACTACCATTACTTCAAATCAACTCCAAAACATATATATGAATTACCAAAAAATTACTAATTATATTATACTAAAAGTATGAATATCATCTAACATCCTAATTATATCTACTTTTTTATAAAAAAATAAAATCAAAACCTTAAATAAAAAAGAATTATAATAATTTTTGTCATATGCATATAGAATAATGTGTAAAAAGCAATGTAGTTATAAATATTAAGATTAAGAATCACAATTGAAAATGGCCTAATATTGAGTTTATTTTTTACTCTACTCTTGACAAGTGTATTAGTCAAATCTAGTATTTGATGAATATAAGGTCATTTCCTTAGGAAATTGACAGATATCTTAAATATTTAGTATTCTAAGTTAAACTTTGTAAAATTTATAATAATTGTGTAGTAATATAATATGAAGAAAAGTATAGAAAAATTAAAAGTAAACAACAGTACAATATTAAGAAAAAATTTAATGAAAATAGTTGGGATCTCGATTTCCTATTCAACTATTCATAAATTTAATGGTCGAAACTTATTTTAATCTCAAATCTCTTTTTCTCATAAAAAATATTCAAACACCGATTTATTGATGAAAGAACCTTAACTATAATAATCAAATTATTGATTCCTCGATTCAAAAAATTAAAATTAACAATTAGATAATCAACCAAGGGGATGACGAAAGTAGCATAAGAATTGTTCTATTCCTATATTCAATGTTTATACGGTTTTTTTATCAAATTATTTGCTTAAAATCATTTTCCAATTCATTTAAGGTGATTAAATCAAGTCAAATGTTGATAATAAAAACAAATATTAAAAATAGAGAAGAACATGGTATGAGGAATATAACATTCGATTACAATTAAATGTTTACAAAAATAGTTTATAGTACGTTGATCTCCCATGAGCAGGTCACAAAAGCAAGAAAATATAGAAGATTGAAGAAAAAATCGAAAAGATTTATAGGATGTTGGACAACACCTTTCGTTGAGCACAAATTAGCTCCGGCCCACAAACTTTCTAGCTTTTCGTTGGATGAGAAATTTCGGTCAACACCGTTAGTTCTCTACCAGTAATTTCTCCATTTTTTTACCAATGACACCTCTCACTAGACAATCTTCATATTTGCTGCAATGACTCTAGAACTCCTTGCTGAGTGAGGAAGCATTGACCAAATCTTATCTTATCTTTTTGAATTTTTCCAAAATTGGTGTAAAACATATATCAAACATCCTCAAATTAACTATATTATAACATAAAATCATGTATATGATATATGGTAATTATATATCTATAACTAAAAATGAGTTCAAAATTAAGAAAAAATTTAGAAAATAAAATAATTGACGAACTTTTATCATTTAAATAATCTTCAATCCAATTGTTATCCCTTTAGAACAAAGTTTAACAATTATGACTACTAATATTCCCTTATTTACAGACAGAGGTCCTAGAATTTGTTTTTTTTTCTAATTTCCTTCAACGTTGAAATATCAAAGAAGTGGCGGACCTCCAAGCATTTGAATTGGGTGCACTCCCTCTATTTCAAGAACACATGTAAATATTAATATGTTAACATTTTCACTCTTAATTTTATATATTTGACCCTCTAACTCTTATTTTTTATATTTTTAAATTCTGTACCCTTAATTTTATATATTTAAACTGATTATTTTCTTAACAAAAACATTATTTTCAATTTGTTTATATTTTACTCTGTTAACTTTATACAATCGACCCAATTATCTTTAATTTGTATGTATTAGTAAGTTTTTATTTAAATCTAAATATTTACTTTAAAATTCCATTTTTTGTTCTCAATTGGTTTTGTTTATGCCATGCCTTTTTTTTTTTATTATTACTATTCCACCGTATCAAAGCATAGCATCCTTGGACAACTTTCTGAATAATCAGTGGTTCTATTTATAAGTAGCATGAATGATCAGAACACAGAAATCCATTATTGTTACATACATTTTGCCAACTACCCTAAAATAATACATTGCACTGAACTTATTTTTTTGTGTGTAAAAGTAAAATTCTACTGTTAGATTATCTGTGTTCAATAATATTCTAATCATCTTATGAGTGTCAAACCAATAGCAGTGATTATAAGGGTGGAAGGAAGGCCAAATTTCAGATGGCTCCAGAACGTTAATGTGTACGCAATGTTAGGGGCACGACGAGCTTGTTCACACACTATCAAGTTAGCAGCTGATCCCAATAGTGAAAGGTTCCCTGCAACTGTGCTAGCCCAAGCCAATATGAGCCATGCTTTCTTCTCATCCTGTTGAGACATTGCAGCTGCTGAGGCTGCAACTGGTCCTCCAAGTAATAGAACTAGCAAATATAAACACAAGATTGTTAAAGGGTACATCAGATCGGTGTGACAATGTCTACTTAATAACAATTTTGATACAAGTTAAAGAATAATGAAGATAATATTATGACTAATTCTGGAATGTATATTGATTCAGTGCAGTTTTGACATTTCAAAAATAAATTCACAGTGATTCCAATTTACATGCAAACTTTCTGTACTAGATGTTATTGTGTTGAGCACATTTACATTGTTGTGATTCCAAATTTCCAATTACATCACGTGCAATTGATGTTTTCTTTTTTGTGTATGACAAGTGAAAACTTTAGGAGAAATAAAAACTAACACGGTTCTTCTGTGTTAAATTCTATGTTTTGATTCTAACAGTTCAAAAATATCCAACGCCTCTCTTTTTCACGAAACAAGCAGTTCAACGTTCTTTGCGATTATCCCTTTCCTATATATTATTCAGTTGTTCTGAAGCAGAGAAGCCTTGACTTAATTTATAAATTGTGTTGAAAATGAAATTTGTTTATAATACTTCAGTTGATTGTTCATGTTAGGAGGAATTATTGTAATAGCGTTTCCATTGCCTGTATTTCTATGCTTTGGAATCCTCATTTCAAGAGCACTAGACTCCTTAAATGTGCTGTGTGGTCCCTTTTCCTCCCTTTATCATTAGTGACATAAGAACCTATAAGTAGAGCCAGTCAAAATTTCAAATTTCATTAATAAAACTATCCTATGAAAATTGAAAATTGGAAAAAAAAATCTAACAAATGTTATGGACACTCAATTTTAATTGGTGTTGTCAAAGTGGATTATCCGGTGTAACACGACTTATCGGACTAAACTTAAGAAATAGGTTAGACTGGTCCAATCTAAATTTTATTTAAACTTTTATTTTATGACCCATTGGTTTTAACTAAGTTGACTTTTTTTTATTTTGCTTAAATTTATATATTTTTTGAAAATATAAATAGTAGAAATAATATCATACCCAAATAGAGGTTCTATATAAATCTAACTTTTATGAGCTATATCATACCTAAACCATTTCAATAACTCTAATTGTCTTATAGTTTGTAATATGTGCTCTTGCTGCTTTCTTATTAGCAGCATGGTTTTAACAATTTACTGGTTAATGGCTAAGCCCTCCCTTGACTTTGGAAGTAAGGACATTCAACGACATTAATGATTCCTGCTAACAAGTCAATCATGCAAATTGGTGTTGAGCATAGAGAAAGCTGACTTTATAACTCAGGTTCCTTCTCTAACATGTAGATGCATTTAATGTTTTGACAAAATTCACATGACATGTGGAACCTTAAAGCTAGAAAGAAAACAAAAATAAAAGAGAAAAAAAGTAAACTGGTAATAAAAATAGTTTGGCAGAATATAACCTCATACCAGTTGGTACATTTGATGCCACATTTGATAGGATGAGTATGACTAGAGCAAGTATTGCAACTCCACTAGCACGATCTACTCGAGAATAAGGCTCCATGACATCCCAAAGAGCACCTGGAATCCCAGTTTTGTTGAAACCATCTACTGTGATGAACATTCCACAAAAGAATATCAACAGTGAATATGAAACCTGTTCCAACAACAAAAATCATTCTAAGAGAATTTTCAAAGTTAAAGTCACCAGAACAGGTTGCTACATGTTAGTGTTTCAAGAGGAAGAGAGATACAAAAAATATGTTAAACAGGATGTTGTGTTTATAGGTTTTACCTTCTCTAAGGATGGCCTAGCATCTTTGAAATCAAGAACTACCAAAGCTAGTGCAGCTGAAATAGCAGTCCATGACATATTCAAACCTAGAAGCATTGCAGCCATCATCCCTAACGTGATTATGTAAACACAGGATTTCCACACTATATATTTCCATCTTTCACTTATACCTTTCTTTGGTTCTGAAGTGACCAAAACATGTCCTTCTGTTGGTTTATCTACTGTTGCAACAGGTTTTGAAGGACTAATACCATTTGTTTCCTCCTTTGTAAGAGAAGTCATACCATTTGTCTCCTCCTTTGATGCATTTGAGTTTCTTCTGGAGTCTAATGTGTTACTAAGAACCCTGTCAATTTCACCGTCAGTCGTTGCTGATCGGTTTCTTAGAGTCTGAGCTTGAGGAGAATTCTGAATACTAAAACTTTCTATGTGCGCATTCCATTCTTGAGAATTTAGAGAGTTAAAATGAGACATTGTGGCAGGAGAAAACTTATGTGAATTAACCTCTTCCTCTGCTGCATAATCAGCCCCTGGATCCTCTTCATCCTTCCGAATAGATAACACCCTCCAATACATAACCATAAGAATTAAAGCATTGACCACAACCCCTACAAGCATAGCTGGAAGAACACCAACTAGAAACTTTCCAAATGATATTCTACCCTGAACAGCTATAACCAGATTTTGGGGGTTGCCAATTGGAGTTGCTGAAGACCCAATATTAGCACTTGTAGCAAGTGCAAGTAGTAAAGGGTGGGGTGGGAGGTTATGCTGCTTAGCAATTTTCAGTATGAACTCTGTCAAAACGACACAAGAGGTATCGTTGGTGAAAAGTGCACTTGAGACTGCAGAAACTACACAGATTCTACAAAGTAAGTCCTTTGCTCCTCTACTTTTCCAAGAGAGCAATTTCCCTATGTATTTAAACATGTCAGCTCTTTCAAGGTAAACACTGACAACCATTGTGCCAAAAAGAAGACCAAGAATGGGAAGATCAATTGCTTCATAAGCTTGATCAGGACTAATAACTTGGAATATGACCATAAGCATTGCACCTAACAGGGACCCTGCAGTTCTTCCAATGGGAAGAAAAGGCACAGCAGGGAAAACTGCTAACATCCAGAAAATTGCAAAGGCAACTGAACCAAGAACAAGTTTTGGAACTGGAGCTAGTGCCATTTTTCTGACTAAAAAACCAGCAACAATCAGTGCCTAACGTTTCTAACTCCAATCAGACACTGAAAACTCCACCTCTTCTAGGTCATTAACAATGACCTAGAAATGAGTCTGGCAGAATGAAACTTCCTGAACATGAAAAGTCAATTGATAGGTTAGTGAGAATGCATGAAAATCAGAAAATCCAACCTTGTCACATTCACTCCATGAATATCCAATCTACTAATGTCAATGAAGATTAGTGATAACTGATCAAGCAAAAAAATAAATAAAATAATGATTCTGTTTCAAATACTGCAAGTCAGTGTTTTTGTTAGTGAAATAAAACAACGCACAAAACCTAGCAAACCAACATTAACCCGCAATCTCATCTCAGTGACAAATGCAAACGCCATAGCCTTAGTTTCAATATAATTTCAATCAAATTATGCTAAGTGCATGGAGTGCAAATCATCACCAAAGATAAGAAAACTAAAGAGCAACGGCAATATAGTGTATCACTATCACAATTCACACATCACACATGTTCAATCTCAGTTACCTTAAAAAACAACAATCTATCACGTGCTGAGGTCTAACATATGAACCTTTCATCAATTTTCTGTCCCTTAATTAAAGTTCATGCTATCTGCATGAGAAGCTACGAACTTTTAGAAATTAAAGTGTCTTTTTTTCTGGATTGAGATTGAGAAATGAAAAGAAAATTATTCTATTAGGAAAATGGAAAGATAGGAAAATATTGCGGCATCATCAGTATTCTCAAGACACCTCATAGCCACATGGAGGAACGTTACTCACTCTGGCATTTATATATAATTATATATACACACATTTATTTCCCGTGGAGAATAAAACACAACTTCATTAACCAAAGTGTTGAGGAACAAATAACAATAAAAACTTCATTTTTCTTCCTCTTGTGGCCCATCACTTTGTGTGCACAAAATAATTTTTTATATCCTAAAATTAATAAATATTTGACATAATACCAACCTTATAATAAAAAATGCATATTTTCAGGACTTGTATTGGCATAGCGTCACACCATATTACTATTATTTAATAGTTTTTAAAATGAGGAGGTATTTATGAATACACCTTAACGTAAAGACAATTTGTACACTCAATATAAATTAGGTATTTAATTAACATTTAATATGGGATGATAAATATCTTTAAAACCGACTAAATCTAAGAAGAAAATATTTTGTCAATTGGCTTACTTATGTAGCTTAACAAAGTTTTAAAATGTGATAATGCAATAAAGTTGATAGGTATGTTTAATTTGCTGTACAGCGAATCAAAGCTTTCAGATTTCTTCATTAACAATTAAATTGGAAAAAGTGATCATTTAATTAAAAGTTATTTTTATATCTTTTTAATATGAAAAGTCTCAAAAATAAATTTTTAATTGAATTTAAGTTTACAAAGTTTAGAATAAATTATACTGATATTCTTTTTTGGATTATATTTTTATTATATTTTTACTTGTTCAGTGACCCTCTTATCAAAAAATATAAATGCAACTTTTTTTTTTAAAATTAGGAATATGTGTAATATAATGAGTATAAATAAGAGAATTGTGTAGTTTTAAAAAGAAATTAAGATGTTAGCGTAATAAAAGAAAATTTAGGGCTGGAGACATAAGGTTAGATGGTAGAGTGAAGAGATAGGAGAAGAAAATGTTGTAAGTTCGAATCTCTTTTCTAACAAAAATTAACATATTAACAACTAATATACGATTTATAAAAAAAACTTAAGGGTAGGAATGTAATTTCCTCTAATTTGTATCAAACTTTAGTTTTAAACCTCAAATCCAACACAAATATAAATGACACAAGTGAAAATTATGTTCGAACTATCTGACAAATGATATAGTGTGAGTTACATGAATCCAAGTAAGACTATCATATCATTATTCTATGTAACTTTCAAGTGGTGCATGCTGTTTTCTGTGGTCATTGCTGTTAACAAATTGGATTTATAAGAGGCAAGAATCGATGCAAAGCAATTACAAATCATAACTTTTCAGTAAGAATATTAACACGTACTGTAAGATATGTCTTTATAGAGTAAAAGAAATATGATACTATAAGTGTTTATCTGACACAGAAGTAGCAAATAAGAGTCAATCTGATATTGATTGGTTAATATTTGGAATCTCTCAGTTGCCATTGCTGTAAATTGGGATTTGAAACACTTCGACTTTTTGTTAATGAACTCACTCTGATAGATTAAAAAACCAATTAACACTCAACTCAGCCGGCCAGTTTTTTTTTTTTTTTTTTCTTAAGTCAAAATTATTTTATTCAAATAATTGCATATCATCATCCAATATTTCAATTACAATAGATGATCAAAAGTGATGTATGTATAATTACAGATGATAAGTCCCATTCATATATATCTACTGTTTCATAGAGATCACACATAAAAGACTAAATCAGTGCGTGGTTATTAGGACCCCTCTAGTCCTTGAGAAACACCTTCTTTCCAAATTTTTAATACAATTATTTGGCTGCATGTTTTACTCTCTTTTTTTTTATAAGTAAAAAATTTTATTAAAAAATAATAAACAAACACATAAAATGTGTCTTCCTTAGAGAAAACAAAGCCATCAGAGAGTATTGTCACAACCAACCTTTCAATATAATAGAATGAGTTTAACCGTCAGCACCTACTATGCATGAGAATGAGAATTAAATTTAGATACAAAACACCACTCTTAAGAGTTAGTTGTTCATCTCATATACAATTAAACATCCACCTATTCAGTTCTGAAAATAACAGTTTTTATCTTCCATAATTGTTACATTCTTATGAACTATACAAAAGGACTAAGTCTCTATGATTTCACAACAAAAGAAATGATCTTTTATAACAATTTCAAACTCAACCAATATTTTTATAACCCTTCTCGTCAAACATTTGTCACGAAAAATTAATTTCATTTAAAAATATTATGTTTGCGACACAAATAGTTCACAGAGTAACCAACCTGTTATACAAACCATAACATGTCCAAGATATAGTTGCCAAATGAAAAGAACGGTGTAAAGCCATCAAATCAATTCTTAAATGTAAAGAGTTGACTTTACAAACCAATTTTGCGTTGACTTTTAATGTAAGGAGTAAAACTCGATTTTTTAAATGAGAATTTTGGTTTTAGATCAAAGGGAATGAATGAATTATGAATCCTTTTAAAAGCTTATCATACATATATATATATATATACTAGTTTAATTATTTTTAAAAAAGTTATATAAAGTGACGCACGCAAATATAATATCCATATCTTATTAACATCTTGAACGGATTTCAGATATATTCACATACACAGTTCACATTATGCTTCTCTTTTTTATCAATGTCAGAAACATCCTATACTATGCTTGCAATCGATTGGTTGACGTTTGTTGCTACATGGGTCATGTTTGTATTTTAACTTCTGCAGGTGGCTTCCATACCGCGTAATTCTGGTGGTTTTCATGTTAGTCTTTTTGTTTGTATTCTTATTCCTCCACTTTCCTAAGCTTTTAATGTTATCTTTTCATTGACTTTTAAGAAAAACAGACACTGTAATCCCATTAAAAAATTCATCATTTCATTGATGTTGTCTTAAGTTTTCTAGGGATCTGAAACAAATGCATACGTATAAGAGATAAAATCAACAAACTTGTTACATATATTAGTGTAAATTTTTTATAATGATAATGTATAACTTTTTCCTTCATTGAAATAATACTCAAACTAAAAGCTCGAAATAATGAAAAAAGTCTTATACAAAAGGAAGAAATCACGGAATCAAGTCTATCATATTTAAACATAATAATGAATGTTTCTATTATTTATACATAGAGAAATATTACATTTAATTGTGATTCATTTTCGAGATCTTATGTTATATGAAAAGCTTTCATAGATAAAAAATACCATTTTATATTTATAAAATATAAACTTCATTTTCAAAGAAAAAATCAATAAATATTCATTGTTAGTCAATATATTTTTAAAATACTCAATAAATGTCACTCGTTGGAAGTGTTATTCACATACAATAATTTTTGTTTGAAAAGTTTGTTAAAACTGATTGTAAACACTTCAGTAATCTTTTCAAATGAAATTGATTTCCGACTGTGTGCTTAGAAATACCATTGTGTACACAATAAAAAATTAAGAAAAAAAGTCAAAGTAATTAATTGTGTATAAATGCTTCTTAGTTAAAAAGTGCAAGAAAACACAATTGTTTGGCCTTTAAAGTTCCAGGCGCAAGTTTTGACTAGAATACTAGATTACAGGAAAGTATATATCCAACAAATTATTCTAAATATCTTAAAATATGAGATTGTATGTTATATGTTTTTTACAATTATGTATATAGACTTATATATTAATTTTGTTTATATCTTTAACTTTATTGTGTGTCAATTTATTAAATTCTATATTTTAATTTTTATTTTCACCTTTTGTATCTTTCAATTAAATTCTCTAACTTTCTATTATATTTTGTTTCAAAAGTTATGCTTTAGGACGAGATTATATAAAATAAAATGCTAATTAGAAGTAATCACTTTTAGGTGAGGTTTGCACCAATATTAGTAAGACTGAAAATATTATGTTTGGATAAATTTAAATTTATATTTGGTTATTTTTTTATATTTCTTAGAATGTTTTTAAATTTTAAAAAAATTTAAGTAAAAAAATTAGAGTTAAATAAATATTATGAGTAACTTTCAATAGTCTTATAGGAATATAATCTTCTTACCCCTTTTCTATAGGAATAAAATGTAGAAACATGGAAAGATAAAACATTTCTACAAATAAAATATATTAAAGAATGAAACTCTAAAACTTTTAAACAGAGAATATTCTTGTCTACATTTTCAAGAATGATGTTTTATTCCGTGAAACAAACGTTTTCTTAGTAGTTACTTTTCTGAGACCAAAAGTGATTGAAAATAAACTATTAAATGAATATATTTAAATACATAAAAATAGAGATAAAAAATTTAAACTTATAAAATTTTACTTATAATTTTTTATTAAAAAAATTACTTTGAATTATTTTAAAATAAGGAAGTGTAGTTATAGTGTAGGTCCAGCACTTGAGAAATTTCAACCCTAACCAAATTCAAATTTGATATCTTGTACTCCAGGTTTTTCCAATTCGATTGGCAAATTTGTTCACAAAACGTAGTGTCTATTGTTTAAGTCAACCTATCTCAATCACTAGTGAGATAAAAAAAATGCATATATTATTTTGTCACACTAGATAGTTAAATATTAGAATGGATACGTGTCCAATTCACAAGCCATAGAAAGTGTATCAGTGAGATCGATTTGAAGATAAATGTAAAACTTTCTTTATTGGGGTTTAAGAAACATTAGAAATATAACCTCAACTTTGACCCTTCTCCATAAGAAAATAGTAAAATAATTAGTTTTCTTATCAATGCATGACGAATTTAAACCTTTTTATTTATCTTCCAACTATTCTCTCATTAATTTCTATTGAGTCAGTCCATTTAGAAATAAAATAATACTTTAGTCCAATTTGCTTTTAAGTCAAGATCAAAATTTGCAATAGGATTTTTTCTTGGCTTATAATTGATATAGGTGAGTTCCTTTTTTAATTTGTAATTCTCTCTATTATATGTATTAGTGTGGAGTTTTTTATTTATAAATGATATTTTATAAGTTTTTCTTATTTTTGAATTGTACTTATAATCTATAAGCTCTCCATATCATGTTTTATAACTTGTAGAAATTTTATCTATACTAAATAAACTTTACCTCTTAAAAAAAAAAGAGTCAAAGATCAAAATTTAATTCTTAATTAAGAACACGAATGTTGAATTATTTATACTAAAGACTTTTACAAATATATAATAAAATAACTAGCAAATTTACTATCGACTACCATGGACATTGATATTGGACTAATTTTTTTTTTATACAGGAATTTGTTTAAACTTTAAGAAGTGTTTATTTTAATAAAATAAAATTAAACGGCTGCTTGTTTAAACTGTCACTGGAGTGTAGAAACTGATTTTATTTTTATTTTGAATTTTTTTAAGACAGAACTCTGCATTTTTTATTTTCTAGAATATTTATGTCAAAATTGTTAATATCAATAATTATAAATTGAGAGAATAACTAAGTTGAATCATATTTAAAAATTAAAGAAGCTATGAGACCAAATTTAAAATTTAACTTAAATTAAAAAATTAAGTTAAATTTTTAAGGATAAATAATGTAATGAAAATATAATTAAGCCTAAATCAATAATTAATTGTCAAGGGGTTTAGTTAAGTAACTTGAATAGAGTCTGAGAATTGTTATAACTTCTGACTTTGTCTTCGATCTCTATAGTACCAACAAAATTAATAATTAATTCCCGAGACAACTTATTTAATGAAATTGTCATTAGCCAGAACTAATTTAGGTATAATTGATGGATGTTTGATAAGTTAACTAATTTAATTTTTTTTATTAGATAAAAATTTGTTTGATCTAATTAATAGTGTTTATCAAACAAAATTTTTAAATATTTTTTAATAGACTGCTTCAAGTAGTATTTTTTTAAAGTACTAGTATATATTTTCTTTGAAGTCAAACAAATATTAGCATCGAGATGAATATAGAGATTAAATTTTATAAAATAGTAGTTTATATTATAATAGTGGTTAAATCACACATTTATTTTTCCAATTCTGATTGTTTTATATAATGTCAAATCAATTTATTTTGTAACGAACTTAAATTTTAGTTACCATTAAACCGATATCAGTAGTTTTGACTTTTTTTCTTAAATTGAAGGTGAAAGAAATGCTAAAAAAAGAAATTAATAATCCATTTAAATTATTAACCTATGCTAAAAAAATAATTATTTTTTAATGCAAGTAATATTTATTGATGTTACTAACAATACTTGTAATTTCCCTTTTAAAAAAAATTACTTGTACTTTATGTCATTGTAAAGAAAAACTGTTTGACTATTAAACTTGAGATATTTGCAAGTAGTATTTTATATTCAATCTGAGATATTTGCAAGATTGTGATCGAATGGTTCAAAAATTGTTTGACTGTTAAACTTTAATTAACAAATTTATTGTTAAAAAATTAAAAGAATGAAATTAAAATTAATAAATCATGTTTTTCTAGCTAAAATTTTGGTTAATTATTCGATAAACAATGTTTTTCAATCATTTCTAGCATTTTTAAAATGTTATTTCAAGTAATATTTTTTAAATGTTAGCTACTAATTTTGAACCTTTTATGTTCATTATTTTTTAAAAATATTTTTTAGATTTATTTTTTAATCTTTAATATATAAGAGGAGAATTATTATATTTCTATTTTACATTTTCAATCACTTCAACCTATAATTTTGTTAAAAACGTTATCTAATAAATTAATTTAACAACTCTCAATTAGTTTTCTCAATTTTAAATATAAAATTTACCTAAAGTCTCAATTTATAGACGCGACAAGACCTTGTTATCATGTTAATTATGATTAAGTGGCATGGTAATAAGGATCATTTATTCATTTTGTAAACTTTAACAACTCTGATGATAACCAAAACTAAAAATAAGAAATAATAATCATAAATTAAAACCTATATATATTAAATTAAGAATATATTTAAGTTCAAATTCAACCAAAATAATAAGCATTTAATAGAAATACTATCAGTTCATTTAATATTTATCTTTTTAGTAACTAGAAGCATTCAATAGGTTTATCTCAAAAAAGAAAAAATCAAGAAAATGTATGTATTGAATATTTCTTAATTAGTAATACTTTTCGGCATTTATTTTTGTTCTCTTATAAAAACTTTAAATGATTAAGGACATTATTTTTTTGTTATTATGATTAAGGACAATAGCATAAAAAAGGTTCTCTGCTTATGTCATTTTACATGACACAACTATTTTAATATTAATATTACATTCAAAATTAAAATGACATTATTGAAGTTATTAGTATAAAAGATCATTAACAATATTAATATATATATATATATATATATATTAAAGAAAAAATGTTACCCTTATTTTAAAACAATTTAGTTTTTATTACAATATAACAGCGTATAGAGAAGTTTTTTTTATTATTAAAAAGTGGAATACTTATTTTTTTTGTTAATAATGAATTTTTGTCTGGAGTTATAATATAAGTAACAAAATCCATGTGTAGGGAAAAAAAAAAGAAAAATTATGAATTTGAATTTCTTCACTAACAAATTAAGTAATTAACATATTAACAATTAATATTTGTCTGTAAAAAAAATAAATTTTTTTCATAATTATTGTAAAAAATAAAATTTAGTTTTCCAAAGTATAGACTCATATTACAAATTGAATTTCTTTTAAGAATTTGGAGTTTTCACCTTAATAATAAAAGAAATAAAAGAATTGATTAAATGTTTTTGGTACGAGTTTGATAAAAATACCGCTTCTTAATCTTGGAGTTAAGTGATGATGATTATTTATAAAAAAAATATTGCTTCTTAAGATGAAAAGAGAGTTTATGAGAATAAAGATGGTGCTAAAAATTCTTCTACCTTCATCTAAACATCTTACTAAAAATTAGATTTTACATTTTTAATAAAAACTTTCAACAACAGTTGAACAACTAGTGTGTTATCTTCTACCGACCATTTGTATTGTGTCCACTAGTACACATTAGAAAATACCAAAATACATAATGCAATGTCCCAGAAAACCGAAACTACGTACAAATTCCACAGTCATTAATGCACGTTCACATATAAACAAAGCAGAAGAAAATTTTTTCAAAGGACATTAAATTTAGGTTGCACATTTGGTTCTGCATGTGTATGAACATGTCCAATGCATGCATCCATATTTGACAATATACAAGTTCTATCATTTTCGTAAGGCGAAAAATTGTTTAAAAAGTGATGTTCAAGTAAACGCGGATAGTAAATTTCAACTGCGTACACTTTAAGCTTCTTCACTATTCTATGGAATCGATCAATCCCTATAGTCAATTCTATTATGGGAGAGTCTTTGTCTATTTAGATGGAATTTTAATTAACTTATTTATTTATGTATTTGTTGTTTGGTAAGTTACTACTCGAATTATCAAAAAAGAAAAATTGAATTAAACAAAAGAAAAGGAGGAGAGGCATATCTCAAAAAATTAGGAATGAAAGCCACCATGTGGGCTTGGTTCTTCTCAATCTCTTCCTCCAAGATGCAACAGGAGTTTGAGTTTAAATATAAAAGAAATTGAGTATGAAATTTTAATGGAGAAAAAAAATTTATACACAAAGTATAAAACTGTAAAAAGTTTTAATATTAATATTTCATCACAATTTTTCATCTAAAAAAACTTTAAAAATTAATATTTTAAAAATTACATAAATAAAAAGATTAATGAACATCCATAAAAAACTATTTATACTACTAATATATAAGTATTAAACTTATCTTAGTATTCATCCCGGTAAGGTATATTTGAGTTTAGGTATGCTTATGGTTTGTTTATTAATTTTTTTTATTTTCATTATATTATTTTTCACAAGCTTACTTTGTTTCTTTATCATATTAAATTATTAATATATTTTAATTTTAAAATATATAAAAAATAATAAATAACAAAAAATTATAAATAACAAGTAATAACATATTCTTATTCATATTTATACGGATTCAAATACTAATAGGAGCATTTTTTATTACACATTTCCTTACATGAGTTTTAATTATCAATCATAATAGTAAGTGTATGTTTGGCTAGAATTTTGAAAAAGTGTTTTAAATATTTAAGTATTTAAAAACTAAAAAATTTATTAATTTTTTTTAAAATAATGTTTAAAAAAATAGTTTTAAAAATTAAAAATAAAATAACGTAGTTTTTCTTTTCAGATTTGTATTTTTATTTTGAAAACTGAAAACAACTAAAAAATATTGTTTTTTGTTTTTTATTAATGATATTTTTCTAAATATGGTTAAATTTTTTTATTTCACGTTTCCAAAATAGTTTTCAAACAATACTTTGTAAACAATTATTTTTTCATTTTCTTCCATCTCAATAGTCGTGTAAGGTTTGTTGGGAAAGAAATAAAGAAATTGATGAGAGTTTATCTCATATTAAAAGAATATTAAAAAATTTTGTTCATATCACAAGGTAAAAACTATATATTATCTTTGATCATAAATAAAACTATCCATAAATATCAAAGTAACAAAAAATTTCATATTGTCCATAAGTAAATATTATTTACAATTATCAAAGTAATAAAATATCATTATTTTTTTAAGTAAACATCATCTATAAGAATCAAAGTAACTAGCAAAATATTACCACAAAGTAATAAAGTGATAATATAACACAAGTATAGTAATAGGTGCTACATAATCTCAAAATCACTAATAACTTTTAAAATTTTATCGAGTTTACAACTGAGTTTATATGAATTTAGAATAAAACCAGTTTACATATATGTTTATACATTTTTTGTCTTTATATACTTGTAGCTTAAGAGTTAACCTCGAGTTTAAATTATTAGTATATGTGTAATAAATTTAATAATATAGGAGGTGCATGTATAATTTTGGTATCAAGTGACATTGTTTGGGAGAGAAATTGAGAGGAAATATTATGCTCGTGTTGAGAAAATGAGTGCATAATTACTTAACTAAAAGGATAAAATAAGACCTATAAAAAGGTCAAAAGTAAAATACAAAAATATTTTACAAATGAAGGTGTAATTAAATCATGTAAAGGTAATAAGAGTTCGGCCTTCAGCAAGTGTATTATCCTCGGGGTGTTCAACAAGAATGCTTGATATTGGGCCTTGACAGAGTTAACCAACCTAATCTTGATTATTACACATAAGTTTAAGGTCGTATTTTTTTGACTGATTAAGAAAAGTCCAAAAGGTAAAAGTTCAATCCACCACTATAAATAGATAATATATATCGAGGTAAATTGAATATAATATACATAGAATATTGTTCATTGCTCTATCCCGAATATTGTCTAACTTAAGCATCAGAGTGCATTTTACAGGTACTCCACCTCACAGGGAAGACATTGAAGGCTCAGCTACGTGAAAATCTTTATATACAATTATCTCGAGAGAGAATACATGTTCAAATTATTAAAGTAAAAAGGTTTGTGTTGGGTCTAACAAAACATAGATGTGCACATGTAATTATAACAAACTTGGATAATAAATACATAAATATTTTGTGTAATAAGTATGCACTAACAATGTAAAGGAGTGTTACACTAATGTTCAATCATGACTTTTTTATTTATATAATTTTTAAAATATTAATTGGTAAAATTAATAAATTTACTATAAATAAATAATTGTAATTAAAACTAACAGTGCAAACTAATTAAACTCATAAGTACTTAGACAAATCCTAATAAAGTATCTATGTTCTATATTTTGAACAGTAATTTCTATTTTCTAATTCACTCATATAAAACAATTTATATTTTTTATTTTACTTGTATATTCTCAATTTCATCAGCATTTATTCTAACCTATCATTTCGATGGCGTCTCTGGCTTACCAAACATAATGGCAGAAACTATCAATATTAGAAATATACTTTTCAAGTGTAAAAAGCAACCACTGGCTTAGAGTCCATGACTCATTCAGGCCTATTTCTCTTGCTAGCACTCAACACTACCTTATCAACATCTTCCAAGTGGAATGAATTCAACATCTTCTATATTTTTATTAATTAAATTAAATTATATCATTCTTAGTCAATGTAGTGCACTGAAGGTTTATCAAGGTAATTAAGGACATAACATCATTACATTAGTGCGAAAAGAAATTAATTAAAGAACTTTTTTGGGCTCTAACCAGGGAGGGCCGTACTATTGGCCTTAATTTTATAAAGTTAATTAGTTAATTATATTTAGAAACTTTTATGATAAGAGGAGGGAGTTAGAAATAAAATTCAATGTAAAATTATTAATTAATGCATAAATGCCATACATAATTAATTAAGTTTTTAAATTATTTCAACACATAATTAATTCTAAATTTAAAATTAATTTTAAATTATTCCTCAATAAAAAATTAAATATGTAATTTTTTTTAAATGAATCATGTGCACTCAAAGAATAATATTGCGACAGAGAAATTGATAAAGCAACATTGACGTCAAACTAAATTATCTCTCATCAAACCTTCATTTCGAAACGTAACTCAATCTATTCTCCTAAGTCCTAATTTGTCTAATCACATTAATATTCCAATTATTCTCCTTTTGGTTTTCATCATGAGTTTTAGGTGTCTCACCCTTTCTCAAACATATTCTTTCCATAGAATAAATCATTATATGGAATGGAATGATAAACAAAATTAGGCATTAATAGAAGAACTTCAAGTCTTCAACGCTAAATCTCTTTTGGCTTTGTTAATAAAAAACTTCAATATATGCGAATAATTCCATCATGCAAAAACACATTGTTAGGCATTAGTCCAGTTGCAATGACCCTCACACACACATTGTCATGATATATTATTGGAAGGACACAAAAAAAATACTCTTTTTATTTTAAAATAAGTGTCGCATTTAAAAAAATTATTTCAAAATAATTATTATATTATTAATTTTTCAATATAATATTAATTATTTTTCTATTAATACTTTTAATAATGTTATTTTTGTTTTTACCGTTATATTAATATTAAAATTAATATTTTAAAATCCATTCATCCTTTATCAATTTATTAGATATTTCAGTCTCTATAAAACAATAAATAAAAACACTTGTTTTGGAACGGAATAATTATTATTTACATGCATTTTACATAATTTGAGTAGAACTTTCCTTTTAGCATTTTTTATTAGTAAAGGATGTTACTCGTGCTCATGCATCATACAAGTTGTTTCTGCACTATTCCAAATCTGGATAGATCCATTCGGAAAACAAAATAGGTGCAGATAGTAATTTTAGAGTGTAGAAAGCATTACCTATGAATAAATTATCCAGCTTTTAGCCCACAAAACGTAACCATCTTCCTTCTCCCATAAATTTGGAATAGAACATTTTTTTTAATATCTATCATATTTTTTTACCACTTCCTATGATATTGGAATTAAAATGCCTTGTTTTTACAACACCATGGGTGATCAACTTGGTTTATATCACAAAAAAAATCACACATCTACGAATTAGCTAGCCTATAAGCTTAAAAAAAAACTTTACCAAGTTCGTAGGCTTAAAGTAAATGTAGTTTTTTTAGTTACATTTATAGTTTTTTTCCTTTTTTTTTTAATTTTCTAATCACTTTCCTAACACACTTTGTGTCCCAAGTTTGTATTTGCAGTAAGTTAATAGTATGATAGCAAATTACTTTGAGGGAATACATTGAACCCTGTTAGATTTTAAAATATTACAAATACACATAATTGCTTAATTTTTTTAAGCATATGTACCAATTGATATATAAGTGTCTAATTTTTTTATGTTTATGGATCAACTGATTTATAAATGCGCAATTTTTTTAAACTTATGAATGAGTTGGTCTCTAAATATATAATTTTTATGATACAAAACAAGTTGATATATAGTGTTGGAAAAGCAAAAATATTTTAAGAATTTCAATATAATAGAAGGCAAAAAAAAATTATAGGTGTTAAAAAGAATTTTTACTTATAACACCATATCCCAACCCTGATAAAAAAAGTGTAGAATATAAATATCTTATTTGTGTTTAAATATTTAATTAAAAATTATTACCAACATATATTTATATTTTTTAACATTTAATTACAACCACCTTTATGGGATATATAATGTAACATTTTAAAAACAGTAAAAGAAGTTTTCAATAAGTCTCCAAGAACAAAGGACATTAGAACCAAATTCAAGAAAAAGACACTGGACCGATGTAATTTATTAAAAACAAGACTCAAAACACAAATATAGTATTCCAAAAGTGAGAAAAACTAACAAAAGAAGCAAAGTTTGAATTTCCTTTAGGAGGATTCCAAATAATTTTAGAATATTTTTTAATTTTGATCACTGAAAATTGACAAATTAACTAAACCAATAGTTAAAATAGTTTCAGTTGTTCTGTTGGATAAGCAAAAAGTTACTAGATTTTTTGGTAATTGTTATCTTCTTTTTTAAAAAAAAGTTACTCCAGTTAATTTTTTTAAAATATATTCAATTTTTAGATAATAATTTATTTTGTTTTACAATTTTACCTTTTATTAATTAATGAATTATATCATTGATTTTTTCTCATTACATGTCACAATATTTATTTTCATGTTTCTTTTTTGTTTCTCTTGCTTTTATTATAATTTAAGTACATAATTATAGTCATTTATAATTTCAATATATAATTAGAAAAAAATATAATTTAAATATAATTTAAATTTTAAATATTTAATTATATAAAATTTTAATTTAAATATATTATAATAATTTATAATTTAAATATATAATTATCAAAATTTATAATTAAAATATATAATTATAGAAGAGTATAATTTAAATATATAATTATAGTAATTATAATTTAAATATGTAATCAATTTATATCAAAAAAATTTATATTATTAAAATATATTATAATTATTTTATAACTTTTACTAATTGATTAGTTAGTTTTACCAGATACCTATAATTAATTAACTTTAAACTTTTAATTAGTTTTTCAATTACTTTTTTCAAATACTCTTGCTCTCAAAACAATAATTTCATTCTTCTTTGTTTTGTGTATTAAAATTTGCAAAGTATCTCTTGAAATTTTGTCAAAAAATAACGTATGTCTGATGGATTAATTTGCTTAACCCACTAACAAGGCATTTGGTAAAAGATCTTTTTTAAAATCTTCAGCAATTCTAAGTTGAGAAATTACGTAAATTTACTGTATTAATTTTTTTATAATTTAAATTACTTTTTTAGTGTCTATTTAAGTTTGAATCTCTTGTCTAATATTGTATTGTTATAGAAATTGCAAATATGTACTAAAAAACATAAATTTTGATTGGTTTCACATATTATTTAATGTTTCTCTCTCTTGATTTTAGATTTTAATTAATTTCAACCAATAATAAAGTGTGTTAGAAAAAATATATTGCCGACACTCTTTTTTGTCAACTACTCACTATGAACTCGTTTATAAATAAAAAAAATGAATTTTATTTTAGACTCAAATAATAAGTAAATTCAACTTTTTTTTCTTATTTAATGCTATTATTTATAAAATATTATTCATTTAATTACAATTATCATTTTTTTAATTTATAATATAAGTGTTAATGAAGGGTGTTTAAGAAATATATTTATTTTGTATTAGAGATTAGTGAAATTAAATGATAATGACTAATTTTTTTAATATGTGTAAATTTAAATATTTTTTCTTATCTATGAAACCAGAGATAATACACCTCATTCCTTATCTAATATTTTATGAATTAGTCTTTTCTGATAAATTATGGTCTTACTATGTTTTCTCCATTTTGTTCGCCAACAACAATATTATACGTTTGTCCACAACTTTATACTATGCATCAAATATAGCTAGTTATTTACTTTAGTTTAGTGCGAATAACACAGTATGGGTTTGCTCATCATTATAATGTTTACATGTAAGTATAGTCTGTTGTTTGTTTTTAGTTAGTACAAAAACACAATGTTGTTAATCTATCCACAACTTTGTGGCCCATTTCTAGTGTAGCTATGTGATTTTTTATGTATACTTATTTTAATACTACAATTAAAATTAAAAAATTATCTTATTTATAATAAAATTGAAATAAAAAATATTTAACAAACCTAAATTAACTTGAGAGTATATTTATAAAAAGGTCTTATATATCCAAAAAAGTTATAATATAACCAGATATATAAAACTTTAATTTCTATTTCAATATTGTAAAGAATCGGTTTTCTTAAGAATCATAATTTACATGTATGAAAAAACTTATCCTGTACCAAACATAACCGACTTATGTTTTGGAAGCTTATTCTTGCACCTTTTTTCAATACATCATCTTTCTTCTATTTTTTTTTTCATTATTTTATATGTTTGACAAACTATATTTTGAAATTATATATATAAAAAAGAAAAGTTGAGTGTGGAAAGAAAAAATGTCCAAAGCTTTTTTATTTTGTAACTTCATATTACCTGACCTGTTATTTTACTTGTTCAAAATGAATTGGCCCACTTAACAAACCTATTTAAAAGGATTGTGATGTGAAAAAAGTCAGCAAGGCTCAATGGCATTACCTTTAAGCGTTTGAACAGTGTAAGATACCCACGATTCCACCAATGAAGAGGCCAAAGTTTGAAATGGTTAGGAGTAAATCATGAACCAGGTGCAATGACAGCACCACACCACTTCAAAATTGTAAATTTGAATTTAGAATACTATAATTTCTTCAATGAAAACAATTTTTTATTCTTTAAAAAAATTCTTCTAATTTTAATTATAACCTCTAACTTTTAAAACCAATCACTTGTGTCCTTATATATTTTTTAAATATCCAAACCTTACTGCCTAAAACCAACACTTATTCTGCCAAGATAAAGATCAAAGTTTGTGCATTTAGAAAAATATTTCAGAAAGAGTTTTTTCTTCTTCTTTTTTTGCTGAAGTTTCAGAAAATAGATTGAAACCAACATTTTCAAAATTAAAACCAAAATTTGGAAAAGAAAAATTTAGAAATTAAAACACCATTAGCCTTGCAATTAATAAAGTGCATACAAAATTATTTGAAGCGAGTATTCAACTTATTTTAAACTTATTTACTATAATTGTTATTTATTTATTTTATTATAATTATATTGCTCAAATTTATCAAACTATGTATATTTCAAAAGGGTATTTTTCAAAAGGTGCCAAATGGGTACCATAACCTAGGCAAAGATTAAAAATAGGGTTGGAACACTATTTTTCAATTGGACATATTGCATATAATCTTGCCAAATTTTAGAGGTTAGCCAATGTCTGTGAATCCACAAAGCTACTCACAAGCTTTTGCCTTTTCGAATAAGGTCAAGAGAAAAGTATGAGACTCCAGGTGGTTAAATGAATCAGGCATCTATCAATCATTGAAGGATTGGACCCAAACCAAAATATTTTGTTCGGTGGGAAACTTTTCGGTGGACTTAGCTAGACAAGAAAACAAGAAGAAACAACTAAGACAAATACAACACAACACGGTACATGACACTATAAGGGTCCCCTCCGCATGACCAACACTAGTCCTCCCATTTGATACATAAAAGAAAAGAATCATTTCTTTTTTTTCATTTTTATTATTTTTTCTTTGAGTTGAAATGAGGAATCAAAGTGAACCAACCAGCAAAAGATAAGCTAGAAGTACTTCATTTTAGCCTTTGAGCTGCACATTCATGCAAGGAGACCATGCCTCAGGCGTGGCACATGAGTACCAAGTTTAAGGTAGCTGAAGTATAGCTTCGCTCTTGAAGCATTGAAATAATTAAAAGTAAGGGTGATATACGGATTTACGTTTGCAGACCTCCAACCTTGTGTGGATTTTGAACTTTTTTTTTAAAGAATCGTAATAAATTTGAGCTTGGTTTGCAAATCTGCAAACTTCATGGGCTAAATTCGTGAGCTCATGAGCTTGAACCGTGGCCCACTTAAAGGGGCTGTCAAAAGTTCAAACAAGAAAAATGTGTGAAAAGAGGAACAGAGACAGAGTGAATGGCTCGGTCAATTTAGCATAAATCTCATTCTGATTATGATTGAATCAGTTAAAGAGTTTATATACAATGAATTATGAAGAAGGGAATAGATACTTAAAGTCCAAGCCCAAAATAGAAAAAGAACAAACTAAGCAATAATAAAAATAACTGTTAAATAACAAAAATAACAGAAGGTTGTGGCAAAGGGCGCAGGGCTGTGGCCTTCATGGTTCAACTTCATCTTTTATGTCTTGTGAATAAGAAGGTTACTGAGAGCCCCCCTTACCCCCCTTCCCCCTCCCCCCCTTAAGCTGGGAATGTATGTTGAGCATTCCTAACTTGGAACATGACTGTCGAAAAACATGAGGTGGCAATGCCTCGGTGAGGATGTTGGCCAATAGCTTGTTGGAAGAGATAGGGAAGAGCTTGATTAACCCAACATTGACCTTGTCATGAACAATGTGACAATCTACGTCTATATGCTTGGTACGCTCATGGAAGACCTAATTTGAAGCAATTTGAAGGGTGTTATCACTGTCACAGAACAAGAGAGATGGGCAATTAAAAGAGACTTTGAAGTCCTTTAAAAGGTATTTGAGCCATTGCACCTCATAAGTGGTAGAGGCCATGACTTGATATTCTGCCTCCGACAACCTTTTGGAGACTGTATCTTGCTTCTTGGAACACCATGCTACAAGACAGTGGTCAATATAAACAGAAAAGCTCGTGATAGAGTGCCTAGTATCTAAACAATTAGCCCAATCTGAGTCACTGAAAGCATTGATTTGGAGATAGCTAGAGTTGGAAAAGCAAACACCCAAACCAGGGATCTGTTTTAGGTATTTAAGGATAAAAAAAAAAGCTTTGAGATGAGTATTAATGAGTTTGGACATGAACTGACTAAGGTGTTGGATAGAGTAGGTGATGTTCAACCTTGTAGTAGTGGGGTAATGAGTTGGCCAATGAGTCTTCTATAGGGTGAGGGATTAGGCAATGGTTCACCAGTGATGGAATGAAGAGCTTGATTAAGCCAACAATGACCTTGTCATGAACAATGTGACAGTCTACGTCTATATGCTTGGTACGCTCATGGAAGACCTGATTTGAAGCAATTTGAAGGGTGTTATCACTGTCACAGAACAAGAGAGACGGGCAATTAAAAGAGACTTTGAAGTCCTTTAAAAGGTATTTGAGCCATTGCACCTCACAAGTGGTAGAGGCCATGACTTGATATTCTACCTCCGACAAGCTTTTGGAGACTGTATCTTGCTTCTTGGAACACCATGCTACAAGACAATGGTCAATATAAACAGAAAAACTCGTGATAGAGTGTCTAGTATCTAAACAATTAGCCTAATCTAAGTCACTGAAAGCATTGATTTGGGGATAGCTAGAGTTGGAAAAGCAAACACCCAAACCAGGGGTCTGTTTTAGGTATTTAAGGATAAAAAAAAAAGCTTTGAGATGAGTATTAATGAGTTTGGACATGAACTGACTAAGGTGTTGGATAGAGTAGGTGATGTTCGGCCTTGTAGTAGTGGGGTAATGAGCCGGCCAATGAGTCTTCTATAGGGTGAGGGATCAGGCAATGGTTCACCAGTGATGGAATGAAGGCAGGTGGTATAGTCCATGGGAGTGGAAACAGGACGACAACCAAGCATGTCCGTTCCAAAAAGAACATTAAGGGCATACTTGCATTGACAAAGGTGAATCCCAGACTTTGTATGGGCAAGCTCAAGACCAAGGAAGAATTGAGATCACCTAGGTCTTTGATCCAGAAAGTAGAGTCAAGGAGGGAGGTGATATGCTGAATTTTGAAGAAGTTGTTGTCAGCAAAGATGACATCGTCAACATACACAAGGAGAGTAGTGATGGAGAAACCAGAGAATTTCAGAAAGAGAAAGTGATCTACAATGGAATGGTTGTATCCATGAGAGAGAAGAAATGAAGATAATCTGGCAAACCATTGTCGACTTGCTTGCTTGAGGCCATAGAGATATCTTTGAAGCTTGCAAACTTGCCCAAGTTAGGAAGGAAAACCCAAGGGAACATGCATGTAGACCTTCTCAAGCAAATCACCATGGAGAAAGGAGGCATTCACGTCTAACTGTTTGAGGTGTCAAGCATGAACCGAAGTAAGAGCTAGTAAGACGCGAACCGTGGTAAACTTGGCAACAAGGGAGAATGTATCAATGAAGTTAAGGCGTTCTATTTGGGTGTAGCCTTTGGCAACAAGGTGGGCTTTATGTCGTTCAATAGAACCATTTGTATTGAGCTTAGTTTGAAAAATCAATGGCACAAGATAGTTGTTTTGTTGGGAAAAAGGTTGGTGAGAGTCCATGTGTTAGCTTCAAGAGCATCTAATTCATCCTTCATAGCCTTAATCTAGCATTCATGCTTAGATGCTTCAGTGTAAGAGCAGTGAGTGTCATGTGTGGAAATGGAAAGAATGAAGTGGCAAAAAGTAGGAGACAATTTATCATAATAAAGAAAGGAAGCTAAGGCATGATGGATACCTTTGGAGGAGCTTGATCCATAAGAGATTGGTACAGATGATGAAGCCATGCAGTGAAAATCTTTAAGGTAAGATGGTGAAAGTCTCTTGCGAGTAGAGTGACATGTTGAAGAGGAAATAGGTATAGAGTCATTTAGTATAGGTGGCAAGTTAGTGAGTGCAGTAGGTGAATTGGCCGAGACAATGGGTATTTGAGAATTTGAAGAAGGAGATAAGGTGGGTTGAAGGTGGACAAGTGTTGGTTCAAATTTGTTACGTGGTGATAACTCGGGCTATTGCATAGGCACATGTTGATAGATATCAGTGCTAAGTATAGGCATGGGATGGTCAAAGTCAGTGCATTGGAAGGTGAGATAAGGGAATTGGTTTTTGTAAAATATCACATTTCATGATACTTCAATTTGGTGTGTGTGTGTGTGTGTGTGTGTTGTGTAAGTTGAATAAAAGATAGCATTTGGTGTAGGTTTTGAACATGAGAAATATGCAAGGATTTGCTCGAGTGTTAACCTTGGTTCTATATGTTGTTAAGGTCGAGGCATAGCAGAGGCAGCCAAACACACACAATGATCCTACATCACACTATTTTCCAAAGAGTTTTTCATATGTGAAACATGTTTAAGGAAAGGTGTTGGTATGAAATTTATGATGAATGTTGCATGATTTAATGCAAGAGACCAAAATGTAGGGGACAAATTGCTTTGACAAAGAAGGGTCTTAGTGATGGTTAACAAATGTTGATGTTTTTGTTCAACAATGTCATTTTGTTGGAGTGTTTCATTACAACTGGTGTGATGCATTATGCCTTTAGATTGGTAAAAGCTTTCCATTTTGAATTATTTTCCATTATCAAATCAGATAACCTTACTTTGAGAATTGAATTGGTTAGTTGCATACTTTGTGAAATTTACGATGTGTTCTCTTGTTTCAGATTTAGCATGCATAAAATAAACCCAAGTATAATGTGAGTGGTCATCTACAATAGTCAAGAAGTATTTGTGACCTTGCATAGAAAGTTTGGGCAAAGGCCCCATATGTCAACATGTGAAAGTTCAAAGGGTTTCAATGCATGTGAATCGCTTAATGGGAATGAAAGTATTTTCTATTTATTACAAGCAGAATTTTTATTTTCTTCACCATGATTGGAAATACAAGTGTAGTAATGAGACATAGCATGTAATCACTCTTGAGACAAATGCCAAGCGTAAAATGCCAAAGATGAATGGGAATGGTTTTACAAAAGGGATAAGTGACAACAGACATAGCAAAAAGGGTATTTAGGTTGCTAACAGACAAAGTATAAAAGCTAGCATGCTCATTAACTGTACCAATCTTCTTCCTTGATCTCACATCCTAAATGGTGCACAATCGATAAGAGAAAGTTAGCTCACAATCAAGTCATTTTATAAGCTTAGAGATAGAAATCATATTGTAATTGAATGAAGGGATAAATAACACATCATTAAGAAAGAAGTCAATTGTGAATATCATTGTGGGTAATTTGACAACAACAAGATTAATGCTTTTGTAGTGGGTGAAGTACTTTAGTGAAGAAGACATATGGTCTGTGGCACCTGAATCTAGTATCCAAGGTGTTGTGTATTTTGAATCAATTGAAAAAGTGTTGTGGTTCTAATACCTTAACTTTGTGTACTGCAAGTGGTGACTGAGCCTATCTAGTTGACATGAAAGGAATTAGTGCTAGTGGACATAGGAATAACTGAGCCTCCTATGCTAGATTGATGGATTAAGGTCATTAGTGTCTGATACTCCCTTGATGAAAGTTTGTGCTCACGGTCTCTTTGGTATTTTGCTGATTGTGCTGATTGTCATTTCATTTCACCTCTTCATCTATGGTTTGGTTAATGTTGAGATTATTTTCATAGAGTTTATGTCCTAGAGGGAAGTCGTGCTTCCTATAACACACATCTATGGTGTGGCCAGATTTACACAGGGTGTGCACATCTTGTTTGCCCTGTTCGAGGCATTACTTTGTTGACTTCTGTTGCCACCTATATCAGATGGAAATCCATGCTTTCGGTAGCACACATTCTCAATATGGTCATTTTTTCCACAAAAACTGCATGACAAGTTGGTACCTATTTCATTGGCTATTGAGTTCTTGCTTTCCAAATTCAATGCAACAGTAAAACTACTACTCTCATGCTATCTTTCTTGCTACACCACATAGGAGAAAATTTTTGAGATACATAGGAAAGGCTCCATGATCAGAATGTTAGACTTAACATTGCTAAAGTATTCGTTCCTCAAGAACTACAAGGCCTGATCCTTGTTGGTTCCAGGGGGAATCTAGAAGGAGGGTTGAATAGATTCCAAAATTAAATTTCACAAATTTTTTGTTTTTCAAAAATTAGAGTTTAACCAAAATTTCCCCTTTCAAAAAATCTTCAAAATCTACCTTTAAGATTTTACAAACAATTTCATATTTTGAAACAAAGTTAAAAATTCAATATCTTTCTCATATTTCCTATACCAAGCTTCAATAATGACACTTATTACAATTTGATTATCAAATCACAATGTTCTTTTACAAATCAATTAACCAATTTGCAAATTCAAAATTTTACTTATTTCAATTCAACTTTCAAATTCAATATTTCAATTCTTTTATCTCATTAATTTCAAAGAATATTTTTCCAGCAGTAAACACTTATTTTCAATGTATCTAAATTTCAATTCTATCAATATTTTAAGATAGAGAGATAGAGAAATTGCACAGGTTATTTTCATACTGGTTCAGTCCAATTGACCTACATTAAGTTTCAGATTTAGCCTTTCGCTAATCTGCTTTCCACTAAAAATCAATTTACATGCACTCAACACATTCAGATTTTTACATAGAAAGATTTCAAACAACACACAAGGTTGAGACTAATCCTTACACCCCACAAAAATTTGCTACACTGTGACATCTTGTCACTCACAATGTATCAACTCACAACACCCTATTGCAAGATTTCCAACAATCTCAAGAACCCTATCAAGACATTATCACACAAAACACAATTTCAAACAAAGATTGGTACAAAAACAATATCACTTGATGAGTGAACAATACCTAATACTATAAAGTTTGAATCCATCTCTTTCTTCTTCAATAACCAATCTTGATTCTCAATACATTTAGATTTTTGAATAATTCTATGATTTTCAAGGATTTTTCAATGAAATTTCGTAAGTTTCTTTCTAAGTCTAAAATCCCTTTTTCAGTTCTTGTTAAAAATCAGTTCACAAATAATTTTATATGTTTTATAGAATGTGGTAATCGATTATCCAGTCAATTACCTGGTGTATTGCTTAAAACAAACCCAGAAATGCAACTTCTCTATGTTAATCGATTATCTGTGCAGGTAATCGATTATTTGAGAGAACATGTATTTTTGAGATTTTGAACAATGCATATGGTAATCAATTAACTCCTGCAAATTTCATATTTTATGTTGCTTGTTTCAGCTTAGGTAATTTGTTATCAACTTAAGTAATCAATTATCCTTTTGGAAAATCAATTCTTAACTTAGTATTTTGATCCCTTTGCCTTCCAAATAATACTTAACCATAAATCCAAGATTCATCATGAATTAGAAAAGATAAAATCTCTTAATCTACCCATTCACATCACCATGTACAATATAAGTGTCACACCTATAAATTTGTTTGGTGCCATAAAATGAGTAAAACTAGAATAATACACTACACTCTACCACAAAACCAAAATCATAAAGCTACAGATACTTCACCAATTGAGCTTCCATCTCAACAATCCTAAGTTTTCCTCTCCATTATGGCATCTGCCACTTCAAGCCGCATTTAATCGAACATTTGCAAACTGGATTCGGCCTAAAACTCTCTAACCCATCTTTTACTATTCTCAATTTAGTGAAATACTCGATAACGGTGGAATCACCCTGTCTAATTGGAGTTGTCTCTAATTGTAGGTCTGAAATTCGAATTTTGTCTCCTTATGAATATCTAACACGAAGATCCTTCCAAATTGCTTTGGATCTATCCATCCATATAATGCTTTGGCGGCTTTAAGGAGTTACGAAGTGAAGAATCCAAAAGTCACCATGCCGTTGCATCTCCTCCACGTCGAGGAAAGTCTATCACCTTCATCAGGTTCACGTGCTCTTTTGTTGATGAATTCCAATTTGTTCTTCACACTTAGAATCGTAGCCATTATCTTACACCATGTGTTGTAATTCTTCTCATCAAGAAAAGGAGAAACAAGAACGATGGTTGGATTCTCTCTTAGATGTAGCTAGAGATAATTGTGAACGTTCACCGTTGGATCAAGTTCGTCACTCATGATTGAAGAAGACGACGCTATTGACAATGAAGAACCAGAGCAGGCAAATACCATATCAAAAGTTCAAACAAGAAAAATGTGCGAAAAAAGGGCAGAGACAAAAAGAATGGCTTGATCAAATCAACATAAATCTCATTCTGATTATGATTGAATCAGTTAAAGAGTTTATGTACAATGAATTATGAAGAAGGTAGTACGTGTTGAAAGTCCAAGCCCAAAATAGAAAAAAAAACAAACTAAGCCGTACAGAAATAACCACCAGAAAACAAAAATAACGGAAGGTTGTGGCAAAGGGCACAAGGTTATAGCATTCACGGTTCAACTTCATCTTTTATGTCTTCTGATTGAAAAGGTTGTTGAGAGAGGCAAAATTATCATTTAGACTATTAACTTGTGTTAATATTGTAATTTTTTTTTTGTAAATTGTGATATTTTACATTTTTAATATTGAAAGTATTTAATTTTTTAGATCATTATAAACAGTTATATAATTTTTAGTATATTATATTATAATTTAGTTAGTTTAAAAAATATTAGACATTTTTTTAATTATTTTAAAACAATATATGTATGTGCAGACTTGCAGACCAATATATTAAACTCGTGGACCAGATATGAACTCACAAAAAATATTTATTTATTTTAAAAAACCAAATTTATCTGACCTGTTTAAAATAAACCAAATTTATTTGACCTGTTTAAAATAAAGCCCATCTATGTATACTACATGTATTTTTTAAGGTGCCTCATTTTTGCAACAATTGTAGAGGCATGTAACTAAAGTCCATCAATGTGCAGGATTTCTATAAATCTAATTTCCCCCATTATTTCCAAAAAAAAATAAAAATAATAATAATAATAATAAGAAATAGGATAATATTATTACATATAAAATGTGATACATTAATCCACAACACGAAATACTTGTACTTGTTGAGGTAGAACCCTATTGAAGCATTTCGTTAATTAGAAGGCACATATGCACGTAAACATGTAGAAACATAGTTGTATAGGTAACCCACCTATGTGCACTATATGTATTTTTTAAAGTCTCTCACCTTTGCAACAATTGTAGAGGCATGTAACTAAAACCCATCAAATGTGCAGGATTTCTATAAATCTAATTGCCCGCATTTTCCCCAGAAAATAATAATAATAATAAAAAGAAAAGAATAATATAATATTTTCTCCATTATTGCATATAAATGTGATACAATAATCCATAGCACAAAATATCTGTACTTTGCTATTTCTGTATATTTGAAACAATGAAATGCAAGAAGTAATGTTTCTCATAATTACATAATATATAACCAACAATTGGTCCCTACCTACTACTACTATGCCCCTCTTGCATTCTACTTGGTCCTAAAGGAATATAACAACTGTCGTTTCATTAGAGTCTTACTCAATCATCCATTTAACACGATTTCCTTAAATGTATGTGATGAAATGCATTCAAGATAGGGTCTTCAAATATACATTCAGTATACTCAAGGTTCTGCAGAGAAATGGAAAATCCTTTTTGCTTTATACCATAAGGTTAAGTCATGTTGCAATGAACTAAACCTCAGTTCATTTCTGACTGTAACATTGGGAAGAAAGCCCAACTGTTGGCTGATCTACCTTCCTTCCCAGCAACCTTCCTGTTAGTCCACCACTCAGACCCACTACCAGCAGTATCTGAAACATCACCTTTCCTATTGTCAAAATTGAATTCTTTGGAAGAATTAACAGAATTTTGCTTATGGAAGCATTGCTCTCCTTCTCCTATAGGATTGTCAGGCTTGTCATCTGTTTTCTCTGTACACCCATCACAACTATTGGTGTCTTTTTGTACCCTTTCAATGTCAACAGGGTCTTTGGCCAATATACCTTGAGAAGACCCTGACATGTTACGAAGCAGTACCCCGGTTTTATTAGCAAGACATCGAGCAACATCCTCCCCAGTTAATTCAAATGATACTCTGTGATCAACTAGTGCTGCATTACTCAGATGTCCATTGTCCGAGTTTGCAAGAGTTACTTCCTTAGAAATCTGGTTTTGCATAAAGATGTTCTGATGGGTTGGTCCAGCACCATCAGGTGTCAAACAGCCAGAACCTAACCTGGATTCCTGCCCCAGACCATCAGGAGTCACACACCCAGAACCTAACCGTGAAGCAAGGCCAGCCCCATCAGGAGTCATAGATCCTGAACCTAACCTTGAACCTTGCCCTGCACCATCTGGTGTCAAGGATCCAGATCCTAGTCTTGAACTCCATCTTCGAGTGGAGAAGTGTTCAACACCCAAGATCTTTGGTGTTTCCCCTTTGGGGAATTCAAGAGTAGGGGGTCTATCAGGAAATGGGGTGGAAGTGCCAGAAGTTGAAATTCCTGATCCAGGTGATATGAGTTGGCCACCTGGGCTTCCAGGATATTGTTGATAAGGATGGAAGTCATAATTGTATAATGCAAACTTCTGATTTCCATTACTTTTACGAGCTCGGTCCAGTGAAGATGCTAACAATTGAGCAAATGGAACGTCAGGGGATGAAGGTGTTGTTTGCTGCACAGATTCAGGTGGAGGAGTATAAGGAGCAGTGGATGGTTCAGTTGTGAAGTTGGAAAATACAGGTGGAGAAACTAACTGGGTCTCATAGGCATATGGACCAATGGAGAACATGGATGCAGGACCACCAGAAGAGTAAGCATTAGCTGCAAGAGCACTAAGTGAAAGTAATCCAGGTGGTGATTGAATAGCAGATGATGGATCAGATTGGATTAAAGATGCAGGAGAAGATGGAGGGGCAATGAACGGCATAACAATGGCAGTTGAAGGATTTGGAACAACAGCAGCAGCAGCAGCAACAGCTTGACCTACAGGTGCAACAGGTTCTGGAACAAGGACAGCATGACCAATTCGCTTGCTATTTTTACTGCTTTTACAGGAACCAAAACACCAATATTGGCTCCAACAGCCTCCCCAACGTTTTTTCTGCCATAAGTGAAGAAAGAAATACATAAAACATTTGAACAGAATCAAAAGATTAGTCAAATCACTAGCAATATCAATGTATTCAGAGAGAAAAATTTTAGTATATACACTAGAACAGTACTGAATCTCTCTAAGTTAAACTTGGTTCCGTATTTTAGGACAAATGAGTGGCTAGGCCAAAAGAAATTATATTACACAAATGTGGAATATCCATTAGAATTTTAGTTTCCATATAAGCACTAAGCACAACTAATTTTCTGATAATTATCCAAAATACACACATTGATTTTCTTCAAAAAATATTTTTTATAAGCTTCTACAATTTTCAATCAAAACTAATGAGAAGAAGGTGCTACTAAAGCATAAATTCATCAACCTACCATTGTAAAGCAAAGATATGAAAAATATACATCAGCAATCAAATCAAAAGAGTCCACAAGCATTTAGAATTCAATTATGTGCATAAGCTGTTTGACAATACAAGAAACACATGAACAAACATTAATAAACACATTACATCAAAAGAATCAACAATCATTTAGAATTCAATTATGTGCATAACTTGTTGATAATACATGGAACATACACATGAAGAGAGATTAATAGATATGTAAAGCATTTGAATACAAGAAAAGCATGGCGCGATTACTTCAACAGAAGAAAGAGAAAATGCCAATATCAGCCAACGGCTTTAACAGACTGTTCATTGTCGAATAATGACATGAAAAGCATAACTTTATTCCATCAGCAGAAGAAGGAGAAAAACCACCAATGCCACTCAATTGCATTGACAAAGCATTCATTGCAGCTGCAATTGATTTTCAAAACTTATCCTATTCGCCAATGGCAATCAATGAGAACTAAATTACATTGTCACTACCTAGCAGGAAATATTTGTTTTACAATGTGGCCAATTTCAGATATTGACCAAATTCTCGCACACTTATTAACATATATGCTTTTTAAAACGTCTGTTTGAGACCACATAAAAGCACATAGCCATAATAAAACTTGGAGAGCTTATTAAAAGTGTGTCCAAGGTGTGCAACATGAAAAAAATAACAATCTGTCGGATTGCAAACTGCACATGTAGATTACTAAAATCAGTTCTCCATGATCATATAATCTCCAATTTTAATTCACATGAGTTAGAATCACATAACAAGTCAGAACTCACAACGCAATGCAAAACCATGTAATAATTCAGAATTTAAAACACAATGCAGAATCACATAACAATTCGGAACTAAAAACACAATTCAGAAAATTTAAATTTTCATCATCGGCTAGTAAAGAAAGTTTATGGAATCATCATCATGACAAGTTGTAAATCAAAACTTCCCCAACAGATTGTTTCTCAATTAACCATGCGCGGTAAAGAGGACATTATAAACTTGAATTGCAGCACTCCAAGACTGTAGATTAAAAAGCTCAAGAGTTAAATCAACACAAATACTATGTCTAGCAATTAAATTAAACCTCTGATAGATAGGAAAATCAATTGAAGCACACACAGAAAGCATAAACCGTGAAAATAATAAAAAAGAAAAAAAATGAAATTGAAGGCTACTTGTTTTTCTTAATTTGTAAATTCTTGTCTCTGATTAACAAGTCAACACAAATTCACAAATTAAAAAAAAAAAAAAAAAGGAGAGACCCCAAGATCTACACTCCAAAGTTCTCTTCTTTTTACACTTTTTATAAAGCCACAATCGAAACAGTTTCAGACGTTCAAAACAAAACGTAAAGAGAAAAAGAAAAAGTGATTCAAAATTTCAAACCTTTCAACGCCACACCACCATAGAGTCAAATAAAGACTAGACAAGACCTTCACCATCATGAAAATTAACAAAAGAATTAATAAAAAGTTAGATTAAAAAATACATAAAGAAGAGAAACATAAAACACAGAACACAAAACAGCAAAACACAGAGCACAAAGATCTTCTTTTTTTTTCTGTTTCGCACGTTGTTTACTTTTCTCAGAAACCAAACAGCATCGAATTCCGAAACCCGAAAAATGGAGGAAACAGACGCACATACACACAAACAACAGAAACACGTTAGAGAGACAGATAAAAAAAAGGAAGAAAGAGAAACTCACTGGCACGTCGGTCGGCTGGACTCTGGATTCGGCGGCAACGATGGCTGTCGCCGCCGCGAAGACTGTCTCCGCCGTTGTGTGGTTACGGCGGCTCCCCATAAGGGGATGAGGATTGACGAACGACAGCTTGACGGGTCACCGGAGATCACGAATTGACGACGGTGGAAGTATTCTATGAAGAGATGCAATCATGAATTTGGAAACCTGAGAATAGAAAGTAAAAAAAAAAAAAAAAAGAAACTAAGAGAAAGGAGAGAATGCAAAGTGTGTTAATGATTGATGAGTGAAGAGAAGAGGAGCGAAGAGAAGAGGAGTGAAGTGAAGATGGAATTGACAATGAAGAGACTATTATTGAATTGTTATTATTGTTATTATATGCTTCATAGTTATGGTAGAAAGAATAGAAATCTAGTGCATCATTATCTATTCATTCTCTCTTTTGTTATGTTGTGTTGTGTCTTGGTTCACTTAATACCTACGTGCCATTGGCACATCATTTTATACCTATGTGGCCCCACCTATTTTTTTATTTTTATTTTTCAGAAGATATGAAAATGAAATTTTTTTTTAAGTATTCGTGCTTAAATTTGGGGAATTAGATGGTCAATTTAATTATAGAAAGACTAGGTAATATGCATGATATCATAAATTATAGAAAGGTTGTGAAAAACAATAAAGTTGGAAATTAAATTATAATACTTTTGTGAAAAATAAGGTTTTTTTTTTAAATTTCTTTTAGGTGTTGAGAATATCTTAAAATAAAACACTTGTTTTTGAAATATAAATATTTATTTAAGGATTCATGCTTTTAATAAAAAATTACACTTAAATTGTTATTAACCATATAAAATATAGAATTTAATTGATATACACTATTAGTGTAAAAGATCTCTGCACTAACATTCATGAATGAAAGATTTTGATTGAATGTTAGTGTAAAAATTTTTACCGATGTATACCAATTAAACTCTAAAATTTAATACTAGATTTAATATTTTTGAAATATTTTATTTGATGGATTATTACCTATTACAGGAAAGCTTTTTGGTGTTCTAAAATACTTTATTTAATTGCATACGTAATATATATCTTCTTTTTTGTTACGTAATATATATCTTCTTTTTTGTTACATAATATATATCTGGTATAACTAAAAATGCGAACTTTGATATAAGATATAAAAAGATAGGGTTTGAAGGATATTTATGGAAAAAGAAATATAAATTAAAACTGATGAAAATTTTACTTAATATAAATAATAACAGCGAATAAGTTTGAGTGAAATATATCCTAAATGAACTTTTATCATTAAAGTTTTAGATCTTGAAATAAAAGCTATTAATGTTTTTAAGACAAATTTTTTGACACTTTATTTATTTCTCTTTATTTTTGTTGCACCATTTATCAATTTTCTCTATCTTTGCAGTTTTTTCTAAGGATGTAAACACATGGCTAGAATGTTAATAACATCCTTTTTCCTGTAACACATGGCACTGTTAAGTTGTTCATTAGTATGCTTGACTAGTTATCATCATTGAAAAAAATAGCATTAATTAAAAGCGATTTTATGTAGATAACCATATAGGTTGAGGGCTAATATATTTCAATAAATAAAAATGAATCAACAAACATTTTTACTATGATATTATTATTATTATTTTCCTGACAAATCGAAATATCAAAGATTTTAGACTTTCAAAATTTTTTTCACACTCTAATTGCAATTTCATTTTTAAATATAGTAATATATATTATTGGTTACATACATTTATATCTAATAACAATAAATAACTCAGACTGCAAAAGATATAGTGATGCTTAGCAAAACATTAATAAACATAATAACGCATTCAAACAAAAATGAAGTGTGAATATATCTAAAATTGTATTCTATTAGTTTCTATAAAATTTACTCAATTAAGTGTTTTTAATATAAAAGTATTTCCTTGCACGTAGCACTTTAAATTATTTTTCTATTTCTCAATCTTAACCGAGTCGTTCCAAGTATACTGTTAAAATATGTTAAATTTTTTTCTTCATATGTCACAAAACAATAGTTAATCTTTTTGAACCAAAATTGAATCGAATTAAATATTTAGTTAGTTTATATGCGACGTAGGGCATAGTCAAAATTGGTTTGAATATCTCCATCTTTCACTTACTTTTAACAATTGTCATTTACTCTTGCCAACTCATTAACAAGAAATATTGTCTTATATATTTATATATCTATCAATGACTCGAACTTTGAAATTTTGATACCAAAAGAAGATTTAAAGCTACAAAAAGGGGGAAAAAACTTTGTTTAGGTATAAGCCACTTTTTAGTTTCACATCTTCACGTGGGTTTAGCTTTATATTAATTAAACTAATTAGATCTTAGTTAGCACAAAATAAAAAAATGTGGCTGAAATGCAAGTGGAAGTTGAAATGAGACTTAAGAAAAAGCTAACTTGTACTATATTAATAATAATTACAACTAACTACTAATGATACTCCACATTCAACTAAGATTTCTTAATTATTACATCTAGTAGAAAGTTAGGGATAAAATAATAATGAAGACAGCGCAGCCTGTGAAACGTGAAAGTGGTTGTGAATTTACGCGATTGGCCTTTGGTTTGAGTGATAATTACCGTTTGTGCCACACAGTGAAAATTTTTCACTCTGATTATGTTTATTACTGCAGAAATCGTGGTTTACTCAAAGCTGAAAGTTATTTTTTACTGCAGAAAGATTCTACTCTTTTTTTTTTTTTCATCTCTTTAGATATGTTTTTACGAGAGAGTTAAACTTGATTATTGTTTCAACGCAAGTGACGTTCCTCTCTTAATTAATTTTTTATGAGGAAAACCAAATCAATTGCTATCAAACATATTATTAATTCTCAAATCAATACGATTTTTGTTATCTACTTTAATCGTTTCACTGATACAAGGCACTGAGAGTAGATTCAAACAAAATTTTCAATTCAATAAAAATTAGGAGTTGTGACACGGAAAGAGATCGAGAATACCTGCAGAGAAAATATAGAAAAGGTGCGACGGAGACGAAGGAGACCAGAGGAGGCACGAACGAGCGGAGGAGATCACCGGAACTTGTGCTGCGGAGGGCGGAGGGCGGAGGGCGGAGGGCGGAGGGCGGAGGAGCGGAACCGGAGGAGGCGAAACTCAGAGATGAGTCTGAGAGAAAGAAAAAGTAGAAACTTGCTTTTTCAGATTTAGGTCCCCTTTCAATCTTTCATCTACAGAATAAATTAGAGATCAGTTGAGACAAGACAGCGCAGCCTGTGAAACGTGAATGTGGTCGTGAATTTACGCAATTGCCCTTTTCTTTGAGTAGTAATTACCATTTGTGCCACTCAGTGAAAAAGGCATGAAATGATGCTGCTATTAAGGGCGGTGTGAGATACTCGTGATTCACTGCATCGGTTCTTCTCGTTGTTATGCTGTTGCTTTTTCCACCATTCACGTGACACTTGTGACGGTAATTATGTGGGCAGGACCACGTTCTTCTCATGGAACTTTTCTTATCAGGCGAATCATGAACGTTTAATTTGTTGACTGTGGAATCTCATCATCTATTCACTCATGATCTAATAACTGCCAGGTTCCTTTTTTTAGCAGTGATAACTGCCAGGTTCTTTTTTAAGAGAAAACGTTGTCTTTTAAACTATAAAAATGGTAAATTATTTTTAACACCTGTACCTAAAATAGTAATAAAAAATTAGACTTGTATGGCTTTAAGAGAAAAATACTATACACATTAGTTGAAATTATACAGAAAAATTAATTAGTGTAATAATTAAAACTAAATGTTTTTAGATTTGTGTGGCTCTCTTAGCAGAACGTGTTATTGTATTCTTTTAACCACAGGTATTGTATAGTTGTTATTATTGAAGACAAATGAAAGAAATCAAAATTTAAAATTTATAGATGATTCTTTTGTCTATGTGTTTGTGGAAAGCAAACCAACCAACACTAACATGTTTCATGTTTGTGAAATGACTTACAATATATTTTGTTTAATTTAAAAATTGCCAAATTATTAAGAAAACGTTCAATTTAAGTTATGCTAAAAATATCCTAAAGAAAAAGCTATGCCAAAAATTAAACCAAACAAATTATCCATTGTATAGTGGCAATTTAGTTCTGGAGTCGTGGAAAAAATAATAATATTAATAATATAGTATGAAAATGTTAAAAATCTATTAATAGATTTTAATTCCTCCTCAACTTGTTATATAATTAACTTCATAATTTGTGTTTTCCGACTTATATTTCTTTTAGTCATGGTCCGACTTATATTAACAGAACAAATCTTTTCGCAACTTAATGAAATGGGTGCGTGTTTAATTTATACATCACTTTATTTTGAATCTTTTTTTTCTTTTTTAGGTTGCAAATTTCAACATGTTCTAAGATTATTCTAATAATGGTTTTTTTTTTTTGTTCCACAATTCAACTTATAGCTTTTTAATTTCTCATATCTCCATATTTGGTTAGAAAAAAAAATGTGAGAGAATTGAAACATGTTAATTTTGAATTGGAACTGAAAATAAAAAATGTTTAAAATTATATTTTTAAATATTTTTCGCTCTAGATACCTTTTTCTTTTTTTATACAAACATATTATAGACCTTATTCCTTGTATCTTATTAATCAACGTGAATCAACAATAGAAGAAATTAAGTCTACTATTTTAATCACAAATCTAATTAATTAACATAATTACTTAAATTAAGTATCTAGATTATTTCATCTTAATCAATTTTCTTAAGTTTGAATTCTCAGTATGTAGTTGCATTAAATACTATTATATATGAATTATTCCATCCCTATATAGTAGTATCACAAGGGCTAGAACATTATCACTTCAAGTGAAATAAAAAACAAAAACATATTTAAATTATTTGTTAACTAGACATTTTTTTAGAATAACTAGATCAATATACATGTGCTTACACAAACACTAAAAAAACAAGAGAGATAATTAGTCATTAAAAAAATGAGATAGGAGAAAGTGACACATGTATATTTATTGATGCTGAGATAATCTTTATGTAAGTATATACTAGAGATTCATGTTTTTTTTTTAGTTTAATTACAACTATATTTCATTTGAAACAATCATGTTTGAGTCTTGTGTGGCCACTAAGGGCAATCAACTCTTATTTTAAATATTTAATGTAAATTCATACACAAGATTCGAACTCAAGACCATTGTTTAAGTTAGAAAAATCTTGTGTCAGTTGACAACATGCTTAATAATTAGAGATATTTATTATTCTATCCTATAATGTCAAAGTTTATATTATTTTAATAATTAAATCTTTCATTGATACTCATTCCTTATTTAGAATATAATCATAACAAATTTGATAGTTGTTTACCAATTTATATCATACCATTTTGATACTAGAATATTGTTCTAATAACTAAGTTCAAGTAATTAATTAATGTAATTTTTAATATTTATACAAGTAGCTAACCTTGAACATTAGTATTTTTTAAAATTGAATTAGTACTAATGAAACTTGTTGCAAGTACACATACATTCTCTATTAACTTCTCCACATAGGGATTGTAAAATCTAATCTTATTTATAATTAGGTTATCTTTGTGTTAAATTAAAAGTGGATGAAAAATACAATGATCATACTCCAGCTTTATCATTTAAGGTCATACAATTTTGAAAAATGTTTCACAATGCTATGTTTTTTTCCAATATCTATGGTTGGCCTTACGATCTTAGCATTGGATTTATATGTGCATGAATTTTTTCTTCTCTCAAAGTTCTTGTTATCTTTAATTTTTCTATATTTTTAACCCATAAATAATCTTACATATTATTATTTTTTAGTATGATTTACAATTGTCATAAGTAATAAATTAAGTGACCGCAAAATAGTTAAGATTCATGTTGTTAACTATTAACACATAATACATGTCAACCTACTTTTGTTTGCTTATAGCAAGAAATCATGAATCAAATGTTATTAGTTTATAATCGTTAAAATATGTCAAATTAGTTCATGTGGAATATGAGGATAACAATATTACTTTCAAATTATTCCTTTTATAAATATTACTTTTATATGTCAAATTTTATGAGTCATATAGCCAATCAAGGTGTGAAATGACATTAAATTAAGTTGAATATGCATAGTACACTTTTTACATAATAATCACGAGACAAAAAAGTGATCAATTAAAAATGTAATAATGTCTCCTACAATCCATCTAAATCATATAGAATACACTCAATCATATCCTTATTAAAAATACAACCAATAAATGAATTTTGTGCAATGAGTGATAATAAATCCACTAATAAAATCAAGAATGCACGAATCAACTTCTTATGCAACCAAAATTAAAGAAACTGTAAAATTATATTTAAGTTAAAACTATCATGAATGTAAAACAAGTTAACATTGTATGCTTACATTTTATTGAAAATTGCATATCACCAAAACCAAACTTAATGATACATTATCGTGACAAAGAGTATCTAACGATGAAGATTATGAAAGATGAATTACTCCATATCATAATTTATTAACGAGATTCAATTCTCAATGAAAGCTTAGTTGGCATAAGTTTTTTGCCATATAATTTTTTCTTAAGTAATAATTCAATTAAGTTCCCATTCTTTCTTAGAAGTCAAAAGAGCTAGTAATGATATAAATTAGAAGCATGTTTGAAATATTGTTAATAGATTTAATATTTTTTATTATTATTGATATTCATATTTAATTTCAAGGTACAAAGGGATTGGAAAATTATTAATTATGACCTAATATATATTCTTAATGCTTTAGGCTCAACAAGCCAATGGTACTTAAGATTGTTTTATGGTAGGATAAACTTCATATTTATTTTTTGAGCATAAACATTTTTTCTTGTACTTTTAATGTACTTTTGTATATCAAACTTGTGTGTCCATTGATGTCTAGTCATATCTTTATTTTCCAACGCTCAATTTGGCAATATTTGTATTCTCTAAGTCTAAGTCATATAATTATAGGAGATTTCAATTATATCTTTTCCATTCAAAACAAATAAAAGGTTATTCTTCTTAAAAGGTTATTCAATTATGAGTTTATTTACTTGGAATAGAACTTGTAAGGGTAGAAAGATCATTGTTAGTTACTCTGCTAATCAAGCTTTAAATTTTTGTATCCTAAAAAATAATGTTTCCACGTGCCTTTATTGAGATATTAATATTTTATGATATTTTTATTCAAACTCTATCATAATTTTATTAGTATATATAGGACATATCTCTCCAATTAATATGGACTATATATATTATTTATAGCATTTATATTTAGTTTGACTTGATAAAAGTGATCTAATTTTAGTGATTCTTTAGATTGTCAATTAAAAAAACTTATATGGATTCTATAAGTACAAACTAAATTTGGCTCGTTAGGGATTAATAAGAATCCTAATAGGTTTAAAATCATAAAGATTATCATGGTCTCCAAGATTTCAAATAAAAAACATGTCTCTCTATATCGCCCATCAAAAGAGGAATATCAAATCCCATTTGAGAAATCTAGTAATTTGGTTGAGAAAAAATCATTGCACGAGAAGGCTATTCCACTACAACCTCTAGTCAATGTCAATGGATCCAGGTATAAATTTTAAAACTTAAGAGTCTTAATAATCTAACACAATGTATGTTGTTTATTATTTGGTAATTGATAAAATTTCCGACAAACTTGTCAATGATGATTGTCAATGGTTAAAAAGGCAAATGCCATAATCCTCTAAATGTTCTTTAGTAAGATAAATAGGGATTTTATCATTTTTAATATTTGAGAGGCTTTGGAAACACCTTTAAAAAAACAAGGATATATGATATATGACTTAAAGGTTTCTATATCTTTAGAGTGTGTGGATTCATCTAAAATAAGTTACAACTCGAGCATAATAAAATAATATTAAGAAAAAGTCACATTAGTATTAGAACTTTAAGGGACAATGGATAAAGCTTGTGAAAAAAGAATACTTTTTTTTATCTAAGCTCAAATCATTATTTGCAAAAGAAGAAGAAGAAGCAAACCATTATCTAAGATTGAAAATAGATAAACATAAAAATTGATCATACTAAGCAGTAATATTGAATAAAAAGCAATCAAACACACGAGTTTCTAAAATTCTTGAAATGTTATTGGGATTAAAAAGGAACAAAAATACAGAGAGATGAAAACCTAATTTATAATGCAATGATGAAAAATGTTTAAGGAGTGATGAGAGGGAAAATGAGTGTATGAATGAGCATAAGTTTCATGAGTGTGAAGATACATGTGTCCTTCATGTTCTAATTCATCCTCAACATTTGTGGACTCAACCTTTGCTCCCTCTGAATTTGAACATGCTTTTGGAAATAAGTAATGACATAAGTATCGAGTGTAAGGGTGCTCATATAGCAATGCACATAGGAATGCATGAAAAAAAATGGAACAACTAAGTAGAAGGTAACAACATAATTAAAAAAGATACTAAGAAAGTGATTACAAGAAATGAATGTAGGGTACATTAATATCAAAACTATATAATAAAACATAACAAAAATAATAATGTAACATGAATTACTAAATCAATATGCAGTTTTTAGTAAGCAATAATAATCGTACCTTAAATAATATCTGAGCCAAACATGTCCCTTTAGTTTGTGAATCTGAGCTAGCTATTAACCCTATAAAAAATTACGTTACTCTACCTAAAGGATTTTCATTTGCTCTTTGAACAACCTATAGTATCATCTCCCTCGTTAGGTGCATCTTACATGTGTTCCATCAATAAAAAAAAAAATGTATTTAGAACCTAATAGTAACCTCACATTCAACTAATCATTGTAATTTAAAGTGTTGTCAAGAGTGAATATGAAGAATGCCTGCAATCAACACATAAAATGAGCATCATGCAAATAATGCAGATAAAAAACATTGATTTCAACAAAGAATCAAAAGCATAAGAAATGAAAAGCGTACAAACACTTTTCTATTAAAACTCTCTCTTCCATTATCCGTGATTTGAATGTAGGAATCTACAATTATGCTTCTAAAAAGATTCTACAAAGAAAACTCCAAAACAAAATTGTTTCACATCGTGACACTCAATCAAGTAGAACAAAAAGTCTCAATTCCTTATTTACCTTCATTTACGACTGAATCAACATGATTTGAATTTAAAAGAGAGAGAGAGAGAGAGTTTTTCGCAGGACTTCTCGTTTCTCTTGTTAGCATTCTCACTTTTGATATCTCTAGGTGTTGTCACCAAAAACCTTTTCTGAATGACAAAACATCTCGTTGTTGACACTTCAAAAAGCAACTTTAAAGGTCTCGTCGCTTCGATGAATCACTTTAACCCTGATACATTTTTTATGCCATGAGTGAGCTATTACGCTTTCTTTAAAGGATGGATATATATAAAAAACATAAAATGAACATGACTATTAGAAAAAGAATATGCAAATGTAAAATGCAATGTTGCAAGTATGGAACTGCAAATGTAGAATGTGTCACCACAAGTGTGGAATTGTAAATGTAGAATAACAATAGTGTGTGTCGAATGGTAGCTCTAACGTGTTTGTAGGTAAAAATAAGTTATATTAAAATAATAAATAAATAACACTTATATTATACATTCCATCTTTAAATAAGCTTTATCTATGTATTTTGCATTTATTTATATAATGCACATGTAAATAAAGTACAATATAGGTGGTGCTAATATACCCAACTATTTAACTAGACATTGTATAAGTATTTTATGTTTTTTTATGTAGCACACATGTCAGTAAACACTCTATAGGTGACACTATATATTCTAAATTATGGTATAATGTAAGGTGAAATATTTTATTTTTTTTTTCATTTGCATGACACATTTTTTAGAGACATGCCTTAACTATCATACATTAAAAAGTAGCCCTAAAATGTATGATTTTGATATCTTGATTATGAAGATGTAAAAAATATTGGTTTCCTAAAATGTTGTTTATTGAATAAAGTCGCCAACAAAGTTTAGTATCACATAACCAAATTTACTTATATTTCTACATATTATATAAAATTATTGTCACTTGTACAAAAGACTTGCTCCTTCACATACTACATTACTATGAATTTTATTTGGAAAAACGGTTTGTAATAAAGAATTCATTAAGTCTAATGGCATGAAATAACTTTTTCGAAAAGTCATGGAGAACTTGATCTTCATATCTTTAATAAAATGAATATTTTCATGTTAACCAAACTCGTTTGGTAATTGCAACATGGTATATCAAAACTCTAAATTCAAATCATTCTAAGAAAACATATCCATTTGGATTTTATTAATAACAACAGAGGATCTACGATTTGCAATGTTAAAATCCAAAAAACATTAATTTTAAAGTCAAAATCAATCATGATAATTAACGAAAATTTTTTTTCATCCTAGAATTATGACTAATCAAAATAAGATCTTGTTTATAACCAAGTTCCTTTTGTCCATATTGAGACAATATATTATAGTCATTTGAGTATCGCTTTTTTGTTTTCTCATTTAACCCATTTAAAAAAAATTAATTATTTCACTTTTTTTCTTAAAAAAAAAAAGGGAATACAGACTCTAAATATTTAATATGAAGTAAATGAAAGAGGTCTAATTTAGTGTTAAAGTAATATTAATTAAACTAATATTATAGGCAAACAAAGAATTATAACTAATATTGTTATTAGAAAAATAACACTATCTAAGATTGATGATGATCTTAAATAATAATATAGCAAAATTAAAATATTTTTCTCCTATGTATAACATAAAATCAAAATTAAAAGGAGACAAAAATTAAGAAATAGACACTTTGAGGCTAAATTGGATGAAAATTTGGTTGAGAGCAATATGACAATAAATGAGTAATAATGAAGTGTGACTACATGAAAATATGTTAGCTATTAATACTAGTGGATTGACTTTATACTTGTTGGACTTTATTCAAATGATTAATGGATTAGGTAATAAGAAGGTAATTTTGTCTTGTTACGGATGCCTCAATAGTCTTGAGTGTTTGGTTTTATGGAAAATTGAATACTTTATCTACTTGTATCCTCTTCATGTTTCTTTTGTCCTTCCACTATTCTTTGAGACTTCGATATTCAATTATCCGATAGTTAAGATTCTTCCACTTAAACTCTATTTTCTCTTATATATCCTATACACTTAAAAATGGATCAACATTGTTTTATAATTAAAGGGATAGCATTATTAATTATTACATTAATTTTTTTTCTATTTTTTCTCTGTTATTCCACCTAATTTTAGGGTGGATATCAATATTTCTCATCCATCTTTTGTCTACAAAAAGTTAAAGAACGTGCACCTCTCCTCTCCACGTTGACTTTGGCTTCCATACAATAAGCTTGTGCCGTATTTCATGAAAAAAAGTAGAGTAAGAAACCCAAATATTTATTGTGAAGCGGTGCATGTTAAATGACTTCATCCCATAATAAATACAACATTTATTACATCAAATATCATGCATTTTCCACTATGACATCCAAACTAAAATGAGAAGAAAAAATAATAAAAAGAAGAAAAGAAAATTGTTTGTATGTGGGTTCTAGAGTTAGCTTAATTAGTGCGCATATATATGCTGGTCACACGCACCATTATTCTTGTGTCTTTGAGCTTAGAATAAAATCGCATCCAAAGAGTTATTGACAACAACAAGCAGATTTAACGTATGTTTTGAAAAACAATCAATCATGGTTATCAAAATCGCGAGTTAACATAAAATCGTACGAGTTTACGAATTTACAAGTCCCAAACAAATTAAATTGCAGTAAAATCAGAAAAGTAGTAAACTTGGTAAAATCGAAGTAAACTCGTAAAATCGGAATAAACTCGGTAAAATGGGAGTAAACTTAGGAATAAACTTCTTACGTGATATTTTTCTATGTTTACTCTAATTTTAAGTGTTTTGAATATAATTTGTTCTTATGTCTAAAAAAGTTTTGAAATTTTAAGTATTTCTACTTTAATTTCTACTTATTTGGAGTAATTTAAATTTATTATGTGAATATGAACTTATTATATATTGAAAAATTTCAATCATTATATGATTTATAGTCATATTTTTAATAAAGTAAATTCTTACGATTTTATCAGGTACTGTCATCAAAATGAATGAATGATTGTTCCAATCATGCATTGTCATCAAAATGAAATATCAACTTCAAAAGAGCAAATAATTAAATAATAGGTTGCCTTTTCAAGTCACAATTCAAAATGTAAAAGCAAATAACTGCTAAAAGGGACATTTTGGTCTAAGTCTACAATCTTAAAGCTAACAAAACATCCTTCAATAACAATACAACTTATAGTTAATTTATAAGAATATGAATTCAAATTTTGTTACCAATGTAATTTCTTTAGCCTTTTTGAGTTATTGGACCTGTTTTAATATCCAAATTTAATTTATCAAACTTTTATCAAGGGTGAAGATATGAGTTTAAGGTTTAAAGATTAAATCGAAGTTTAACTGATATTAAATTGGATTCAATAAAATATTATTATTTTACTAATATAATAATATACTAAAAAAAAATAAGCTATATATAATTTATAGTACACAAATATAATACATTTTATCAAAGTATTGTTTGTCTTTATAATATTATAAAGAGACAACGTCGCACATTGTCTAAAATAATTATTTGAGAGATATTTATATTTTAAATTATGAAAAAAATTTGATAAAAAAACTAGTAAGCGTAAAGGTTTCACATACATAAACATAAACTTTGTGAATAATTTTTGTTCACTAGTTGAACCAACGGATCCTATTCTAAAAACCATAACTTTTATTTTATTTGTAAAAACTTATTAAGTGAGGATAAAAAACATTATTTTAAGAGTTTAATTAATATGTCCTAATATTATAAAAAGTTTTACAAAGACATTTCAGTCACAAGTTACAACCTTTTTATTTATAATAATTTTATTAATTTTATCAATTAATATTTTAAAAATAATATAAATAAAGAATTGTGCATACTAATTACACTTCTTATTTTCAATATGTTTAACATAGTTTTTAAATTTAAACTTAAATTCAATATATTTATTTGCTATTTATTATTTTAACATTTGATTTACTCTTGCCGCCGCTGCGGGTCCTAAAGGAATATTACAACTGTTATTTCATCAGAGTCTTACTAAATCATCCATTTACTACAATTCCCTCAAATGTATATGATGAACAACATTCAAGATAGGGTCTTCAAATATACATTCAGTATACTAAAGGTTCTGCAGAGAAATGGAAAATCCTTTTTGCTTTATACAATAAGGTTAAGTCATGTTGCAATGAACTAAACCTCATTTATTTTTTACTGTAACATTGGGAAGAAAGCCCAACTATTGGCTGATCTACCTTCCTTCCAAGCAACCTTCCTATTAGTCCATCACTCAGAGTCACTACTGGCAGTTTCACAAACATCACCTTTCCTGTTGGCAAAATTGAATTCTTTGGAAGAATTTACAGAATTTTGCTTATGGAAGCATTGCTCTCCTTCTCCTACAGGATTGTCAAGCATGTAATCTGTTTTCTCTAGACTCTCATCACAACTAATGGTGTCTTTTTGTATCCTTTCAATGTCAACAGGGTCTTTGTCTAATATAGCTTGAGAAGACCCTGACATGTTACGAAGCAATACCCCGATTTTATTTCCATCAACATCCTCCCCAGTTAATTCAAATGATACTTTGTTATCAACTAATGTTGCATTACTCAGATGTCCATTGTCCGAGTTTGCAAGAGTTGCTTCCTTAGAAATCTGGTTTTGCATAAAAATGTTGTTCTGATTGGTTGGTCCAGCACCATTAGGTATCAAACAGTCAGAACCTAACTGTGAAGCAAGCTCAACACCCTCTTGAGTTATAGATCCTGAACCTAACCTTGAACCTTGCCCTGCACCATCTGGTGTCAAGGATCCAGATCCTAGTCTTGAATTCCATCTTCGAGTGGAGAAGTGTTCAACACCAACGATGTTTGGTGTTTCCCCTTTAGGGAATTCAAGAGTAGAGGGTCTATCAGGGAATGGGGTGGAAGTGCCAGAAGTTGAAGTTCCAGATCCAGGTGATATGAGTTGGCCCCTTGGGGTAATGAACGACATAACAATGGCAGTTGAAGGATTTGGTTCAGCAGCAGCAGCAGCAGCAACTTGACCTGCAGGTGCAACAGGTTCTGGAAGAAGAATAGCATGGCTAACTCGCTTGCTGTTTTTATTGCTTTTACAGGAACCAAAACACCAATATTGGCTCCAGCAGTCTCCCCAACGCTTTTTCTGCCATCAGTGAAGAAACAAATACATTAAAAGTTGAAACAGAATCAAAAGATTGGTTAAGTCACTAACAATATCAATGTATTCACAGAGAAAAATATTTAGGATACACACTAGAACAGTGCTGACTCTCTCTAAATTAAGCATCAACTATCTTGATTAATGATTGTAGGTATCATGCTAGCAATTTCCTTGTGCATTACCCAGCTATAATTAAAACTTGGAGAGCTTATTAAAAGCGTATCTAAGGTGTGCAACATGAAAAAAGTAACAGTTTGTCGGAGTGCAAACTGCACATGTAGATGATTGAAATCAGTTTTCCATGATTATATAATCACAAGTTTTAATTCACATAAAAGTTAGAATCACATAACATGTCAAAACTCACAACACAATGCAGAACCATGTAATAATTCAGAACTCACAACATAATGTAGAACTAAATAACAATTCAGAACTCAACTCAGAAAACAATATATTAAATTTTCATTATTGGCAAGGAAAGAAAGTTTATGGAATCATCATCATGACAAGTTGTAAATCAAAACTTTCCCCCAAAAGATTGTTTCTCAATTAACCTTGCACTGTAAATTGGACATTATAAACTTAAATTGCAGCACTCCAAAACTGCAAGTTAAATAGCTCAAGAGTTAAGTCAACACAAATACTATGTTTAGCAATAAAATTAAACCTTTGATAGACAGGAAAATCAATCGAAGCACACACAGAAAGCATAAACCATGAAAAATTATATATAAAAAAAAAATGAAATTCAAGGTTGCTTGCTTTTTTTCACTTGCAAATTCTTGTCTCTGATTAACTATTCAACACAAATTTAAAAAAAAAGAAAAAAAAAGAGACCCCAAGATCCACACTCCAAAGTTCTCTTCTATTTACACCTTTTAAAGCCACAAAATAAACAATTCAGACGTTCACAACAAAACGAAAAGAGAAAAAAAAAAGTTATTCAAAATTTCAAACCTTTCAACGCCACACCACCATAGAGTCAAATAAAGACTAGACCAAACCTTCACCATCATTAAAATTAACAAAAGAATATATAAAAAGTTAGATTAAAAAAAACATAAAGAAGTGAAACACAAAACACAAAAATGTTATTCTTTTTTCCCGCATGTTGCTTTCTTTTCTCGAAAACCAAACATCATTGATTTCGAAACCTTAAAAAAGGAGGAATCAGGCGCACGTACACACAAACAACATAAACACACAGATAAGAAAAAGGAAGAGAGAGAAACTCACAGTGGGTTGGACTCTGGACCCGGCGGGGACGATGGTGGTCGCCGCTACAAAGACGATCTCCGCCGTTGTGTGGTTACGGCGGCTCCCCATGAGGGGATGAGGATTGACGAACGACAGCTTGGCAAGTTACTAGAGATTACGAATCCACGTCGGTGAAAGTATTCTGTGCCAAGATGTAATCATCAATGTGGAAACCTCAAAATTAAAAACTAAAAGAAAAAAACTGAGTGAATAGTAAGTGTGTGAATGCTTGATGAGTCAATAGATGAAAACGAAGTGAAGATGAAATTAATGATGAAGAGGGTATTATTAAATTATTGTTATTATTATTATTATTATTATTATTATTATTATTATTATTATTATTATTATTATTATTATTATTATTATTATTATTATTATTATTATTATTATTATTATTATTATTATTATTAGTTTTAGAAGAAGATATGGAAATGGAAATGAAAGTTTTTTTTAAGTATTACTGTTTAAATTTTGGAAATTAGAGTGTCAATATGCATGATATTATAAATTATAGAAAGGTTACGAAAAAATAAAGTGGGAAATTAAATTATAATATTTTTGTAAAGATAAGATTTTCTATAAAACTTTTTTTAGGTGTTGAGAATATCTTAAAATAAATTATTGCTTTTGAAATATGAATATTTGTTTAAAGATTCATGCTTTTCATAAAAAATACTTATTCATTATCAACTATATAAAAAATTGTCAAGCATCTATCTCACTTGAACGAGTGGGTCCCTAAATTATCATAAACCCTCTAACTATCATGACAAAAAAAAATCATATAAAAATTTATTACAAGATTTTATATTTTTAAACATTTTATTGATGGATTATTACGTAATACAGGAAAGCTTTTAGGTGTTATAGAATACTTTATTTAATTGCATACGTAATATATATCAGGTATAGCCAAAAATGCGTACTTTGATGTCAGATATAATGGATTGGGTTGTTTGAAGGATATTTATGGAAAAAGAAATATAAAGTAAATGAAAATTTTACTTAATATAATTAATAGCAGTGAATAGTATGAGTAAAATATGTAGTAAATGAACTTTTATCATTAAATTTTGAGTAAAATATGAATAAGTTATTAATGTTTTTTAAGACATGATTTTTTACACTTTATTTATTTCTCTTTATTTGGGTTGCACCATTTGTCAAATTTCTCTATCTTTTTAGTTTTTTCTAAGGATCGTCACGTGGGTTTAATTTATATTAATTAAACTAATTAGATCTTAGTTAGCATAGAATAAAAAAATGTGGCTGAAATGCAAGTGGAAGTTGAAATGAGACTTAAGAAAACGCTAGCTTGTACTAAATATTAATAATAATTATAAATAACTACTATGATACGCTTACATTCAACTAAGATTTCTTAATTATTAACATCTAGTAGCAAGTTAGGGATAAAATAATTAATAATAATGAAGACAGCGCAGCCTGGGAAACGTTAATGTGGTCGTGAATTTACGCAATTGGCCTTTGGTTTAAGTAGTAATTACTGTTTGTGCCACTCAGTTAAAAAGGCATAAATGATGCGGCTATTAATGGCGGTGTGAGATACTCGTGATTCAGTGAATCGGTTGTTCTTGTTGTTATGTTGTTGCTTTTTTCCACCATTCACGTGACACTTGTGACGGTAACTATGTGGGCAGGACCACGTTCTTCTCATGGAGCTTTTCTTATCAGGCGAATCATGAACGTTTAATTTGTTGACGGTGAAATCTCATCCTCTCAGTCAAGATCTAATAATCGCAAGTTCCTTCTTTGGCAGTGATAACTGCCAGATTCTTTTTTTAGACAAAACGTTGTATAACCGATATACTTTCAATTATTTTTCTTTTAAACTGGCCAAAACACACGCCACATATTTTGTTTGAATTTTTATTTTCATATATTATAATAATTTTAGTATTTTAATTTAATATCTTTTTAATAATATGATAAAATATAAATTATTTATTTTATTATTTTGTCATTGATAATTTTAGTTAGTATGCTTTGAAATATATCTTATTAATTTTTATATTTTTTTATTTATATGATAACATGATAAAATATGTAAAATTATTAACAAATATGATATATTTGTAACAAATTTAAGAAAATTAAGAAATTAAAGAGTTTAAATAAAATTTTAAATATTGTGTATTTACACTTTCATTAAAAATATTTATGATAAAATGTGTGTGAGGGTATATATATATATATATATATATATATATATATATATATATATATATATATTAACAAAAGATATTTAAGAAAAAATGATTTGTGATAAAGTAAAACTTATAAAGATGTTTATTTATTAATATCAGAAAAGTTACATTTATCAGAGTGTAAAAAGTCATAAAATATAAATGACAGAAAGTCATATTATCATTATATGATATATAATATAATAATATAACATTATAAATTATTGATTGCAATATAGATTATAAATAATAAGACAATATATGTTGTTATATATATATATATAAAATTTATTTTAAAGTAATTTTTTTTTAAGATTATAAGGTAGATTTAGTGATAAAATTAATATATGGATAAATAGGGGAAAAGAGATTGTGAGTTTGAATATATTTTTTTTAAAAAAAAAAATTTAAAAGAATAAAATAAATATTTTGAGAAGCAAACATAAAAAAGGGAATTTTATTTATTAATGGTATAGATTATAAAAATGATAAATTATTTTAATACCTGTACATAAAATAAAAATAATAATAAATTAAACATGGAGAATGCTTTTAATTATATAAAATTAAATAATAATTAATGTAACCGATAGGATATTTCTCTTTCAGAATTACTTTAACTACCACTCACTAATTAATTGAAAGAATGGTGATATCCTTGTAGTATATAGACTTTTTTCTATTTTTCTCATAGACTATTACACCGTTAATTAAAGAAATTTTTTGGAACGACTAACAAATTCTGAATGAAGTCATCCGAAAAATATTATATAGATTAGTTGAAATTATACAGAAAAAATAGTGTATTAATTAAAACTAATGTTTAGATTTGTATAGCTCTCTTAGTACAACATATTAGTGTATTCTTTTGACCACAGTTTTTTTTTTCGAACACCACAGGAATTGTATAGTTGTTATTATTAAAGACAAATGAAAGAAATCAAAATTTCAAATTTATAGATGATTCTTTTCTCTATGTGTTTGTGGAAAGCAAACCTACCAACACTAACATGTTTCATGTTTGTGAAATGACTTATGATATACTTCGTTTAATTTAAAAATTATCAAATTATTAAGAAAACGTTCAATTTAAGTTATGCCAAAAATATCTGGAAAAAAAAACTTCTGCCAAAAAATAAACCAAACAAATCATTCATTGTACAGTGACAATTTAAGTCTAGAGTATAATATTATATAGTATAAAAATGTTAAAATACTAGTAATAGATTTTAATTTCTGCTCATTTATTATCATTGAATTCATAATTTGTGTGGTCCGACTTATACTTTTTTTAGTCATTGTCCGATTTTATATTAAAAGAATATTTTTTTTCTTTTTTAGGTTTCGGGTTTCAACATGTTCTAAGATGATTATAATAATGGTTTTTTATTTGTTTCTACAAATCGGCTTATCAGCTCTTTCATTTCTCATATCTCCATATTTGGTTGGGAAGAAAAAAATTTGAGGAAATTGAAACAATGTTAAATTTTGAATCGGAAATAAAATAAAAAAATGTTTAAGATTTTATTTTTAAACATATTTTTTTCTCTAGCTATGTATTTTTTTATCCAACTACACTATAGATCTTATTCCTTCAATCTTATTAATTCATTTGACTCAACAACAAAAGAAATTAATTTCAAAAATTTGATTTATGTTTAACAAATCTAATTAGTAAAGATACACAATTGATTACCACTGGATTGTTTTTAATCAATGGTAATATATAGTTGTGGTAAATATTTGATGGGAGAGTTTGCCATCTAGAGTAATCTCACAAAGCAAAAACATAATTACCTTTCCTAAAAGATATATATGGTCTATATAAAAAAAAACATACTTAAATGATTTTGTTAATTAGGCATTTTTTTAGTATAGCTAGAGCGATATACACATGCTTTACACATGCAGTAAAAAAGAGAGATTAGGTGTTGTGAAAGAAATGGAATACGAGATTGAAAGAGACATGGTATATATAAAGGTGGTTAGAGAATTTTTATATAAGTATATATTAGATATCCATGTTATTTTTTGTTTAATTAAAACTATCTTTCATACGAGACAATCTTGTTTAAGTCTTATGATATTATTAAGGAAAACTAACGGTTTTTTCGAGTATTTAATATAGCTTAATAAAAAGAACTTGAACTGAAGATCATTATTTAAGTCTGAATAATTCCGCATCAATTGACCTATACACTAGTAATTAAAGATGTCTATTATTTTATTCTATATATCAAAATTTATATTATTTTAATTATTAAATCTTACATTTAAATTCATCCTTATTTAAAAATAAGCATAAAAAATTTTATACGTTATTTGCTAATTTATACGATATCATTTTGATATTAGAATATTGTTCTAATACCTAGGTTCAAGTAATTAATTAATACAATTTTTAATATTTATACAAGTATCTAACCTTGAACATTAGTATTTTTTAAAAACGAACTAGTACTAATTTCACTTGTTGCAAGTATACTTACGTTGTCAATATTAGAATATTGTTCTAAGACCTAAGTTCAAGTAATTAATTAATGCAATTTTTAATATTTATACAAGTATTTAACCTTGAACATTAGTATTTTTTAAAAACGAACTAATACTAATTTCTATCGTTGCAGATATATTTTACATTGTCTCTTGACTTATGCACCTAAAAATTGTAAAATTTTATCTTATTGATAGTTAGATTATTTTTGTTAGATCAAAATTGATTGAAAATTATAATGATCATGTTCAAACTTTATCATTTAAGGTCTTATAATTATGAGAGATGTTTTTATGTTTCATTCTAACATACATGCATGACTTTTTTTTCTCAAAGTTCTTGTTATCTTTAATTTTTCTAAATTTGTTGATCCATGAATAGTCTTACATGTTATTATTTTTTAGTATGATTTATAATTTTCATAAATAATAAATTAAGTGACTGCAAAATAATCAAGATTCATGTTGTTAAATATTAACATGGCATTATAATCTTCTGTTTTTTTTCTTATAGAAAGAAATCATGAATCACATGTCATTAGTTCACAATCGATAAAATATGCCAAATTTGTTTATGTGAAATATCAGAATGACAACCACTTATAATGTTCACTTGGATGACTATGTGTTTAAGAGTAATTGTACTATCTAGATTGGTGATAAAGTCTTATTATTATCAAGTTAGAAAAAATAGTATGACTAATGAAAGATAAATTGTCAATAATTTGGATACTTAATGGAAGTTTTAACATTATGAATGTTACTTTTACATGGTCAAGGTGGATTTGCTTGAGGATACGGAAAATATTATTTCAGGTGGGTTTGATGTTTGATTAATATTTAGTGATAACAAAATAGAAAATGAAATTGATAATTCTCACTCAAAAGTAGGTAGAATAATGACATGAATAAGGTTTTATGCATTAAATTTGGTTTATTATATAAAGAAATGTTTTATTTGCAATGGCTAGAGTAGTGGATAAACTCATCAACATTGACATTAAGTGCATGTTTAGTTTTCGTCCATTTTGTTGTCACATAAATTAGCAAACAATTCAAGGTTCAACAGAAACTAAATTAAAAAAAAGGAAGGGTGATGATGTTCTTGCAAATGTTTGTCGCAAGAGGTAACCAATGGGTGAGTGTGGTATTCGGAGAAATCAGGTTTGTACTCTGTATCCTCAATGTATAGGTTTCTTTTGTTGGATCCAGGAGAAGATATAAATATGTTTTGCAAGCAAATGTGGAAAAAAGGTGTACCCTAAAGGTTTAGTTGCTGGTGTGGCAAATTGGAACGGATAGACTGCCAACAAGGAAGAACTTGCTGAAATAAAATATCATAACAGAAGAAAATGAGTTTTGTGGTCGATCTGAGGAGACAGGTACTCATCTATTCCTTACTTGTGAGATGTACAAGGTTTGGTTGCAGTTATATTACTGGTGGGGCTTCACCATAGTGCTATCAAGTGACATCAAATCTTAGTTTTACCAATTCTTGGGGCTAGTATCTAGAAATTGGAATCGGCAAAAAACTTGGATTTTTGTATGGTTCATGAGGCTCTAGTAAATATAGAAGGCCAAGAATGCAATGATTTTTAACTCTAAGGATCTCACAGTTAAACAAATTGTCGTAGCTACTCAACTAGCTGCATGAGAATGATGTTGGATAGCTGATCTTACAATGTAATCTTTTGTAGAATGGACTATGAATCCTTGGTTTTGTATACATGAGATGTAAGTATTTTTTATTCTTTTTGGTTTCGTGTGGCATCTTCTGCCCCCTTATATTGTAATGCGCTGAAAGACATCTCTTAGACATTTTCGTTTTTATCAATATAAGTTTTTGCCTATAGAAAAAAAAAACTACCCCAGCTCATTGAAACATTAAGACTCATGAAACATAACGAGCTTATTTACATACTAATATTTAATATACTTATGCATATCTTTAGCCTTTGTCAAATTATCTAGATATGCTTTCATCTCCTCTCCTTTAACCATCATAAATATTAGTTATGTTATTGATAAACATACTTAATAAACTTTAGAAATCATAGGGGTTAAGTATGTAAATAAACATAAAAAATTAAAAGAACCAATCAAACTTGATTTTTACTATTAGAGTTGTCATTTTCATCTCTATAACCCAATTGGTAAAGAAATATTAGAAAATGATGTTGTAATGTGGTGGTGCTAGAAAATGAAAAGTTTTAACAAGAAAGGAAAAGAGAGTCAAATTATTTATAGGATTAAGCAATGCCTTATAAGGAGGATAATCCAACAGTAATGTATTTGATGCATTGTAGTATCCTTTCTCCCAAGGAAAATAAGAATCTGTCTAGCCCTAAAGTTCCTCAATTCCTTAAAAATAATTGTATTATTCTTATTTTCATCTAGAATTTTGAATCTTGTTTTTGTGCAATAAAAACAGTCCTACAAATTAAAAGCCGAAAAGAAGTAGAATTAGAAGCAGAAAAAATTTAACCTCTAACAAAAGTAAGAAGGCAAATAGTTGATCTAGAACAATCAGGAACAAGCGAGAGAGAGATTTTAGTAGTGATAGAAAAATTGAACTAATGCTCACCCAATAGAAAAATGGCTTGTTTTTTACGTTTCTCATCGTAAGAATATTACATAACACATATTGAGTTATGGAAAGGGAATTCCATACTACATAGCTATTGTTGTTGCACTTGTTGTTTCTGATGTTGCCCTAACTCCTGCTGCCAAGGAAGAGGCGAAAAAGCAAAAGTCTAATGATGGCATGTATGACTAATTTATATAATACTTCTTGAGTTTGCTTTGTAAGAATTGATGATGTTGGTCTTATTTTAGTTTGTTTTGGTTTCTTGTTAATGTTAAATTGCAATTGGTTTTTAATTTAAAAATTTCTTAGTTATAATCAATTATGACTATAAAAAAAATTTATGAAAACGTGATTCCATCCAATAATATGTTGTACGAAAATGTTATTTTATTACTTAGCAATATTTACTCGAAGGAAAATAAAAAGCAACTCATATAACTAAAATCACAATGCCCACAGTAAAATCAAGAAAAGTGTTAATATATATTTTCTATGACCCAGTGCAAATTACTTTTATTTAATAGAAGGTTAATGAAATTGATTTGAGTATTTAGTCTTTTCCTTTTTCTCAACCTTCCCAAGTCCAATTTTATACTTCATCCGTATTAAAATAAGTTATAGTTACAAAAAAAAACTAAAATAAGTATTATATTTTTAAAAAAATCATAGTTATAAAAAAATATTAACATATGTGTTATATTTAGTTTTTTTTAAGTAATTTTAATTTTTTTCATTGCTACCTAACTTTAATTTTTTTTAATGTGACATTAATATAAAATTTCTTTTGGTAAAATAACTAATATATTTTATTTATTTGTTTATTATTATGACTTATCTTATACAATTTTTTTAATATATTAATTGAAATTTATTATCTTTTATTAACTGAAATTTATACAAGTGTACTAATTTATAAGTAAGACCGGTTAAATAAAAAATAAAGTTCACATATTTAATAAAAAGGGTATAAATGACCACCCAATAAAAAATATATCTAAAAACACCTTTTTGTTGTCGTTGTAAATTAAAAAAAAAAGAAAAGAAGAAAAGTTATAAAAAGAGAGAAACATAAAGATCGGAGAAGATGCGTGGTCCTTGCAAATTGCAATGCATGCTTTTTAGTTTTTATGGTTGAAAGTTGAGTGTTGTGAGAAGAGAAAAGTTGGTGTGCACGTGTGGGAATCCACTTGCATTTTTGTGACAACATATCACGTATGTGAGTGGGTTTTCGTGCATAGCCCTCGTGTGTGTGCGTGTGTGAATCAGATTGTGACATTCCCTAAAGCATCTCTCTTTTATAAACTTGCACGGTTGCTTCACTTCACTCATTACTCATTTCACTTTCTTTTTTATTACTTAAACCAACTTTTATTAACTTAACTTTTAACACCACTTTTTAACCCTGTCTGCTGCGACAACAAAAGCTTCAATGCTACATTATTGAACCTATAATTATTCATAGTTGTGGATCATTAGCTCAAAGATACTCCCTTAACCACTAACCCAACAGAAAAGATTAAAAGATGAAATACCCAAAAGATTCTTCTTTTAATGTCAACCTCAACGTGATTCATCTACTTTATGTATCAATGCCTCACACTAGGATATATTTTTCTCTTTTCCACACCACTTTGCACAGTTTAGTGGATAAATATTCAAATATTGATTTTTTACATGCATATTGTTCCTTATACTTCATTTATTTATTCTTTTATAAAAAATATCATATAACTCATTATATTTAATTTTTTAAAGATATATGAGACTTGCTTTTACTCCACTTATCATCTCTATTTTTATATTATTTTATCCTCTAATTAAAGATATTTACCTAGTATATTTTTGCCTAACATAAATAATCGGTAAAACCTGAATAAAAATTAAAAATTTAGAAAGAACTATTTTAGGGTTCAAAATGGAAGAATGTTTGATGTAATTAACAACGACAAAATTTTGAGTGTTTGTGTAATTTATCGTTTTTTTGTTATTTTTTTTCTTCCTTAAATAATGACGTGTACACCCTTTGAATGTAAGTAAATCACTTATTATATACTTTTTTTTAGTGTACAACAACAATAAAATTTCAACTATGTTTTATTTTTTTTCTTGAATAATAATGTGTACAACAACTATAAAATTTCAACTCAAAGATTTTATATATGCAAATTAGTGATCTTTTATTTAATAAGTTATTTTCTTCCTTTCTTAACTAATGATGTATACACCGTTTTGAAGTGAAAGTATATTTTAGTAAAAATCTTTAATTATGTAAGAGAACGCTTTGAGCAACTTCAATGTGTATTACGTATGTATTTTTTCAAAAGATCCATAATAATCATATGAAAATACTACGCTTACATATGGAAATAATGTTTTTTAATAGAAAAGTGGGGCGGTTACATTTTTTAGTTTTTTTTTTATTGCAAATTCGTATAGTGAAGGAGAAAAAAATATGATTCCTTCATAGTTAAAAAATAACCTTACTATATATTATTCTCCTTTTACATAGAATGATGTTGAATATCATTCATTATTGGCTCTCCCGTGATCTGTTTTTGAACCAATGTTACTTTCAAAATGTTGTAGGCATATTATTCTGTTTTGAAGCTTCAAGAATGAAGATGGGTTTGAGCTATGTTTGACTTTATGGATTGAGTTCTGGAAGTGAAGAAAGAGAGGAAGGGGTGGAAAAAAGAGAGCAACTTTATTCACATAGAATGGTGGGCCCATTAAGAGGTGGAACTACCTGATATTTGACAACATCATCCTCTTTTGGCCCTACGAGTCAAATGCTAAGCCAACACATCACATATTCTAATTTAACATTCTAGCTGCTGCTTCTCATCTACACTTTCTCATTTTCATACCATGCCAACACAAAAAACAATATACTTGGTGTGTGAGTTTCATTTTATACTATCATTTACTCTCAAATTCTAATATATAATAAATTTAACTGTAATACAATACAATAATAGTATACAAACTTTTATATTATGATGTATCACTGATCATACTTTACATGATTTTAAAAATAATCATAGTTTATACTGCCTTGCCATTGAAATTTAAAAAAGAAAGAAAGAAAAAAGAAAAAATTAATTTGGCGTGGAGAATTGTCTAAGGGGTGATGATTATACTTTATGTAGTCTCTTTTTGCTGTCCTTTTAAGGATAAAATGCATCATTCATATTTGTGTTTGAAAACAACTTATCTTCAAAGTTGGATATCAACTAGCCTTTTTTAATGAAGGGTCCAAAACTATTTAATTAATTAGCATGCCGTCAAATATAACGTTGATAAATAAATTTACTCATTTTTAATAAAAATGGATCAACATTGTTTTATAATTAAAGGGATAGCATTATTAATTATTACATTAATTTTTTTTATATTTTTTCTCTGTTATTCCACCTAATTTTAGGGTGGATATCAATATTTCTCATCCATCTTTTGTCTACAAAAAGTTAAAGAACGTGCACCTCTCCTCTCCACGTTGACTTTGGCTTCCATACAATAAGCTTGTGCCGTATTTCATGAAAAAAAGTAGAGTAAGAAACCCAAATATTTATTGTGAAGCGGTGCATGTTAAATGACTTCATCCCATAATAAATACAACATTTATTACATCAAATATCATGCATTTTCCACTATGACATCCAAACTAAAATGAGAAGAAAAAATAATAAAAAGAAGAAAAGAAAATTGTTTGTATGTGGGTTCTAGAGTTAGCTTAATTAGTGCGCATATATATGCTGGTCACATGCACCATGATTCTTGTGTCTTTGAGCTTAGAATAAAATCGCATCCAAAGAGTTATTGACAACAACAAGCAGATTTAACGTATGTTTGGAAAAACAATCAATCATGGTTATCAAAATCGCGAGTTAACGTAAAATCGTACGAGTTTACGAATTTACAAGTCCCAAACGAATTAAATTGCAGTAAAATCGGAAAAGTAGTAAACTTGGTAAAATCGAAGTAAACTCGTAAAATCGGAGTAAACTCGGTAAAATAGGAGTAAACTCGGGAACAAACTTCTTAGGTGATATTTTTCTATGTTTACTCTAATTTTAAGTGTTTTGAATATAATTTGTTCTTATGTCTAAAAAAATTTTAAAATTTTAAGTATTTCTACTTATTTAGAGTAATTTAAATTTATTATGTGGATATGAACTTATTATATATTAAAAAATTTCAATCATTATATAATTTATAGTCATATTTTTAATAAAATAAATTCTTACGATTTTATCATGTATTGTCATCAAAATGAATGAATGATTGTTCGAATCATGCATTGTCATCAAAATGAAATATCAACTTCAAAGGAGCAACTAATTAAATAATAGGTTGCCTTTTCAAGTCACAATTCAAAATGTAAAAGCAGATAACTGCTAAAGCTAACAAAACATCCTTCAATAACAATACAACTTATAGTTAATTTATAAGAATATGAATTCAAATTTTCTTACCAATCTAATTTCTTTAGCCTTTTTGAGTTATCAGACCTATTTCGTTTCTTTTTATTAATCTCCCAAATTTAATTTATCTAAACTCTTATTATAAAAAAATAATCCGGAATGGTTATCTCAGACATGTTTTATTTGAGAGAATCTCTATAGATATATTGTTTTGTAAAAATTGATTATGTGAGGGTAGAAAAATTAATTTAAATTTAAAACTCAAATTCGATATATTTATTTGCTATTTATTTTCTTAACGTTTAATTTAGACTCTATAAACGTGATTTCTTATGGCTATATGTTTGATTTTCCTTGAACAAGATTAATTTAAAAAAACTCTAAAGAATTACTTTTATTAAAGGATAAGTGAGTTTTTGGGGAAAAAAATAATAATAATGTTATTTATTACAATTTGGACCAACCCTCATGTGTTTTATTTTTGGGCCTAACAGTTACGTGACGTTGCATTAAGTTTGGAGGGAATTTCTACCAGCATCCAAATAATTTCTTTCTGCACTTCGATATTTTAAAAAATTCAAAGACTATATACCCTTTATTCCAAGATTTCATTAGTTTCCGTCGTGCTTCCACCGCTCTTCCTCCATTGTTCGTGCAGGCTACAGAGCTTGAGTGGTGTTTTTGGAGTAAGCGACAATCGTTGTTGAGACATACGAACGAAGGAAGTTGAAATTGAAAGTGTGGATTCTCCGAAATCGATTATCTGAAAGTTGTAAAAATAAAATCTAAATCATGTTCTTGGGAGAACGTAATCCTTTCCTTAATCCAGAAAGCGTGATTTAGAAGAATTGTTATCAATATTTCTTATGGAAGGTGGAAAATGTCATTTTTGTGAACCAATATTTATTATGGTAGTGATATGAAATTATTGGGGTGAAGAAAGAATGTGGCACTTTTGGGTTGCAAGCTTCGGACAAATAAAACTAAGGTGTTTTCTTTTCACACACCTAATTGCTTTTTTCACCTCCAAATTTTCTGACTTACCCAAACTGCCCCTCTAAGTTTATCTGCAAGGAAAGGAAATCTGATCACCCAGGGTAGCAATGTGTTAGAGGTCAATGGTTAACTCGACCAGTCTCTTGCTCTCACTTCGAAACCTACTCCTTAATCAATTGGCTTATGAAAACCAATGAGTCAAAATGGGGTAGTGGCGTGGAGACACTAACAAAGAAATCAACCTAACTAGAGAGCCAATTAGCCCTTGCACGGTCAAGAGGAATGAGGTCACTGAATGCAGTTAAAGTTAAAAATGTTGTTTTTAATTACACTGAATGAGCCAATCAACCTAAAGAATTACACTGTTGCAACCATATTACATTATCACTACCCCAACTTGAACATGTTAGGTGTAGTGTGTGAATATTTTTAGTCTTATAATTTTTTTGTAATTTTATAAATTGTTTTTAATCTTTAGAAATTGAGATTTTTTTTGTCGCTAAAAAATTTAGATAACGTCTAAAAAATAGTAAAAAAAATTATATATAAAATATTTTAAGTATTCAGACTAAATTTGTAAATTTTTTTAAATTTATCCTCAATAATATTGAAAAAAGAAAATGTTCATCAATGTTTAGAGAAAGAAAATACTTTTCATATAAAAAATAGTAAAGGTATTTCATAAAAAACAGTTGATACAAAACATTTTATAAATTAAGGGACAGACAAATAAATCTTAAAACTCCATCTTATGATTAAAAACAAAGGTTGTACATGATTTTCATAAAATTTAAATTAAAACATGTTATTCAAAGTGTATAAATAACATATTCTGCAGAAATCATATTATCAAATAAAATGAAAATTGTCAACAAAAATAAATTATCTAAAACGGATAAGGCAATATTGACTATAGTACTAATTCACAAAAAAAAGACTATAGTACTAAAGACATAAAGTTGGGTTTAGGTAAAGATTTGAAATTGTTATTTTTAATTAGTTCTATACTTTGTCAATTACTAATAAAATGATAAAAATATAATTCATTTGGTTCGTTTCACATATCATCGTATTACTACCAATATTCAATAAATCAAATTTAAGTTATTTTTATCAGATTAATTTGATTTGATCAAGAAAAAATTTTCAACCAATTAAATTGAATTAGTTTGAAAGTTTAAATTTTTTGAATTGACGAACACCCCAATAAAATTCATACAAATAAATAAAAAAAAATGAAAATTTGTAAAAATAAGAAAACATATCAAGTTAATAGTCGGTTAACATAATTTTACATCATTCTATTAAAATGATTTACATATTTTTACAATAATTTATAAAAACCATCAAATTTAATGTATGTGATAACTCATATAATTATAATGTAAAATCTCTTGACACAACATTGGGAAAGGAAAAAAAATTCAAAGGAAAAAACGATATATGTTTTCATTTTCTCGATTATTGGCAATTCCTGTTTCTTAATTACAAGACAGCATACTTTGAGATTTATTTAAATATATCATTATTTCGAGTAAAAATAGAGTTGACATATAGAAATGAGTTGAGTTTGTTCTCCCCAGTCACTTTCTTATAATAATATCATTAATTACTCGGTTGTGACTTGTGAGAAATATTTTTCTAAGGCATTTTTTTAAGATATGACCAACTTTCCTTTTTGCCAACAAATTTTGGTGGATTTGATTTGAACTTATTTAACTGTATCCTTTTTTTTTAAAAGGTAAATCAACCATTAATATATAAATGTAATAGACAAAAAAATAGTAGTGTGAACCAAAAGAAAAATACATGCAGTCCAAGTCTATGTATGTATCCAATGTAATATCCCATTTTAAGTTAACAGTTGAAACTGTTATGTTATTATTATTATTATTATTATTATTTCTTTGTTGATATTAACTAGTGGATATTAATATATAATTTATGATCATAAGAATAATCAATTCTTTATGACACATGCATGTGGTTAGTGATTTCATAATCACTACTACCATTGACAAGAGTAAATACTTTAGAACTTATTTAGAATAAAAAAGTTAGTTAAAGAGTACTAAATTTTATCTCTTAAAATTTTCATTGTTAATATAGTATGACAAAAAATTAGATTGTATATGTATTATCATATTTCTATATATATTATCTACACCACAAGTATTTTTACTATAATATAATCTTAATATTATTCAAGTATTGTAGAATTATTAAGTATAAAAATATAAGACCGGTGAAATCTTAGACTGTTTACTCATTTAAAATAATTCTATATATCGTTAATTCACGTGATCGATCATGATAGTGATAAAATGAAGTTCTAAAAAAATGAGGCTAATTATCACTTCCTACAAGTTCAGCCAATATCATAAATGATCTGGAAATAGAACCACATTGGTAAATTATTTATTAATGATGTCAAGTTTTTCCATTTTTTTTTTCTTTTTGATTTCTAGATGACAAGTATAACTGCGCAACCAACCCTTACATTAGTTAAGCAGAACTCTCCTTCAACTATTAATTCCGAAATCGATTAGAATTCCCTATCATCATTACAAGTGAAATTATTCTGGAATCATAGTAAAATTTATTATAACTAACCACTTTAATTTGGAAAAAAAAATGGAACGTACCAACTTGAGTGTTGCTTGATCTAGAATTTTTGCCTTGACAACAGAAAGACCCTACTGTGCATGTGTCCATATTAATCACTACAGTTACCTAGAATTGTCAGTCTATCTGTGAAATCTGTGTCTCATTATTGCTTACCTGCTTGCTAGGTTTTAAAAATGTATAAAGACATTGACCCTCCATGTTATCTCAATGTCTAGTATTAAGGCATATTCAATTGAAGAAATTAAACACATTTAATTCTTTCTCTCCAATTTAAGTGATTTTTTATATTTATTTTACTTCTTGCTAGAGTGTAGGAAAAAGAGGACAAGTGATTTGAACCTGGTATTCTCCTACATCAATATTTTTTTAACAACTTAATCTACGAATTGAAATATGTACATATACCTTATTGACATTTTCATTCAAACAAACCCATTTTGCTTCCCCTTTGTTAATTATACTCCTTTTAGCTTTTCAATTACCTTTTCTTTTTCAAATATATATCGTTGACCATACATAGTTTATATCTTCAAGTTTTTCCTTTTTTTTCTTGTTTTTGATATCTATATGTTTTTACAAGTATAAGGAATGACTGCAAGACTAATCCTTACTCCTACTTTGGTACTTAGGCAAAGGTAGCTCTTCCTCTAGTAGTAATAATAATTCCAAGACTAATCCCCTCAATAGTCGATTTCTATTATAACTAACCACTTTGGACAAAAAACAAAGGCACCAAATTTGGTTACTTAATCTGGAATTTCTTCCTTTGAGTTCTTGAAAAGGAAAAGACACTTGAATCTGACAATATATAGATGTGCCCTTATTAATCAGTATAGTTTCCTTTTACTGTCAGTGTATCTGTGTCCCGTTAATATTACTTATCTACCAAATGTATAAAAGCATTGTTCCTGGCTTCCAAAATATCTCAATATAAATCGATCACTGTATCCAGTAATTGAAGGAAAGCCTCAATTCAGTATCCTTTGTCCTATTTTTTGAAACACATTTTATTTAATTCTTATTCATTTCTATCCGTATACGCAGGGTGTTCATAATTCACTTCGTTTTTTTTTTTCTTTTTTCGATAACCTAAAAAATATATTAATAAAGAATAGAAAGTTCAAAGAGTGTCTTCTCGAGAATATATATAATTTAATAAAGAATATATCGGTGACACAAGTACATATAAATAATTTAACCAGTGACACACAAAAATGTTCATAACTCCTTAATAAAACAAAACGATTTATCATTCATTTTTGTATAAAAATGCACTG